>LR749878.1:945810-1186633 GCA_902729485.2 Mus minutoides
ACACACACACACACACACACACATATATATATATGCACACACATATACATATGTATGTATCTATAGAAAGATCAGAGAGACAGAGAAAGAGACAGAGTTTATATATTTACATATGTACAATTTGTATGTGTGTGTTTATTTTTTAAAGTAGTTTTACTGAATTCACATTCCACAAAGCTCATTCGTTTAGAATGTACATACCACAGATTTTAGTATATCCATGGCTGTGTATAACTATCAACACAGTCAAATTGAGAACATTTTCATCACCTTAAAAAGCAAAGCTCTGTTGTTTACCCATGTGTTTTCTATCTCCCTATTCCCAAACTCCCAGTTCTAATACAGGGCTGTTCTACCTTCTATAATCCTCTATAGATTGCTGTTTTTGGACAATAAACAAGGGGCTAATAACACACATGTGGCCATCTGTGTGCTTGGGTCCTTCTCAAGATTCAGTCATGAAATAGTAGATATATTCCAGAGTGTGGCTATGCCATGGTTTTATGCTCCATTCTTCATGTTCAACTTGTTGACAATTGCTTGAGTTACTTCCGTGTTTTGACTCTGGTGAGAAACACTGCTATCGTCATTCATACCAAAGATTTCTAGCATGTAACCTGTTGGCTGGAGGGATGATGTAGTGGGTACAAATATAGGTGTTCTTCAAAAGCACCCAGGTTTGATTCCAGAACTCACATGAAGGTTCACAATCATCTGTGACCTAGTTCCTGGGGATCGGACACCATCGTTTGGTCTCTGAGGGCACAATGCACATGGTAGACAGACTTACACCCATCCAGTCACCAGTATACATAATTTTAAAAGATACAGTATGCATAACGTATAGTTTGAAAAGATATTTTCTAACAATCATGAGTGGTGACTCAGTGGTTAACGTCTACATCCACTCGTTGCACACATGTGAAATTGCTTTATTATCTAGAATAATTTTGCACAGGCCACAGTTTAATGAACCGGCAAACTGTTTTGCAAACTGGTTAACCCTGTTTTACATTCTCCCCCCCCCCATATTTGCTTATTTATTCACTTTTCATCCTGATTGCAGCCCCCTCTCCCTCCCAGTCCCCCCCTCCACATGGCCACCAGTTTCTTTCTTCTCTGATAAGGGGGAGGCCCTAGCCAGGTGGTGGTGGCACACACCTTTAATCCCAGCACCTGGGAGGCAGAGGCAGAGGCAGGTGGATTTCTGAGTTCGAGGCCAGCCTGGTCTACAAAGTGAGTTCCAGAACAGCCAGGGCTATACAGAGAAACCCTGTCTTGAAAAAAAAAAAAAAAAAAAAAAAAACAAAGAAAAGGGGAGGGGGAGGCCCTCCTGGGTACCAACCCACTCTGGAATGTCAAGTACTGCAGGGCTAGGCACATCTCCCACTGAGGCCAGGCAAGGCTGCCTGGTTAGGGGAATGGGATCCATAGGCCGAAGACAGGCAGGGTCAGTCCCTGCTCCAGTTGTTGAGGTTCCTGCATGGCGAGCAAGACTTTTTCTTGATATGTCTGTGCATATCCTTTGCCCAAATTAAAATTATGTTGCCTTTTTCAATCATAAATCATAGAGCTCTTTATATTGATTTTGATTGTGGTGTGTGTGTGTGTGTGTGAGAGAGAGAGAGAGAGAGAGAGAGAGAGTTTTTCTTGCAGTGTTTGATTCCATCCCATCATCTTTCACGTTCTTGATAATGTTTGTTATTTTATTATTTTTGTGGTTGTATTTTCATTTTCATGACAAGAGTTCATTGTGCAGTCCAGGGTAACCTCTAACCAGCAGCCTTCTTGCTTCAGCCTCCCCAAATCCTGGTGATATAGGCACGCACCACCATTTTCAGATTCACAGTATTCTTAAAAGTACAAACGTTTCCACCTTTGCTGGGTATGGTAGTGTACAACTTTAATCCTGGGACTTGTGATTTCAAGTCCAGTCTGGTCTCCATAGCCAGTTCCAGGACACCATAAGACCCTGCCTCAAAAACAAAACAAAACTTAAAAAAAAAAAAAACAAAACAGAACCCAGGTTCACTTGGCATTCTCTGTCCTTGTGCCTCAGTTTCCCTTCTTGCTCCCCACCAAATTCTGGGATTATAGACATGTGTCACCATGCCCACTATGTTCAATCTGTCTTGTGGGGACTGTGGTGTCTTCAGTCTTGATGTAATGGAGCTTTTCTTTGCTGCTCCTGCTTCCGTGTTATGTAATCACTTCTTGCCAAACACAGTCATGGAGGTTTGTGCTACATTTTCTTCCAAGAGTCGGCTTTAGCACTTGCACTGAAATTGCTGATCTATTCTGAGTTGATTTCTGTTCATGGTATATGGTCCAATTTAATCACACCCCCCCCCATGTGTATATCCAGTTTTTCCAGCACCGTGTGCTGAAAGGCTTACTCTTTCTCCATGTGACAGTATGCACATCCTCCTGGAAATCAGTTAACAATAGATGCATGAGCCCTCATTCTATATATTTAAACATTCCAGTATAAGCTCGCTTGTCTAACATTGCTTTGTGGTAAGTTCTAAAACTAGGAAATGTAACCCTTCCTACTTAGCTCTTTTTAGTGGCTGTTTTTGCAATTCTGAACCATTTCTCTCTCTCCCTTTGCAAAACTTAGAATCAGCTGGTCAGTTTCAGTTAAGGGCTAAGTGGGCTGAGATTTAAGAAAGATGGAGCTGCAGCGAGTGAAGCAGAGATGAATGGCATTCTGTAGAAACCATTGCTCTGGGGTTGGCTTGACACAAATCCACCCAGACAAATGCTTCCGGTGGTCCTAACAATGATAAAGATGGATGCATCTTAACATGGACAGATCTTCTGTAGCCGTGACCCTGAAGAGGGAAGGCAGACCCCTGGATCCTCCCAAAATCTAAAGAAAAAGTGGTTAAGGGCTTACCTTGCCATCCTTTTCATTTGGCTCAAAGTGTGTCTCCTCATGTTCCTCACTCTTTCTTCCTGGGTTATGTAAGAATGATGTCTCCTTTAATTTCCACATGGATATGAGTGACTCATTCTTCTTTCTTGCTATCAATTTTCATCAGGTTGCATCGTGGTTGGAGAACACATTCTTTGTTTTATCACCTTTTCCATTCACTGAGGTTTGCTTTATGAACTCGGGCGCATTTCATCTCCAGCAAAGTCTCACGTGTACCCAAGAGAACACATATTGGACAGTTTTTCATGTGCCTTTTTAAAAAAAATGCCACAGTTGTCAATCTTTCTCTTACTGTATGTCAGCTGTCCATCATGTTTGAGTCATATATATATATATATATATATATATATATATATATATATATATATGTGTGTGTGTGTGTGTGTGTGTGTGTATGCATACATACATATACACATAGGTTATAGTTATGCCATCCATTCAATTTACATGTGTATTAATAAAGTGTCCTCTTAATACTCTTTTGTTGTCTTAAAGTAAAATTTAACAGGCATGCATGAGGTTGGCCAGCCCATGTTTCTCACCGGAGTGCAGGAAACCCAGGCCTCTACATTGTTACGTGTATTTCTTTGTGTCTTTGTATCTGAAGTTCATCCCCTGTGAGCAGCTTAGAGTTGGACCTCACTTCCATTTCTGAACTTGCCTGTCTCTTCTTTCTCTGCCTGGACTATTGGACGCTCTCACATTTGATGTTGTGATTGACGGAGTTGGATTTCCATTTTCTACTGTTTCCTTTCATAAGTGCTATCTGAGATTATAGGTTCTTAATTTGAGTTCTCCCAAAGGCTTAAATTTAGGAACTATTATAAACGGAGGAAAAAAAGAGAACAGGCGTTAGGTGTGCCTGATAGAGATATAGTCCTAGAAAACAAATGCAATCCACAGAAGGGAAAGAAGGAGGGGAAGAACCCCCAGGCAAACGGAGAAAGAATATGTCACAGTGGGCAGAAGGCTAAAATTAAAAACCAGGAACCTCCAGAATTTTATGATAACTTGAAAAAAATATTTCAAGGCAATAACTCCTGCCAGACAAAAATGAAATTCTTTGTAATATAGACTGTATGATAGCTGATCTGTGTTTATGACATTTATCTTTATGAATTCATTGAGATCATAGGGACAAAGGCTAGACTCATCTTGACATTATCTTGCTTCTCTTCATGAAGAGAAATGTCAGTGTCATAATAAAGACAAGGTATCTGCTACGGGCACATGCTCCTTTTGATATTATATTGTGAAATTACAATTTAAAAACCTGCCTAGATTTAAAAACTGTCCTGATTAATAAAAAAGATGAGGGAAAATATCTTCATTTTCATTGAAAGATAATAGGGTTATGGGTATTCAGATTATTCCTGTTTGGCTTTGGGAACATTTTTTTCAACTTTAATACGTTCTTGGGTATCTTTGCAATTTAGGAAATCCATAGCAAGTGAATTATGGAGGGCGCGCTGTGGAGTTCTTCTCAGGAGCTGTTAATCTCATCCCCATATCTTACCTCCGATTCTCTGATCAGCTCTTATCTGCACTTTTCTCTGAGTCTGTGGAAGCTATCACCACCTCTGGGTCGTACACAAAGCACACTGGCCTTTTTAAGTCTTGCCTGTCAAGCTTCATCTACCCTGGTGTGTGTGTGTGTGTGTGTGTGTGTGTGTGTGTGTGTGCACATATGTGTGTGGACATGTATGAGAATGTGTGTGTGTGTACATCTATGTACTGTGTATGAATATATTTGTATATACACATGTATGTATGTGTGTGCTGTGCAAAGATGTCTGTGGTCATTGGGAGCAAAAGCCTGGAATATCTTTGCCTCTAGGTTCTACAGGCTATGCATGTAATCAGCAGAGGTGATAAATAGGGAAAAGATTTCCAGGTTCTAAGGATCACAGGGAGAGAGCTTCAAGTTCTTTTCTTAGGAAGGAATAATGAGTTACCGATCCTTAAGCTGGTTGGTAATACCCATAAATCTGTTGTTATGTATACCAAGTTCCTACTCTGGTTGTATGGTTGTTTTGCAAAACGTACAGCTCACATCATCTTTAGCCATGGATGTACCTTATGACAATAAGAGAAATGGGTAGACATAGGCACAAATGATCTGCATGGACTGGCAGAGTCCTTCATCATGGGGCTGACTTGATAGAACTTTCTCAGTGAAGCACTGTACCAGCCCCTGCATCTCTCACTGCTCATCAGCAGCCCGAACCAACTACCTCTCTCATTTGTTTGAGTCACAGTGAACGTTAATACATAGTTCCAAAGCTACTGCCTGAATGAAGTTATGCTGTTCAGTGTGGCACCAGCTACTGTCGTGGCATTAAAAACAACCTGAGTACTGTTCTTAAGTTTGCTTTTCCTGCCAATGGCATCTAGTGCTAATTTTCTAGGCTGTTCCACTAAAGCACATGCTGTTTGTATCAGAAACTCTCTCACTAAGATGATCGTGTCCAGCATCGATTCCAGTTGGAATCGTGTGGCAAACCCACTGACTCGCACTGCGAATGAGGGCTCACCCAAGCAGAAGGCTGATCCCCTTTTCCTCTCGCTCCTGTGATTTGAGGGGAGATGCAGTGATGTGCAAGTTACGTTTCCAGGGGTTTGAAATTGATGCTCACAACTCAGTTAGGAGCCGTGGATGAAAACAAAGAGTCTGGAAAACGTAAGAGGATCTAGAGGATGTGTCAGGAGGAAGCAGGTTGAGAACAGGGAAGAAAATGGGAAAGTGGACAGGAGAGGCTTGCAATGCACAGGTAGAAGAACAGAGAGTGAGGGCAAGAGGGAGGTACTGTCAGGGAGTACACTCAGGACACTGAGCCAACAGACAGAAGTATGGGGGAGGGTCTTGTTGTTGTTGTTGTTGTTGTTGTTGTTTTAAAATAGCTCATTGGATAGTTCATTGAATTAGACTTGCAAAATGAATACCATATATCATATTGTAATAAGGAAGAAAATGAATGTATTAAAGCGAAGACTGTATCTATTGAACAAAAGAAGAATCAGTAATTAAGATTGAAGGTGCTGGATAGATCAGAGAGACAGGCCATGAATTGGTGTCTCCCGGTTTCACTACTCTCAGACAGTTCACATGAAGTCAGTGTGGTCAGTGTTTTAAGCACTGTTCTAGCCGTTTACAAATGTGTGGATATGATTCATCATCTTCAGTTAAAGAGAGCATATATCATACACAACAGGCCCCCTGTTGTCAAAGAGAATAGGAGCCTGTACTGCCCATATTGGGGGACACGAGGGACACTCCATTTCAAATGCCAACTACTCTGGTGTAGATGTGTCTCTCCCAGAAACCCATGGGTTAAAGGCTTGTTTTCTGGTCTACTTTGATTGTGGTGATAAACAAGGTGACCAAATGCAACTTAGGAGAAGAAAGGATTTATTTCAGCATAGACTTTCAGGCTATCAAGTAGGAAGTCCAGCAGCAACCATGGAGGACCACACTAGCTTGCTCCGTGGCTCATGCTCAGCTAACTCATGCTCTCTTCTCATATAATATATCCTGACCACAGTTTCCCCTCCCTCCCCTCCTCCCACTGCTCCCACCTCTCAAATCCATTCCTTCCCTGTTTCTCTTCAGAGAAAAGTGTGCTTCTCAGGGATATCAACCAAGCCTCAGCATGACAAGTTGTAATAAGCCTTGGCACAAACTCTCATACCAAGGCTGGATAAGGCAACCCAGTAGGAGGAAAACTTTCCTAAGAACAGGCAAAAGAGTCAGAGACACATACCTCAATTTCCATTGTTAGAAGTCCCACAAGAACACCAAGCTATACAACCATAACATATATTCAGCTAATTTCGATATATAGCCCAAGCCCATCTACCTGCCTAGGGATGGTGCTGCCCATGGTGGGCTGTACTATCCTTCATCAACTAACAACCAATATAGTCCCTCTCGGTCATGACCACAGGTCAATCACATTGAGACAATGCTTCAGTTGAGGTTCCCTTCTTCTCAGATGACTTCAAGATGACACTAACTCACATTCACTCTTCTGCCTATGTCATTAGTGAGAGGCTCACCAATCCCTAAGAAGGGGTTGCAGTTAGAAATCCTCCTGTCATATGGAAGAATCTTTAGAGGGGATATTGGAGCCCTAGACACTCTTCCTCTTTTGCTTACTGGCTGCTATGTTCTGAGAAGTTTGCTCTGCTCTGTGCCCTGATGGCTCGCTATAGATTATGATGGCTGATACCCTCACAGCTGCAGAGCAAGTAAACTTTGCCTTTTTGTAAGAAGATAGAGTCAAGGTTTTTGTTACGCAAATCTAAATAGCAGACCAATGGATCTAAAGTCTTTCCCCTTTAAGGCTTTATCACCCTGGCTTGTAAAGAATTTCCTTCTGATACTATCAAAAGGCTTGGCAGGAGGAGGACAAAAGGGATGGATTCTCTCAACACAGCATAGGGAGTTTCCTGGGACTTAGGAAGGGTTCCAAGTGGTCAATGTCTTCTCTTTCCTTAGCTTGAAAAGATCTTTATCCTAGCCCCTACTCATACTGTATAGAAAAACGTGGGCAGGGCAGTCCATGTTTAAATGTCATAAGGTCTATGTCATTAGGACCCTACCTTAGAAAACACTCATAGGAGACCTTTGGCCAAGTCTTTAAAACACAGCTGGTTGTCACACAGGGAAGCAACTACTGGCAACTGCTGTGTAGAGATCAGGAATGGTAACAACCCTGACAATGCATGGAATGGCCCCAGGCAGAAAGAGTTGTCAAAATGTCAAGGCTGAGAAGCATTGGGAAACCATAGAGTCAGGCCAGTGAGTCTGCCCTTTAAGCCCTCAGCAAATATTTAATAATTCCTGTGCTGTGTCTTGGGCACCACAATGCAGAAATGAGAGATCACCCTGGCCTCCATGAATTTGCCACTTTGAACAAGGACCACACATATCAACATTCAGAGCAAAGCTACATTACCCCAGGGGTAAACCAAATATCTAGAAACAAGTGTAATGGAATGGACTAGTGTTAGATGGATGGAGGAGGGGATGGGGTAAGGTGCAGGAAGGTGGGAGGGAAAGAGGGTGGTTTGTATGGGACAAAACAACAACAACAACAACAACAACAAAACACCTGGTATAAGACTTAATTGAAACAGTATTTGAAGGGTCAGACTGCATAAGGACAGGTAAGCTAGCAAAAAAGACTTGGCAGCTACGTTCTGTCCATCCATTTCTCTTTACAGCATCTTGCAGCAAGAGGAAAGTACTTAGGGGTTTTGAAGTTGGAAAAGCCACAGTTGGAGAATGTTCTCTTGGCAGTGTGCAGGCAGGGTGTCTCACAGCTCTGCCTGCACAGCCACCAGGTGCAAAGGCAGAGACAAGCTGCCCATGGCCTTAGGCCGTGGTTCTCATTAACGTACCTGGTGGCTGCGCCTGCCTGTCCCAGATGTCTATCTTGCTGCTAATCATTCCTGTCCTTCCTGGTGTTTATGGCTGTGTGTTTATTACCATTTTTTGAGCTATGACTCTAAGTACTCTAAATGATAGTTAATTTGAGGTATCACGAACCTTAGCAGATCACCTAGGGATGGCAGCACTGGAAAATCAAAGGGAAGGGGCAGCCAGGGGGGCGTGATGTTTGTGTACATTGTCTTGACTAAGGTGATGTTTTTTTTACACTGTGGGCCTGTGCCAGACCTTACATATTGTATCTTATTTCATATAACTTTCAGATTTGAGATTGAACCAAGAGCTTTTGGGGATTAAGCTTGCACCCTACCCTTGAGTTAGACCTTAACCTCACAATCTGGGTATTTTAAATAGGCAGAATTGAACACATGCCAGCTATTTGTTTATAATCCTGTACAATTTAATTGCTGTAAAGCTTTTAACAGTCCCAAACATCTTACACATGAATTGAAGCTTCTAACAAGCCAGTGAGTGAGAAGCTATGAGTGGTTTCACTTACAATAGGATAAACTAAGGTAAAGGGAGCTTGATTAGTCAGCCCAGCCTGGGATTCAGAAGGCAAGACAGCTGTCTGGATCTCGTGTGTGCTTAATTGCTACTTGAATTCATCTCAATATTAGTGGCCTCTTTCCTTTGCACCAGGGAAAGGGACACAGAGAAACCACTGACCCTTGACTCTGGCCTGCATTTACTATGTCCGATGGGACTTAGTAATTTGACAAGATGCCGACCACAGGACCATAGGCTACCCTGAGACGATGGGAAAGTGTGTCATCATAAGGCTACCTAATTTTTTCACCTTAGAACAGATGAAAATGAGGCAGCACCAGTTACCCATCAAATACCAAAGAGCCCCTCAATAGGGCAAAATAAGAGATGGATACAACTTTATCAATTACAACACCACCCTTCTTAGCTTCCCTTCCAGTCAGAAGTGTCCCGCTGACAATTCTCAACTCAGAGTGGACCCTCCCTCCTCAGACTGCCTCAAGTCCAAACTAACCAAAGCCTTGCATGCTGTAACAGATCCTAGTACTACCTCACTGAGATACCCTATAATCTTCCATCAAATAAGTGTTCATCCCAATATGTCCATCACAGTCTATTCCCGTGAGCAATAGTGGACAGCAGGCCTGCTACACCAGCTGTATCTCCTACTTCTTCAAAAGTCTCTTCTTCACCCATCTCTGCCCTTTCCTGTCCTTTCCTCGCCCCCTTTTATATTTCTTCTATTTCCTTTTCTTTTTGTCTTGTGACTTCTAGGGATTTCTGACTCCTGGTTTTCAAGACTGTGCAATTCACTCACCTAGGAATTTTCACCTAACAAACAGAACATACCCAAACAGGGAACCTATTCTTAGAAGGGTGCTCAGGGTAGATTACAGTGTGACCCCTTTCTTCAGTCTTATGTGTCCTCTCTTGTTTTTCCATTTGCTGGCTCCGATGGAGCCAGTAGCCATATTGTAAACTGCTCTATGAAGAATTCCATAGCTGGTGATCTTTTGACTTAAGTCTGTTTCATTTCTGTTGATGTGCTATAAAGACCATGACCAAAAGAACCTGAGGAGAAATAGGTTTATCTGTCTTACACATTCTGATTACAGTCCATGATTAAGGAAAGCCTAGACAAGATTTCAAGTAGGAAAGTATCTGGAGGCAGGAACTGAAGAATAGGCTATGGAAGAGTGCTACTCATTGGCTTTCCCAGATCACTTTTATAATAATACTGCAGGGACCACTTGCCCAAGGATGAGGATGCTTACATTGGGTTGAACCCTCCCACATCCATCATTAATCAAGAAAACGTCCCACAGATTTGTTTATGGGCCAATCTGATGCAGGCACTTTCTCCATTGAGGTTTTGTCGTCTCATATGATCTGAATTTGTGTCAAGCTGGCAAATAAACAAAAGAACAAAACCAAAACCTAAACCTAAACATCAAGTTCAAGAATCCCAGAAGAAGCACATAAGAACTGAGCTAGGTCTTTGGGAGAGCAGCCTGGGGATTCTGGTTTTGGTTTGACCATAGCCTTGGGAGAGCCAGTGAGAAAGACATTCAGCTCAATTATGCTGGATTATTACCCACAGAAACTAAGACAGTAGAGTTTTGGTTTGTAGAGGCCCTAAATTTTAGGATAATTTGTTACACAGCTATAGATAGCTATTATGAACTGCTATCGCAGACAAGAGACTTATCCTACCTTGAAGAGCAAGGTAGGAAACTCTTTCATGACTGACCATTGCACCAAAGGGAAAGATTCATAGTCTCTGAATGCCCAAAGTTTTAGCAAAGCCTTTGCCTTACCCAGCTGAACTGCCTGCAGGTCCCAGAGCTTGGCAAGTGATTGCTCTTCCTTCAGCAGCAATTACAAGTTCCTCTTTGAAGGTGGGAAGTCGGCCCATATTAGAATTACTTGTGGGTACTTCATTCCTCCCTAGAATAGGGAATAAAATATCCATGGAAGGAATTGCAGAGACAAAGTTTGGAGCTAAGATAAAAGGATGGACCATCCAGAGACTGCCCCACCCGGGGGTCCATCCCATAATCAGTCACCAAATCCAGACACTATTGCATACGTCAGCAAGATTTTGCTGAAGGGACCCTGATATAGCTGTCTCCTGTGAGGCTTTGCCAGTGCCTGGAAAATACAGAAGTGGATGGTCACAGTCATCTATAGGATGGAACACAGGGCCCCCAGTATAGGAGCTAGAGAAAGTACCCAAGAGCTGAAGGGGTCTGCAACCCTATAGGTGGAACAACAATATGAACTAATCAGTACCCCCAGAACTCGTGTCTCTAGCTGCATATGTAGCAGAAGATGGCCTAGTCAGCCATCATTAGGAAGAGAGGCCCATTGGTCTAGCAAACTTTATATACCCCAGTACAGGGGAACACCAGGGCCAAGAAGTGGGAGTGAGTGGGTAGGGGAGTAGGGTGGGGAGAGGGTATAGGGGACTTTTTGGGATAGCATTTGAAATGTAAGTGAAGAAAATGTCTAATAAAAAAATGTGGGGGAAAAAAAAGAATTACTTACTTTTCCTCTAGCTTCCAAAGCCCAGAAAAACAGGAAGTGTTGAGGGGGGATGTTGGGGGGAAGCACCCAGAAATCAGGACATAAAGTAGACATAAGAAGGCACATAGAAAACACAGATGAATGCTAACAAGGTTTATTGGCTTCAAAGAGACAGGACCATTCTGCAGTGAAACCGGAGCTTGCCCCCACAGGAATGGAATATTCTTTGTAAGAGAGTTGGACTGATTGGAGCTGGGAAGCTACATCTCTAGCTAGGGTTTTGTGGGGAATAATGGTTGGAGCCTTAGGTAAAAAGAGGCTGTTGCTATTTCGGGCCAATCAACACAAGCAGCCTGAGGCATAGGCAGATTCCGAGGGCCCTGCTCCCAAGGGTGCCCATCATGCTATAGCCTCTGGGTACATTTACAAATATTATTTTTAGATGTCATTTTTCTGTTGCTTTTCAGAACTTCTGACTGCAGCATCACTGTATCCTTCAGCCTCCAAATCATCCCCTCCACCCCCACCCCCAGGTTGGGGAGTCTATGATCTATTCTACTCAAAATTCCTATGAAATCACCTCTTCTGAATGCTGTTTCTTATTTCTCCTCTGTTGCACCCGTTGCTTGGTTTAGGAGAGTTGAAAAGGGAGGAAGCCTTTGTTAAGAGTTGCAATAGTGGGAAATATTTAACAGTATATAAATCCTGTGGGCAGATGTGAGGCTGAGCCGGGAGGAGGAGGGCCACTCTGCTCTTTTAAACAAGGAAACATATTAAAATGCCCTCATTAGCTCTTGGAGTGTTCTAGAATTGGCAGTTGCCTGCTGGGAGTTTGGGTTAAGTTTCTCTGGGGGTATAACTAAATTGTACAACCTCTCGCGGAGGAAGACAAGAGAGGAGCATCTCATCTGGTGATTTGTAAAATTCCGGGATGGGGAGGGGGAAAGCCCTCCATGCCTCGTTCTCAGGGAAGATGAGGACAGGTTGCCTGAAGCTAGTCAGGTAGGAGTTGTTAACAGTAAGGAGAGCTGGTCTAGCAGCACAAGCCAGAGGCGGAGGCCATGCGTCACCTTGTAAAAGGGCGATTGGGAGAGGGATTTATCACTGTTTTAACCGAAGGGAATTAAAAGAAGACATGTAATGAGGTAGGGGGTGGGGGTGTAGATTTATGGCAAGAGTCTATTGGAATGACACTTGTGTGAGAACAAGGAGTGGGTGCAAACCCAAACCCCAAAGCACAGCTGGGGAAGAACATCTGGAGCCAAGAGACAGAGCTCTGCAAAGGTTCCTGATGAGCGCATTCCTGATTCATGAGAAACACAAAACAGACTCATGGGCTCAGAGGGGATGGAGGAAGAGGCAGGGAGATAGTGAGACAGCAGGGATTTAGGAGTTATGGCCAAATAACTTGCCATGAATTCGAAGGTTCAATATGATACTGCTTTGGCTTGAGAAAGTGTCTCCCCAAGGCTTTCTTCTTGAGGCGCTTCCATGTTGGTGGAACCTTAACAAGGTGTTGACTGTTAGAAGGAAGTTGAGTTGAAAGGTGTGCCTTGTAGGTGATATTAGAAGCCGCAATCTCTCTGTTTCTTACTTTCCTGGGCGCTACCGGGTGAACACATGGTCTTTGCTGTGATATCCTGGCTTCCCATAAGACTAAACAGTAATGGTACAGACCTCTGAAACCTGGAGCCAGAGCGGACACTTCCTCCTTATAAACCAATCATCTCAGACATTGTCACGCCCACATATCATGACAGCACTCTGTCTGCACATTACATGTATAGTTGGAGTGTAGGCCAAGCTGCAGTTTCATCTGGACGCTCAACTAAGGCATGGTCCACTTTTAAGCTCACACACATTGTTGGTAGAACTCATTCTCTATAGTTGAAGGCCAGAGAGCTTCAGGCTGTTTCCTGGCAGGAGAGGGGGCATCTTCATCTCTTTGGGGTGATGGAGAATTCTCCACATGGCAGCTCAAGGCACAGCAACTTGTCTTTCAAGACAGTCAGGGGAGTCCATGTGTCTCTGTCATTTTTATGATTTGACAGGAAAGACAGTTATTTAGGTCACACTGTAAACTGGCTCCTACGTGGTTCTGGTGAGGACCTTATTGCCCTTGGTCACAATGATGATATCCGTATAAAAAAAATAAGAGGAGGAAGCAGGCTCCCTTATCAGTCCATTCTTGTAGGAACCAATCCAGTAGCACAGAAAGAAATGACCCAGTCTTTGAGACAGCATCAATGTTTATAGGAGCTCACATGACCTCACTACTCTCACCATGCCCACCTCCAATAGACAGTGCTATGTCTTCAGTGGCATGAGGACCTGTGTTTAAGAACCAAGATACTAAGAGTGAATAAGATAAAAGATGGCCATGTTGCCCTTGCTCCTAGTGGTACCCCATCCGCCCTGCAACTCAAAAAAACCCCCAGTGAGTTGAAAAGTTTGGATTCCAGAAGGTTAATCTCCTTGACTCTGGCAACACATGAATGGCATGGAAGTGAACTCAAGGCTGCACCCTGATCTGTGACTCAGTCTCTTCAGGAAAGGAGACTAGCAGGAAGGAGTCAGAGCTGAGGTTTACAAATCTATGTAGGGTAACGGGGTGAGCTGGGGTTCACAGAATTCTAGGAGGAATTCACAAGGCATCTTAGAAATGTCCCCAAGTGGTGAATTCTGTAGTAGTGAACACAATATGGCGTGAGCAGATCCTGCACCTACCCACACTGTCCATTTTTGATATCAACTGCAGGTACAGTGGACAGTTCTTGTATGTGCTTCAATGGTTGGCCTCCTGGGCCTTTCACATCTGTTTTTCTTCATTAGAACTTCCTCTGAGGTTGTAGTACTTCTTTCAGTTTGGGACAATTGGCAGGAAGTTCATGAGATACAACACTTCCTGAGCAGGCTTAGAGCAATAGTTCAGAATGAGGCAGGAAGCTGGAGAAGGGGGCTCGGGGTCAAACGTGCAAGTCACTCGCATGTATTTTGTGAGAACAGAGGCTAGGGTTAAAAGGAGGATGAAGGGTTCACAGGGCAAAGTCTAGGGCATTGAGGAAGAGAAATATAAAAAACAATACCTGGGGTGTCAGCTAAGCCAAATCAACCAGTTAGGAGGAGGGCTGGAGCTCTGGGCCAGAGACAGTCAAGCCCTTGAGGATATGAGAGCTCCGATGTGTTTTCATATATCCTTGCTTCAATCGTGCTGCTGATGTTAATAAATCAAGTGAAGACAGTTTCTAAGGATTCCTCACCAACTCCAGGAGTCCATCCCCACATCGTCTTGCAAATACACACCTATGTAAGAACAAAGACAATGTCAAGTGCACTTAAAGACACTTGTAAGGCCAGAGGTAGTAGCACAAGGTTCACAGCACAAGTTAGAGTTGGAAAGATGGTGGCACATCGATCCCCTACACTTGGAGAGTGGTACCTAAAGAGTACATGATATCATCCACATGGCGAGGCCCCCGTGATATGCACAAAACATGTGAGTGTTCCATAGACTCAGCCAATGAGAGCCCAAAGAGCTAAATAATTTTACACAATGACATTGGTCAGGTCTCTGCCTTAGCCCTGTACAAAACTCCCATGATGAAGCTTGAGAACTTTTCCCACTTTTGGAAACTCCTCCCGTTCTTGAGAGTTTTTCTCGTTTTCCTCCATTTCTTATCTGTCTATAACCTTTCTTAATGAAGTTTATTTCTGCTCGGCATCCTCCCATGAAAGTCTGGGTCTTTAATCCTCATTGACATGGATGACAAATTCAGAGCCAACTGTCTCAGGTCAAATTTAAGTGACGGTTGAGTGTCCAACACCTCAGGACCCCAGGTGAGGCATAAATGGGATAAGAAGGGTTGTATTATGTTCAAAACGTCTGTTGAGCCGAATGTAGAACTTGCAGACTGGCGTGTGGGGCTAGGCCCATGTGGAGTTGCTCTGTGAATGGATCCATATGAGTTTCCAGTGCCATTTAGCCTCTGGTACCAGGGCAGCAACCAATCCAACAGTATATACTAAACTGGTATTCATTCCATTATGTCTCATGTGTCTCCTTCCTGGACTCTGCTCTTAGGAATTGCCTCAGATAACCCAGTCTAAGATACTGAACCCTCTTCAGCCCTCACTGTGTAAGAGCATCTGCATTAATGGATGAGAGTCTTACCATATGGGGCTTCAGCTCAGACCATGAGAGTCACTCAGGAACAAGTCTGGGCTTCCTCTGATAGCAGAGCATGGGTTTCCATCAACAACACCCCCACCCAAGCCTCAGTCCCACTGACCCAATTTCTAACAACATTTTCATAGCAAGTCCTTTCAAATTTTAGCTTATTGTTTGGGGTTTGCTATTTAGTAAAACAACAACAACAATAACAACAAAACAAACGAGTGTTTATTAGAAAGTATATTGATTGCTCTCATGTCTGGAAAAAAAAAATAATGCCTGCCAGGAAGCAAACTGAGGTGGGGAAGGGAGGGTTTATTCTGCCTTATGGTTTGAGAGGATATAGTCCACCACAGTAGAGAAGGCATGCTGTCAGGTGACTCCATAAGACTTCTCTTTTAGCAGGGCTGGAGATACCTTGCTCCCATCCCAAGGGTTCAGGAAGTAGTGGGAAAGAGGGAACACACACACACACACACACACACACACACAGAGAGAGAGAGAGAGAGAGAGACAGACAGACAGACAGACAGAGACAGAGAAACAGGCTGACTGACTGACTGACTGACTGACTGAACAATTGACTGCCTAACTGACTCTGGCTAGAAACAGTCCTGCCCCACAATATTGCTCCATGACCCCCTTCCTCCAGCCTGGCCCCAGCTCCTAAATATTCTAGAGTATATTAGTTACCTTTTCTATTGCTGTGACGCTATTCTGACTAAGAAGTAACTTTGAGGGAAAGGGACTGCTTGGTGCAGAGTTCTAGGTAGGGACAGGTTAAAGGCAGCTGTCCATATTGCAGCCACACTCAGAATCCAGCTAGCAAACCTCCAGGCTGGCCACGGGTGACCCACTTCCTCCAGCAGGCTCCGCCTTCTAAAACTTCGACCATCTTTGCTACCACCACCACCAGTTGGAAACCAAGTGTTCAAATACAAATACCTGTGGGGAATATTTCACATTCAAGCTCCAACACCTCAGCAAACAACTCTACCACTGGGGGACCAAGTATGCAAAGAGAAGGAGCCTATTGGGGAATTTTCATATTCAAACCATAATAGAGTTTTTTTGTTCTTGGAATTGAAAAGGAATCCTAACTTCCCTAGTCCTGCCCCAGAAAGGCTGTGACTCATAATCCCCATCTTTAAATCAGATTGACTGTGCATTTCATGTAAATAAGTTGCTGCATATTCATGTATCGGTTATTGCTTTTATGCTGAGGTTCCTATTTGATTTACATGATTCCCATCAGAACGGGCATCCCTTAGAAGACAGGAGATATGTTTGCCTTATTCTCTTTGGTATGCAGGGGAGTGTTTACTCTATATTTCTTGTGCTGGTGGAGAAGTCTCTCCTTCCTATGGAGGATTCCCCTCTCTTGACTCAGTTGAGTAGGCAGTATAACATGCTTGGCATAGAAACTTTTAAACCTTACCCACTCTCTCATCTAAATAAGTTGGGAACTATGATGTCCGGAGAAATGTCCTCAATATTATCAGATCTAATTTCTTAGAGGTCAGAACACAGGAGAAAAGAAGAATGAAAAGGAAGACCTTTGGGTTCGCAGTCTCCCAGGCTACTGTGCGAAGGTGTCATGTGGCAGATACAGTGGTGACGTACATGGGTCCTGTGTTGTACTTCACACCAGCTGCCACATTATAAGACACACCAGCTTTTGTTAGGTCCCCATTGGCTTGTTGGTAGTTCAGGTTGGGCTGTGGTGGTTCTCCCTGTGATTTTCCCTTCTTATGGGGACAGTTCTGTTCTTTCTAATGCACCGTGTTTCATAGGGAAGAGTGGAGCTGGGACTCAGAGAGCAGTGTGTCCCTTGGTCAAAGAGAAATTAATGAGTGGAAGGTCAGGGGTCTCCGGGACTTTATGATTACCTCTCCAAGCAAAGCCACTCTTGGAAAGAGGAAGGGCTCACGCCGTTTTATGACAGGCGACTTTTGTTCTCAGTGACATGCACCTTTCTTGAAGATGTAGTGCTGGGATTTGGGGAGTGAGCAGTGTGATCTAGGTTCCCGTTGTTCACACGGGGTCACAGATGATCTGTACCAAGGAGGTGACACAGCCATCCAAAACTGTGTCTTCCGTTTTGATGAGTGCCAGAGATCAATTGGAGTGACCGCCGGACAATTGTCCAATTTGTTGGTAGTGCTCTTTTTTTTCTTTTAGTGACACAGAATTTGAAATGAAGCAGCCATACTTACATTCATTTATACATATATAACATTATTATATTCATGAATTCATAAAGGGTAGTGCTTGCTACAGCAAAGAATGAGCTTGGTACAGCAGAATGCTTGCCTGTCATGCTAGCGTTCCTTCCTCAGAACTGCATAGAAAAACAGTGAACATAACAGTGTAGGCCTATAATTTAGTACTTCTGAGTATAATTTCACCCTATGTTACACAGGGATTTAAGTGTTATACGGGGCCATATACGATCTAGCTTAAAACAGAAAACTTGAATTTCCTAACCTCCACCACCAAGGAAACCCGATTCTGGGTACAGAGCTGTGTCTCTTACTGGAGTTAGGTCATATCTGCACTCTGACCAGCATCCCTACCTAGAAAGTGGAGGGAGGGTTGAGCACCACCAGAACTTAATTGTACACCTCAGCAATAGCAGTGCCCATTCGCCTTCGTTTTGGTTTATTCTTTAGAGATCAGCCCAAGTTGTCTCACTCCCTAAACCACATCTAAGGATGCCTATTCATCATCCTTCTCTGTCCGAACGCTCGAATAACTGCTGTCCCTGGCACCCACACCACCATTTAATCAAGTGCCTTTTGTATTGTTCCTTACCAGTTACTGCATTTACATCCCATTTCCTTGTTCAAATCTGTAAGTTCTTAAGAATAAGCTTATCAACTAAGCCCAGAGCTAGGAAAATAACAGAAACTCAACAGTAGATGTCTGAATGGAGGGAAGAAAGGAATGAATACATGTGCCGAGAGATGCATAGCGCATATATAGGTGACTTGGCCAGTTCCGGAATATGTTTTACAGCTGAATCACCCCATGGATAGCCCAGAGGAGCTTGTACTTCTGCAGCCATCAATAGTTAGGAAGACAGTACCCTGCAGTAGCATAACAGGGCAATGCTACTGAATGGGACGGGCTTATACTCTGTGTGCACTTAAAGTGATATCTGAGTTATTATTTTTCAGCTTGAAAAACACAAAGAATAACACTTTCCCCCATTCGTTTCTTCCCTTTTAAAAAATGAAATAAAATTCAATGGAGCAAAAGTGGTAACTAGGTACCACCTTCACCTCCATCAAAGGCAGCCCAATGCCCTTGAAGGCCTCATTGAACGGGCCTGACTTTTGTGACTTTGTTGTCTCTAAGGTAGCTTAGCTCTACTATTGGAGAAGCAGGCTGGTTTCAAAAGCCAGGTTTCTTCAAGATTTCTTTCTTTCTTTCTTTCTTTCTTTCTTTCTTTCTTTCTTTCTTTCTTTCTTTCTCTTCTTCTTCTTCTTCCTCCTCCTCCTCCCTCTCCTCCTCTTCCTCCCCCTCCTCCTCTTCCTTTAATAACTTATATGAGTATATTGTAGCTGTCTTCAGACACCAGAAGAGGGCATCAGATCCCATTACAGATGGTTGTGAGCCACCATGTGGTTGCTGGGAATCGAACTCAGGACCTCTGAAAGAGCAGTCAGTGCTCTTAACCACTGAGCCATCTCTCCAGTCCCTCAAGGTATCTTCTTACTCTCAAATCCTTCTGGTTGTCTTTGCTTTGTATTGAATCATAGACATCTTCTTAATTATGACAGTTTGTTTGTTGTTGAAGATGGGGAAATGTTTTTTATCAGATTTGATTGAATAAAATATCTTCGAAGCATTAAACAAACAAACAAACAAACAATCCTCAAGTTGGCTGTAGTAGTTTAGACCTGTAACCCCAGCATTCAGGTAGATTTAGGAGAATCAGAAGTTCTAGCTAGTTAAGGCTACATACAAAATATAACAATACCAAAACACTGAATAAATCTTTTGTTTAAACAATATGAGAGCCTGCTATAGTAGCACATTCCTGTAATCCCAGCATCTGGATGGCATGGACAGTAGGACATCAAGTTTAATGTCAGCCTAGGATAAGTTGTGAGACCCTACCTAAAAAATAAAACCCCCAAAGGCTGGATCTAGCTACCTGGTGGAGATCTACTGGAGCACACACAAGTCTCAGGTTTGATCCTCAACAATATAAGACAAAATTAAGTGGAGCCCCCCCCCCCCCTTTGTCCAGTCTTGTTCTACTTTCTCAAGGTCTGCTAATTAAAACCTTAGGAGTCTGAAGTTGCCTGAGATGCATTTAGATCTTGTTATGAGGTTTGCTTCCTTGAACAAGGAACAGGACACAGTGAGTGCCTTAAAGATTATGTCACACAGCAACAGCGCCAACTTAGCTATTTTTCCCCATTGCAGTATCTAAACACCAGACACAAGCAACGAATGGAGGATGAGAGGGCTCTTGGTTCACAGCTCAGGGATACAGTCTATGGTGGTCAAAGGGCAGGAGCTTTAAGATGGCTTTATCACAGGAAGCAGAAAGCAATGAGCACTTTCGCCGTTTTATACAGTCAAGGCTCCCTGACCAGAGAACCAATTGGCCCATGGTTAAGATTTATCTTCTCACATCAATTAACTTAATCAAGACAGCCCCCCCCCCCTCTACAGGTTCAAAAGAGGCAGTCCCTCGCAGATGTACCTGAGGCTTGTCTCCTACATTATCTAAAACTTGTCAAGTTGAGAGACAACACTAACCTCATGACTGCCCTGTAACTTCCATCTCAATCAGGTCCCAACCATAAGCATAAGCCAAAGAATAAGCCAACCCATTCACTGTACCTCAGGAACCCAGAGGTTGGCCCAGTGGCCTAATTAATGTGGCCTATCTGTTTTGCATTAAAGTAATACAAAAGCTAAATTATGCTGTCCATAACTGGAGTTTTACTGGGCACGGTTATATTGATTACATCTGCCCAGTTATATGTCTACAACAGCAACTTCCTTTTTCTTTTTTCTTTTTTTTTGTTTATTTAACTTCCCCATTTTATTAGAAAGAGATTTTTTTCTCCCCATCTCTCCTCTGCTCTAACCTTTTCTTGTCACACAGTGAGTGCCTTAAAGATTATGTCATACAACAACAGTGCTAACTTAGCTATTTTTTCCCGTTGCAGTATCTAAACACCAGACACAAGCAACAGAAATCAATCAGGCTTCTAAGGGATAATGATAAAATATAATAAAGTAAAACGTAATATGGTAAAACAAAAACTATCACATTGGAATCAAACAAAATTAATGAAAAGGAGGAAAAGAGCCCGAGAGAAGGCACCAGAAACAGAGACCTGCTTGTTCATACACTCAGGAATCATTAAAAACACTAAACTCGTATCCATAATGTATACACAAAAGACCTGTAGTGTAAAAAGAGAGCAGAAAATATATTAAAAAGAATAAAAACAAGATAAAATTCACAAAACAAACAAACAAGACAAAAACAAAAGACAAAAGGAAGGTCCCTGACGTGACACTTGAGCCCCGGAAGCCCCAGAGATGCTATTGAGTTTATTTATGTTCTGTTAGCATCTGTGGCTGGGCATACAGCCTGCCCTTTGGAGCAGTGCATTTCCCCAGTGAGACTCTCTGGGAGGAAACTACATTTTCATTTGTAAGTGGTTATCAATTGGAGGTTGCATCTAGGTTAGGGATGAGGGTTGCATCCTCTTCTCTTTTTAGCTCTAGAACCATCTGGTGCTGATGCTGGCAGGCCCTGTGCATGTTGCCTCAGTCTCTGTGGAGTTCATGTGTGCACCAAGGTGATTTAAAGAGCTTTCCTTTCTTTCTTTCTTTCTTTCTTTCTTTCTTTCTTTCTTTCTTTCTTTCTTTCTTTCGTTCTTTCATTCTTTCTTTCTTTCTTTCTTTCTTTCGTTCTCTCTTTCGTTCTCTCTTTCTCTCTTTCTTCTTCTTCTCCTTCTTTTTCTTTTTCTCCTTCTCCTTCTCCTTCTCCTTCCTCTTCTTCTTTGGTAGAACATGATTTTAATATTCTCAACTGTTAATAATCAACAAACAGAATAATTATTTTAAGATATATTACATTGTTATTTCTCCCTTTTCGTTTCTGATTTTATTAATGTGGATACTGTTCCTGTGTCTTCTGGATAGTCTGGCTAAGGGTTTATCTATCTTGTTGATTTTCTCAAAGAACCAGCTCCTGTTTTGTTGACTCTTTGTATAGTTATTTTTATTTCTATTTGGCAGATTTCAGCCCTGAGTTTGATTATTTCCTGCCATCTACTCCTCTAGGGTGTATTTGCCTTTTTTTGTTGTTGTTCTAGAGCTTTCAAGTGTATTGTCAATCTTCTAGTGTACGTTATCTCCAGTTTCTTTTTGGAGGCACTTGGAGCTATGACTTTTCCTCTTACCAATGCTTTCATTGTGTCCCATACGTTTTGGTATGATATGTCTTCATTTTCACTAAATCCTAAAAAGCCTTTAATTTATTTCTTGACCAAGTTATCATTGAGTAGAGTGTTGTTCAGCTTCCATGTGTATGTGTGCTTTCTGTTGTTTTTGTTGGTATTTAAGACCAGCCTTAGTCCATGGTGATCTGATAGGGTACATGGGATTATTTCAATCTTCTTGTATCTGTTGAGGCCTGTTTTGTGACCGATTATATGGTCAGGTACCATGAGATGCTGAGAAGAAGGAATATTATTTTGCTTTAGGACAAAATGTTCTATAAACATCTGTTAGATCCATTTGGTTCATAACTTCTGTTAGTTTCACTGACTCTCTGTTTAGTTTGTGATTCCATGATCTGTCCATTGCTGAGAGAGGGGTGTTGAAGTCTCCCACTATTATTGTGTGAGGTACAATGTGTGCTTTGAACTTTTAAAGTTTCTTTTATGAATGTGGGTGGCCTTGCATTTGGAGCATAGATGTTCAGAATTGAAAGTTCATCTTGGTAGATTTTTCCTTTGATGATTATGAAGTGGACTTCCTTATCTTTTTTGAGAACATTTGGTTGAAAATAGATATTATTTGATATTAGAATGGCTACTCCAGCTAGTTTCTTGGGACCATTTGCTTGAAAAATTGTTTTCCAACCTTTTACTCTGATGTAGTGTCTGCCTTTGTCATTGAGGTGGGTTTCCTGTATGCAGCAAAGTTCTAGGTCCTGTTTAAGTATCTAGTCTGTTAGTCTATGTCTTTTTATTGGGGAATTGAGTCCATTGATGTTAAGAGATATTAAGGAAAAAGGATTGTTACTTTCTGTAATTTTTGTTGTTAGAGGTGGAATTATGTTTGTGTGGCTATCTTCTTTTGGGTTTGTTGAAAGATTACCTCCTTGCTATTTTCTATGGTGTAGTTTCCCTCCGTGTGTTGGTGTTTTCCATCTATTATCCTTTGTAGGGCTGGATTTTTGGAAAGATATTATGTAAATTTGGTTTTGTCATGGAATATCTTGGTTTTCACATCTATGGTAATTTAGAGTTTGGCTGGGTATAGTAGCCTGGGCTGGCATTTGTGTTTTCTTGGGATCTGTATGACATCTGCCCAGGATCTTCTAGCTTTCATAGTCTCTGGTGAGAAGTCTGGTATAATTCTGATAGGTCTGCCTTTATATGTTATTTGACCTTTTTCTCTTACTGCTTTTAATATTCTTTCTTTGTGTAGCACATTTGTTGTTTTGATTATTATGTGACAGGAGGAATTTCCTTTCTGGTGCAGTCTATTTAGAGTTCTGTAGGCTTCTTGTATGTACATAGGCATCTCTTTCTTTAGGTTAGGGAAGTTTTCTTCTATAATTTTGTTAAAAAATATTTACTGGCCCTTTAAGTTGGGAATCTTCACTCTCTTCTATACCTATTGTACTCAGGTTTGGTCTTCTGATTGTGTCCTGGATTCCTGGATGTTTTGGGTTAGGAGCTTTTTGCTTTTTGCATTTTCTTTGACTGTTGTGTCAATGTTTTCTATGGTATCTTCTGCACCTGAGATTCTCTCTTCTATCTCTTGTATTCTGTTGCTGATGCTTGCATATATGGCTCCTGATCTCTTTCCTGGGTTTTCTAACTACAGGATTGTCCCCCTTTGTGATTTCTTTATTGTTTCTATTTCCAGTTTTAGATCTTGGATGGCTTTGTTCATTTCCTTCACCTGTTTGATTGTATTTTCCTGTAATTCTTTAAAGGATTTTTGTGTTTCCTCTTTAAGTGCTCTTAGCTGTTTACCTGTGTTCTTCTGTATTTCTTTAAGGGAATTATTTATGTCCTTATTAAAGTCCTCTATCACCATTCAGAGAAGTGATTTTAGATCTGAATCTTGCTTTTCCTGTGTGATGATATATCCTTGACTTGCTATGATTGGAGAATTGGGTGCTGATGATCCCAAGTAACCTTGGTTTTTGTCGCTTATGTTCTTATGCTTGCATCCTGCCACCTGATTATCTCTAGTGCTACCTGCCCTCACTATATCTGACTGGAGCCTGTCCTTCCTGTAATCCTGGTTGTGTCAGAACTCCTCGGAGTTCAGCTGTCTCTGTGATCCTGTGATCCTGGGATCCTCTGATCCTGAGATCCTGGATTTGTCAGGCTTCCTGGGAGTCAAGCTGCCTCTGGGTCAGAGATCCTGGTATGACCAAGCTCCTGGGATTCTGTGATCCTGTGATCCTGTGATCCTGTGATCCTGTGATCCTGTGATCTTGGGTGTGTTAGAATACCTATGAGTGGAACTTCCTCTTGGTTCTGTGGGATTTGCTGTGGATTTCGTACCCAAGGTCTGCTCAGGGCATCAACTCAGACCAGAAGGAATCTGTGCCACTGGTCGGGAGTTCTTGGGTGCTCCCATCCTGCTGGTCCCAGTTACTTCTAATGTTTGGGCAGATATTGTGTCTTCCTCTCCTCTGATCCTATGATCTTGGGCATGTTAGAGCGCCTGGGAGCAGAGCTTCCTCTGGGTGTTGTGAGAGGCAGCAGCTTTCATGTTGCCTGGGGTGGACCATCACAGCGAGCTCTATATGTCATGAGAAGGCTGCCTTGGCTGCCCCTGGGCCTTTCACAGGAGTTTGGATGCTGCTTTATTCTGTCCATTTTCTCTCACACAGATAATCCTGGTTGGCCAGCCCCAAGCATTGTATTACCTTTAATTCCTAATTCCTATTACTGGGAAGCTTTTGTTCATAAATTCACATTGAGTTTTCTCCTTCTTAATTTCAATAACTCTACCTCCAAATAGGGCAGCCAGCATGAAGGACTTGTAGTCAATGTTTAATCAGGGGTCGGGGTATTTTTACTCTGTATGGGGCATTTTTATATTATGCCAGAATTGATGTTTGTAACTTGAAGGATTTTGTAAAAGTAATTGTATGAAATTACATTGTAAAAGATGCTATTTGGTCTCTTTTCTGTAGTATCGCATTACTGGGAAAGCCATATTGTGGGGAAGTCTGTAAATAAGCTCCCGTGCCCATAGCCTCCTTCCTATACACCAAAGCAAGTTTAGATGTATATCCTGTTCAGCTGTAGTCAAGAATCCATGGAACTGGGGAGGGAGGGGCTTCCATCAGTCACATGATTGCCATGCAAGCATGAAGGGTCGAGTTCCATCTCCAGAACCAACATAAAACAATAACTAAAGCTCCCAGACATCATCCCATCCCTGGGGGTGTGGAGACAGGAGAGTCCAGTCTGTCTGTGTGAGTCAGGGAGGTCCAGGTTCAGGGAGATACTATCCTGATTTTACTTCTGTTGCTGTGATAAAACACCCTTACAAAAAGAAATGTAAGGAAGGAAGGTTGTGTTTGGTTGACAATTCCAAGTTATAGATGATTTATGCAGGGAAGGGAAGGCAGGAGCTTTAGGTAGTCACACCCATAGCCAAGAGCAGAGGGTGGTGATTGCACACCTGTCTATGCTGAGCTCACACACTCCACCCTTACATGCTCTACTCTTCCACATTCCACTTTTAAACACTCTAGGTCCCCAACCCCTGGGAATGGTGCCACCTGTATTAGATAGAGTCTTCCAAGTTCAACGAACATAATCAAGACAATCGCTCACAAGGCCAATCTGATATCCTTTATTGAGAGTCTCTTCCCAGCTGATTCTAAGCGGTGTCAAATTCACCATGGAAGTCACTGTCTTAGAGGCCCCATCTCAAAACTAAGGTAGGAAGCCATGGAGGAAGAGAATAGACATCAAACTCTAGCTTTATATGTATGAGCAAATACCTGCAAATACTACACATCTGTTCTTGTAAGCACACAGAGAGAGAGAGAGAGAGAGAGAGAGAGAGAGAGAGAAGAGAAGAGAAGAGAAGAGAAGAGAAGAGAAGAGAAGAGAAGAGAAGAGAAAAGGAGGGGAGGGGAGGGGAGAGGAGAGGAGAGGAGAGGAGAGGAGAGGAGAGGAGAGGAGAGGAGAGGAGAGGAGAGGAGAAAACAGAAGAAAGGAGGGAGGGTAGGGAAGAGGAGAGAAAAAGAGAATCAGAGTGATCAGCGGACAGTTTGGCTTTAGTCTTGGAAAAAAAAAAAAACTAGGACTAGACCCTTCAAGTGGAAAGACTTTTGGATCCTGATCACCAGGAAATACCGACTGTTAGCAACTGTAAGCAACGTAGGATGCCAAAACTGTTATAGCACGTACGCTATACATTTGCAGCACAACATATCTTCAGGGATACATTCTAAATCTGCAGATAACCCCTGAAACCACAGCTGTATCAAGCCCAACTACACTGTTCCCCATATACACAAAGTTCTGATAAATCAGCACACCCAGAGATTAACAATAGCAACGATAAAACAGTGCTCTGGAATGTTCTACAATAAAACTTACAGGTTTTTTTTTCATCCCTAGATCGTTCCGTTCAGTATTTTAGGATGGTGTTTTACTGAGGGTAACTGAAATCTGAGAGTCCACAATCTGGATAAAGGCGAACTGGTGCTTGCTATTTTCTGTGGATACCAGTGAGTTTCTAGTCTCAAGTGAGATTGTTTTTTCCTTTCTGGCTTTGAGTCATCTGTGGGATTTGATGATTGAAATCAAATGTGGGAGTTTTTTTTTTTTTTTTTTGACTTTTAACTTTTGCTTTTCTTCTGGTTGGAATCCAGGTTTTCCCCAGGACAGTTGACTTCCCAGGCTGGGGCTTTACTGCTTAATGCAGACTCCTCAGTTTTTTGTTTTTTGTTTTGTTTTGTTTTTTTTTTAGGAATCAGTACTAGGTTGACTTCAAACATCACGTGACCAGTAAAGTCACTTGATATTTTGTCTCTTGATATTTTAAATAGATAAATAAGGCTCCAAATTCCCAGCAGAAAACACAAGGTATGCATGCTTTTTAGATTTTCTTCCTGATTTGATCATCTTCATAAAAACGAAGGTCTCATTTTTAGCCTCTAACTTGAGGAAAGTGGAAAAGGTAAAGAATTTAGAAGCAGGGATTCAGTTTTAAAATGGTGAGATCTATGTGCCCTGTCTACTCACAATGGAAACGAGGCCACTGAGGTCATAATATATTCTCAAAGTTATTCAGGTGCCCAGAGGGTCCTTTGACGTCATGAAATATCATTAAAGTGGAAAACGGAAGATAAGTCATTGAAGTTAGCTCAGCTTTCAGGGAGGGAGGATGGGGTTTCTCTGAGGGTGCCAAGCCTAGTGCATGGACAAGCTTCAGGTCAATTAGGAAGCTAGGGGACTGAGCACAATGGACCACTGATGAGACACAGGATGCTGCTGTTTCCAATGTAACTTTTGGGGAAGACACAAGGCACATATTAGGGCTAAAGATGCAGCTTTCTTTTGAAGACACTGGAAACTTCCATTGTGACTTTGCCACGTGACTGATGTCCCTTTCTTCCGGTGCAACACAAATACAAGAAATAAAAAGACCTGAGTCGGTGAGGGGAAATTCATAAGCTAACGACACAATGATGAGGTCAATGTGAAAAGGTACACAGATAAAAATGGATGGATGCAGAACAGGTAAGGCCAGGCATCAAGAGGATGCTTTCTATGTTTTTATTCTTTTCGTCCTATGGATGTATTAGAGATTCCTTTGTGTAATTTTATAAGGTTTGACTTTTTATTATAATGCTGAGAATCTGACCTAGAGCCCTCACCCTTGCCAGGGAAGTTCTGTACGGCTGACCTCCCCTCTCTTTCCATAGTATTAGGTAGCTCTTGTAACTTAACCACACACATGCTTTGAGACTGAGTTGTAACCACACTCCTCCCCACACACACACCCAGTTTTACAAATTCATGCAAGAAAAGTAGGCTAACTTGTGATAATCATTATAGAAACTGACTCTACAAGGTGAAGTTGTGACTGAGTACTGCATGAATGGAATTGTCATTCTCAGATAAATAAGGATGGGTGGATTACAGCCATCAGACAAGGAAAAGGCCAGACAGACTGGATCGGAAGTCATGTGTCTTGACTGCCAGGAAAAGCAAAGGATTCACGCACAACTGATCCCAAGAGAAGAAATGAACCTGCGTTGGGGCTTAAGAGATTTGGATGAACCGTAATGAAGAGCTTCCTTGAGATAGAGCTAAAAAGAACAGGAAGGGAGTTTAGTAACAGATCATTCAAGCCAACTGGGACTCTCCTCCTTCAGATATTTTTCAAATGGAATTAAAAAGCACTTGTTTCTGACTAATTAGTTATAATTCACCTGGGGGCTGAGTTAGTCATAGAGGAGAAAAGCTGACAGCAACTTTTAGAGTCACAGTCAAACGCGCATTCATTTCAAAAGAAAATAAGTCGTAAATGGTGAATCTGCAGGTCCCAGCTACTTACAGACTGGAAAATGAACTTTTATCTTCTTGGGGTGCTAGGAATTGAATCCAGAGCTTTGTGCACAGGAGATGTGATTTTAATACAAAATGTCCCCCATGGGCCATGTGTCTAAACACTTGGTCCTACGTGGGGATCAGAAGTAGAGCCTTGCTGAGGCTCCCTGGAGGTGGGCCTGGCTGCCTTATAGCTGCCCCCACATCCTGTTCTCTTCTTGCTGACAGAATGAGGATGCAATGTGACCAGGCTGTTTCCTGCTCCTGCAGGCACTCCTTTCCCACCGAGGGCATCTATCTCTGTGGAACTGGGAACACAATAAATCCGTACGATTTTCCTCATGGTATCTTACCGGACAGACAGCAGGAAGGAACTGAAGTCATTAGGCAACCACTGGACTGTGTCCCCGCCTATGAAAGTGCCTCTGGAATGTCTTTTCTAAATGTTTCTATGTTATGAGTCACAATTAAGTTCATACCTCCCCAACTTCTATAAGGCTAACTCAGACCCAAAAGGACATGCATGGTATGTACTCACTAATAAGTGGATATTAGAAAAAAAAAGTACAGAATACCCAAGATACAGTCCACAGAAGTCAAAGAGGTCAACAAGCTGAAGGGCCAAAGTGACATACTACTGAGGCTATGGAATGCTCACAAGAAGGGATCTATCATGACTGCCCTCCAAAAGACCCAACAAGCAGCTGAAAGAGTACTTTCAGACGCAGACATTTGCACCCAATTAATGGACAGAAGCTGCTGACCCATGTGGTTGAATTAGGAAAAAGCTGGAAGAAACTGAGAAGGAGGGAAACCCTGTAGGAGGACCAGCAATCTCACTTTACCTGGACCCCCGAGGTGTCTCAAACACTGGACCACCAAACAGGCAGCATACACCAGCTCATATGAGGCCCCAACACACATACAGTAGAGGACTTCCAAGTCTGTGTTCATTCAGAGATGATGCACCTAACCCTCAAGAGACTGGAGGCTCCAGTCTTGCTTTCTAATTAGGACACCCAAGCAGACCAAAAGAAAAGAATGACCTCTAGCACTGTGCATGCCTTATGCCCAAGAGAGCCACAGCCCCAAATGCCAGCAATTAAATGTGGAGACCAGTTTTCACACATGATAAATTATTTGGCATAAATGATTTCCATTAAAATTCATCCCTCAAGGAGCATATTTATCACTCTCAAACAATTATGTCACACACACATATACACACACACACACACACACACACACACCATATCACACCAACACCCCCCTCAAAGAATCTAACAAAACCAAAAGCAAAAATATAAAAAATAAAATAAAAAATAAAACCCCAAGGGAACAGAGGTAAAATACATTCAAATTAATTATTATTAAAATGTTACTTTATAAGATCCAGTAATTATTTAAGATAACAATTCTATTAGAAATATTTCTAAATTTCTTCCTATGGGTTGTGGTTTTTAGATGTTCACTGGCTATGTCATTTAATTATCTTAAATGTATTTTAAAACTATTACCTCCATAGCTATGTTAAAATTCAAGGATTAAGTCATGACTTTAATTGAAGGGATACAGATACTTTAAAATTTTTGTTTTTATTCTTTTGTATTCTCAGGAAATATCATGATGTGTAATGAGAAAGAATCCTAAGAGCAGAGCTGTGGCGTCTGCTCAGGGGAGAGAGGCTGCCCACTCTGGCCCCTCATCTCCTATCTTAATCTAGAGGTTTAAAGAAGAATTCTGTCCAACCATCTCCCCTACCTCTGAAATAAAAAGAGTCCACCAAAAATAACCCTGAGTGAGTCCTGAAATCCCAGCCACTGGGAGCTAAAGGATCAAGAGTTCAAGGTTATTGTCAGCTCCTTAAGGGAGCTTGAGGCCAGCTTGGTCTACATGAAACTCCATCTCAATAAACGAATAAATAATATCAAGTGATACTCTAGCAGACACCTGCAGATTCTGTGCCTCTGCTTCAGAGAAACATGGAACCAATGGATGGATTTTGGGGAGAGCACCATCCAGTAGCTGGCGACTCCCACATTCTCATGTCCATCCTTTGCCTCTGGACCAGTTACTTTTATGTTGCTTTGATAAAATAACATGGCTGCGTTGGCTAGTGTTATGTCAACAACCCTAGGGTCAACAGAAAGAAGGAAACTTCAACTGAGAAAAGGTCTCCAGAAGATCAGGCTGTAGGCAAGCCTGGTGGGCATTTTCCTCATTAGTGATTGATGCAGTAGGGCCCAGTCCATTGTGTGTAGGACCACTCCTGGACTGGTAGTCCTGGGTTCTGTGAGAAAGCAGGCAGAGCAAGCTATGAGGAGCAAGCCAGTAAGCAGCACCCCTCCGTGGCCTCTGCATCAGCTCCTGCCTGGCGGTTCCTCCCCTGTTTGTGTTCCTGTCTTGACTTCCTTCAGTGATGACTATGATGATAGAGAATTGTAAGCAACACCAACCCTTTGCTCTCCAAGTTGCTTTAGCCACAGTGTTTCATAGCAGCAATAGTAATACTGACGATGGTGGTGACCCAGACAACTTATAGAAAGAAGGGTTTATTTGTCTTATGGTTCTAGAGGCATCAGAGATACTCACGACATAACAGTAGGCAAGGATGATGGCTTGAGGAAGCCGGGAGATAACATCCCTGAGTGCTGAGGCAGAAAAAGAGAGGACTGGAAGCAGGGTGAAGCTTTAAACCTCTCACCGCTCATTCTCAATGAATGACACACCTCCACCAGACAGGCTGCTCCCGAAATTACCTAAATTGTTCCTGAAATTACCAACTGGGGAACCAAGGATACCAAAGCCGGTACTTAGAGGACGTGGTCCCCATTTAAACTCTTTATCCTCTTCTGTTCCTCATGCCATATCAATTTCCTACCTAATCCCATCCCAACCTGCATGCTTAACTTTGAAGCTCCCGGGTCCACACTTACTTCTAGAACCTTCCATGATTTGTTTCTTCAAGTCTCTCAGGAAAGTTGTAGTTTTAACATCCCTCTTCTTCTCACATCTCTAATAAATTCCTTAATAAATCCTGCCAGCCTTATCTACAGAACATGCTCTGAATTTATGACCATCCTCACTATCCATTATTAACCTGACTAAATTTCAATCTTTCTTGCCTGATCTCTTTACACAGATTTTATTGCTTTCTTAACTTCCATTCTTCCTAACTAAACAGCAATTAACTCCTAAAATTTCTATGCATCAGAGATTTCCTTGCCTCACTACTAGAAAATTGTTATCTTCTGAAACCAGCAATCATTAGTTGTGTGGGGTTCTCTGTGTCGGGCTCATGGAAGCATGTCCATTGATACTGCCCTTGTTCAGCTCACCTTAGGGCAGTTATGTGGGGGAGACTTTGTGAGTGTAGCATCTCACATTACCCGAAGACACAATCTCACAGCAAACTCTCAGGACTGGACTCCAGTCTCTGCATTTTGACTGGTTGTGGTTTTGTGTCTTTGTAATGGTCTACAAGTGTTACAAGGAGAGGCTTTCCTGATGAAGGGTAAGGACTGCGCTTGCTTAAGGACACATTAGAGCTAAGACGAAAGGATGTACCATACAGAGACTACCCCACCGGAGGATCCATCCCATAGTCAGTCACTAAACTTAGACACTATTGCATAGGACAGCAAGTGTTTACTGAAGGGACCCTGATATAGCTGTCTCGTACAGAAGTGGATACTCACAGTCATCTATATGATGGAACACGGGGCCCACAATGGAGAAGCTAGAGAAATTACCCAAGGAGCTGAAGGGGTCAGCAACCCTAGAAGAGGAACAACAATATGAACTAACCAGAACCCCCAGAACTCGTGTCTCTAGCTCCATATGTAGCAGAAGATGGCCTAGTCGGCCATCATTGGGAGGAGAGGCCCCTTGGTACTGCAATCTTTATATGCCCCAATACAGGGGAACGCCAGGGCCAAGAAGTGGGAGTGGGTGGGCAGGTGAGCAGGGTGGGGGAAGGGGGGAGGGAACTTTAGGGGTTGGATTTGAAATGTAAATTAAGAAAATATCTAATAAAAAAAACTGAAAATAAAATAAAATAAAATGAAGCCTAGTCCCCCACCCCCCAAAATGTCGTTAAGTATTGTGCTGGTTTAGTAAAGTGACAGTTGTAGGTTCTCCTCCAAGATCCATGACTTCAAAAGCCCTGGGTAGTTGACTGGGTTTCCAGTTGCAGCTACAATTTTCCTCCTGTTGAGTGAGAGTGAGCCCAAGCAGAGAGCTGATGGTTACCATGCCAAGACATGTGTGCCACTAGTACACCCTTAGGATTATCATGCCAGGCTGCTTAACTTTGTTGCTCAGAGGTACCATAGCTCTGTAGGACTGTTGGCTGCTTTCCTCCTTGGGTGCATGCATGGCACTGTCTGGTACCATGAAAGCTAGTCCTCAGGTAGAAGGTATTCAGATCTGAAGGAAATTTTTATAAACCATTTAGAAGATTTTAGGTTTTGGATTAAGAATGTCCATGTGTAAGACCATCTGTGTATTCTTCAAACTATTGTTTATTCATCTCATTTTCTTTCATTCTCAATACCACAATATTGGTTAACCCTTTACTGCAACAGAACTCTGACTGCTTATAGTCTCTGATTCCAGCACTGACTAGCAGGCCTAGTTCCAGCATTGATGAGCACGTGTGGTTCCAGCTGTGATGAGCATGTGTGGTTCCAGCACTGATGAGCACACTTGGTTTCAGCAATGATGAACACACCTGTTTCCAGCAGTGATGAGCACACCTGTTTCCAGCTGTGATGAACACACCTGGTTTCAGTTGTGAACACACCTGTTTCCAGCTGTGATGCATACCTGGTTCCAGCAGGATGAGCACACCTGTTTCCAGCAGCGATGATTACACCTGTTTCTTTCCTGCTTTTTGGAAGAAGAGCCTTAGGTCATCATTTGCACATTGACTCCTGGGGTAATGGCTCTGGTGACTAGTGTTCAACTAACTGGACAAGATGTAATTTTGAATGACAGACCTTGGTGTGACATAAACTGTGTTAGGACTCCTGGAATAATATGAGTTTGCCTATCTGTCAGGCTAGTATTTGTAAATTTTCGCTGCCATCCACACATTGGATGGTCTTTTTGGTTTGTGTGATGGACCCTTGCTGGTAGAAAGAATAATTTCATAGAATTTGGAAAGACCAAACAGCAGAGCCACATTCCACTCAGATGGCGCTTGGAAATTGTCTTCATGCAATGTTCCTTCCTCTTAAAGAAATACATTCATGTAAGCTATTTTTTTTAACAAAGATGTACCTATTTTTATTTGTACAAAAGTTTTGTTTGCAGATGTGTATACATACAATGTGTATGTAGTATCCACAGAGGCCAGAAGAGGGCATCAGATCCCTGGAAACTGGAGCTATAGATGGTTGTGAGCTGTCCTCTGGGTGCTGAGAACTGAACCTGAATTCTCTGCAAGAGCAGCAAGTGCTCTTAACCACTGAGCTATCTCCCCAACACTTCAGGCAAATTTAAATCAAAAAAGAAAATCAAAAGAGCCACCTGACTATGGGCCAAAGCCCCTGGAACCACGAGGCATAATAAACTGTTCTTCTCACACATCTGTCAGTGTGACAGAAAGCCTGGCTTATGTAGCTGCCTAGGACAGACAGGAAGACAGAGACACTTTAAAGAGGCATTAACTGTTTCTGTGGCTGAGTGATGCTGAGAAGTGCGTTTACATGCTGGAATTTAACTTAAGGTGAAAGAATGCTTCATTGCTAAACCTTTAAAATCTAATTTTCTTGCCTTGGAGCTAAGAATCAACTAGTGTTGATGCTTATGTGCACAGAGCCATTACTTTGAAATGTATTTGCAAAGTCTTAAAAGATTTTCACATACCCAAAGATGACTGAGGAATCATCTCTTTATTTAATATTTGCCATCCCCTGGTTAGAAAGAGCAGGCAATTTGTCAGTGCCTCTAAATTGATCAGGAGAGATTGTGACATTCAGGGTGTCACTCATCCTGACTGTGACATCAGAAGCACACTTCTCAGTTTCCCCGCTGAAGCTACGAGATCAGTAATCAGTTAATGAAATGTTTTCATAAATCACGATGAGAGTAATTTACTTCAGTGTACCTGGAATCTCAGAGCCTATTCTGGCTTGAGAAGATAAAGCTATATGCAAACTTATATAATAACGGATAGCTTCACGTTCCTCATGTTCCATCCGCGTTTGGTAAACTTGCCTTTGGAGTTTGAAAAATGACTAGATCATTTTTGAGATGAAGATTTCTGAGCTGTAAGACAGACTTTTAGCATATGCTTTACTAGGTGTCAAGTAATATCCCTACTGACTATTTGAACTTTTATTTACATATGACCATTGTATATAATAATAAGTTTCATAAAACTTTATCTATCATTCCAGTGTATCATGTATTTTGGCCATATTTTCTTTCTTTACTCTCCTCCTCCTCTTCTTCTTCTTCCTCCTAGTCTTTTGCTGTGACCTTCACACACACACACACACACACACACACACACACACAATTTTATGCACCCATATAAACTCTTATAATGCACAATTGAGAGAAAGCATATAATATATGCCTCTGGGGCTCTCGAATATTTTACTCATATAATTACCTCCAGCTGCATCTATTTTGCAATGGAATAAATAATTCCATCCTTCTTTGTAGCTGGATGAAACTCTCCTGTTTACACATACCACATACTACATTTTGTTTGTCTCTCCACATTCTGACCTAGGCTGACTGGGAACATTACGGCAGTGAACACGGATGTGCAATCCATAAGTATATCTGTGATCATGGACTTTAGGTACTGATCCAGGAATGTTATATCTGGGGCATATGGACTCTCTGCTGGGTAGTGTTATTGGGGCCAGTTAAATCCCTCCAAGCAGTGTACTGGATTTCTTTTCCTCTACACTGCCATTCTGGTTCTATTCCTTTCTCGACCCTAGCCTCTCGGACTGGCTGGAGATATAATCTCAGTGTTGCTTTCCTTCACATTTCCCAGATGACTGAGAATGTTGACCATTTTTCATGCTCGTTGCCCATGTATACCTCACCTTTAGAAAACCGACCGCTCATTTCCTTAGCCTACTTATTGAGTGAGTTGTTTGTCTAGCTTTTTGTAGGTCTTTGAGTTTTTAAAATATGCCCTCACTTGCAACCCATTAACATCCACGCAGAGTGTAAAGATTTTTCTCCTATTCTAAGACTACTTCCTTTTACTAGATTATTTCCTTTGCTGCACAGAGACTTTAAGGTCATGCCATCCTGATTATTAGTTCTTGAGATTATCTCAAGCGTTACCAGATCCTCTTCAGAAAATTCTTGCCTGTGCCTGTATTTCGACATGTTCCCCATACATGGTCCTCTAAGTTAGAGGTTTGGGGTTTTAAGGTCTTAGGATTAGATCTTTGACTAATTTTAATTGGTTTTGTGCAGGTGAGAGATGGGGGAATCTGCTTTCATCGTCTACGTGTGGCCATCCAGTTCTTCTGTGTGAACAGAGTTTCTGGTGTCTAGTTTTGGCATCTTTGTACAGAACTGGGTGGCTGTACACATGTGGCTTTTTTGGGGGATCCTCTGTTCTGTCCCAGAGACAGGCATGTACACTGCTTTCCCAGTCCTGTGTTGGTTTTACTACTATGCCCCAGTAGTGTGTCATGAAGTTGAGCTGTTTTGCTTATTCCTCTGCACAGTCAGCATTCCATATCAATTTTAGGATTATTTCTATTTCTGAGAGAAATGTTTTGGGGATTTTTTTGATGTGAATTCCATTGACTCTATAAGTCATTTTTGGATGTAGCTGTTTTCATGAGGTTAATTCTGAAACCCCATAAATATAGAAGGTCTTTCCTTTCTCCAATATCTTCTCCAATTTCTTTCTTTAGTGTTTAACAATTTGCATTGTAGGGGCCTTTCACATCCTAGACTAGGCGTATTCTTAGGTATTATGAATGGGGCTGCCTGCCTGATTTCTTTCTCAGCATGATCGCTTTGGTATAGAGGAAAGCTATTGGATGTTTGTGTAGTCATTTTGTGACTTGCTTCTATGATGAAAGTGTTTATTGGTTGTAAGGATTTTCTGTGGCGTTGTCAGAGTCAGTGTCCAGTGTCCATGTAGGATGATATCATAGTCTGCAAATAAGGATAAGTTGATTTCTCCCTTTCCTGGTTTTATCATTCTCATCCTGCCGCGACCCCAATTTCTGACCAGCAGAGACTGGGAATAACGACACTCACGTCAAGGTAGGTTCTTCAACAGCAATCTCCATCTTTTTTTTTTTTTTTTGGTTTTCTCTCGATCTTTTACTCAGGGCAGTACCAGCGCTCTCTCTCAGCAACTCCTCCCTTTACTCAGGCCATTCCATATATACCCAGACCATCTTACATCATCTCACTCCACTCATTGCTCGCCAATCAGCATCATCCCGCGCCCCTAGCATGAGTTGCACACACAGGCAGGACAACAGATCTTTGGCTAACACTATGGTAAGGCTATATGACGTTTCAGATCATGCGGTAGGTGCGGATGACTCAGCTTGCCGTTTTCAGAAGTTTTAATAAACAGGATGGGGTCACAAGGCTTGGCACTAAGCTAGGCGCCATCTTACCTCAGTGGTTAAACCCGCTTCCCACATCATCCCACTGTTTTTTTCTGCTCCAGGTTAGACATTGTAAGTCTTTTCCATTTAGAGCAATATTGTACTTAGGGTTGTCATAAGCAGTCTCACTGAGACTGAGCCACCAATCAAAGCACCATTATGCCTCAAAGTATTTCATACGCTGGGAAGAGACACTACCTGTGATGGCTTGTATATTCTTGCACAGGGGAGTGGCACCATTTGGAGGTGTGGCCTTGTTGGAGTAGGTGTGACCTGGTTGGAGTAGGTGTGTCACTATGGGTGTGGGCTTAATACTCTCACTCTAGGTGCCTGGAAGTCAATCTTCCACTAGCAGCCTTTGGATGAAGATGTAGAACTCTCAGCATTGCCTGCACCATGCCTGCCTGGATACTGCCATGCTCCCACCTTGATGATAATGGGTTGAACCTCTGAACCTGTAAGACAGCCCCAATTAAATGTTTTTTTTTTGTTTGTTTTTTTTTTTTTTTTTTTTTTTTATAAGACTTGCCTTGGTCATGGTGCCTGTTCACAGCAGTAAAACCCTAACTAAGGTACTACCAAACTCATTTGATGAAAGCAGCATTACCTCAATATCAAAACTGGTATAGATACTCATTTGCCTTCTAAAGGAGGGTTTTATTATTGAAACTTTCAAGATCCCTTGTCTCCATCTGGTGAAGTCTTATTTTTGAAAGAATCTTTATAAATTTGTGTCTCTTGTCACACTCAGATCTCCTTTTTTGCCTTATCTCTGTCTCCTTAATTTATTTATTTATTTATTTATTCAACTTAATTACAAAAGACTGAGCTTCTGCATTCATTTGTGGATAAACATGGAAATTATCCCTTTGGTTCATAGAAAGTCTTTCTATTTTTATTAGGCAAATCTGTTTTCACTGCAGTCTTCTTTGTCATGACACTTCACGACTTGAGCTGCTTATCACAGCAAACATTTAAATTTGGCACAAATCTTTGTGTGTTTCTTCTAGAAAAAAATAATTGAAAGTTGTTTCTTGGACTTTCACTTTTTAAAAGTTTCCATTACATGTTTTTGTTTGTGTGGATGTGGATAGGTGTGTGTGTGTGTGTGTGTGTGTGTGTGTATGTCCATGTGCCATGGGTGCACACACGTGGCCCTCTGACAACAGCATGCAGGAGTCAGCTTTCTTCTCCCACCATATGGGTTGCAGGGAATAAACTGTCTTTAGGCTTGGATATAGATGTGGCTACCCTAGACTTTTGTAAACCGAGTGTTAATTCCAATTGTTGTGCTTTCTGTGTTTCTTAGGAGTGAATGAATTAAGACGTGCAATTCCTTTAGTTGTAATTGCTGCATTTTCTTCCCTGGTGATGGGAACAGAGTGCTCCATCCTTCATAAGCAGAGCTGTAGCGCAGGTACTCCCATCACTCCCACTGGACATGCCTGAGAACTCACATTGCATCGTGCTAGAGCTGAAGAATTGCATCAGATAGAGTTGGATCCTGCTGTCCTCTGAAATGATGCCCTGAGTCCTTGTACCATGGCTTGTCCCTCCCTCTGCATGCTGCCGAGTCTGCGCATGAGCATGCTCTGGTCTTCTTTCCCATGCAGCATTGTTTTCACCAGTGCCCAGCCAGGGTACCACACAGGGCCAGCAACTTCAACCCTAATGTGTTATGGCTCAACTAAGGGAGGGTTAATTCAGGGGAAGAAAGAACATTGGCGTAAGTTGGAGCAACTCAACAGAAGCCCAGTTATCCTGAGAGAAGTCTGGTGTAGTCGATGGAGAGGAAGCTGCTATGCGATGGAGGGAAGGACTCAGGGCTCAGTGGGTTCTAGCTAAGGGGCATGAAGACACAGAAGCCCTCTTTCAGCATCCCCCTGTGTCTTAGCCGGTAGTGCCAGAACCATGTGGCAAGCAACGATACAGCCTCGGCAACATGTCATCATCTCCCTCATTAAATTAATGAGGTTAATTTGAATGTTACTGCTTTTGTGGTTCTGCTTGTAATTAATCTGTAAATTTGTTTTGGCTTTACAACTGTAAATGAGCCACAATCATAAAAGGAGCTTATACCTAGCTTCTAGTTTTATGTTTCCTTATATTTGACTAGCAATGTGAATATGAATATATGAATGTGTGTGTGTGTGTGTGTGTGTGTGTGTGTGTGTGTGTGTGTGTTATCTGACACCATGGACATGGATTTTCTGTTTGATATCTAGCCCTTGGTGTTGTTTTTAGTTGTTCTACTATATAATAGATGGCTTCCCTTCCAACTTCATGTCTTCAGCATGACCCTAGGCAACCTCATTTATTTCTAGCATCAGACATACATCTAAGGTAAGTAGAGTATTGGAAGAATTTGGGGAGGCTCAGAGATTCATGGCCAAGACCCCAGAAGAAACTGAACTGGAATAGAGGTGACCAAAGGTTTCTGAAGATAGCCCCATCTTCCACTGACCTCCACAAGGCTGATGAACTGATTAGCTCTGTGGTGGCTGTGGGGAGGGTGGAGAACATGGCAGACCTAGAGCCCCATTACAATTTACCTCCAGCTGTCTTTAGTCCCTTTGGCCATTCCATGCGCACCTCGGAGTCTGACCCTAGCATCCATGTGATTCACAGGTTAAACCCTTCTAGAATGCATTAACTAAATAAATCACTAGCTCATACTAACCAAAAGGCTAAGACTGTCAGCAGATAGTATCTGAAGTCTCTGGCAGCAATTTCCCCACTCTGCAGTAACCCTCCTAACAGCTGTTCCCACCAAGGAATTTGAAAAGTGTGTTGACTTGTGACAGGCTTTGCTCAGTTTTCATGAATAACCTCATGGTCACTACATGGTTTTTGGGGTAACCCCAATCTCTGACAGTTTGACCTCAGAATAAACTGGGTCTCGTCTATTTTGAGGTGAAGGGTTGTGGTTTTGAGTTGGTACGTGGAAAGGGTAGCCTGAGCAAGCAAAAGAGACATCGCACACCCTCTGCTCACTTCCTGTAGAGGATGCTGCCTCCTGCCATTTGGTGACACTTCCTGCCCAGTGGCTCTCTCTGGACTGCGGACGCAGTGGTACCAGTACCACCCTGGGAGGGTGACGTTGCTGCCTCTGCCTCTGGCCATTGGACCTCTGCAAATGGTTGCTTCTCAGAGCTCCTACCTTCCGGTTAAGTTAGGACTAGGTGTGTGAGAGCCTGCGTGGCCACTCCGGGGCCACTCATCCACACTCTAGCTGCAAGGAAGCCCGAGAAGCTACACATCTGTCCTCTGCATATCTAGTTTTTGAGATCAGCCCTGCTTCTCATCAGGATTTGTTATATAAGCAATCCCACAAACACATGAATGATGTCCAGACACTAGGCTGGGAGAAGGAGGAAAAAAGTTATAACCTCCCCTCTCTTCTGCCTTTAATCCAAGAGCTTGAGAAGCGGTTCTGAGGACCTGGATGAGGACAGATGACTTGGCAAGCCTTCCTCTCTGCCCATATGGATGGCTAGTGGGATAATTCCACAGGGCAGACCCACACAGCACTTGACATTTGTCCCTGCTCTCTCTGCCTTATCTCCAAACCATATTTCCATCCAAATTTCGCATCCACAAGGGGAGGAGACTGGGAGGAGCTGCATGCTAATTCTTGTTTCCCCTGCCTTCTTTCATCTATGGAGGTGCATTTCCAAAACCTTGTAAATCAATGGATGTTTTCATTACTGCAATAAAATTTGCCTTTGTACCTAGCTCCCGGAGGAGTCGGAACATAAACAGAGCCTCCACAATTCACACTTCACCAGCACTCAGGAGCTCAGGCGCAGTGCAGTCTTTGTTAAGACTCTGTTTGATCATTTTGCTTTTTGATCTGCCTGTGTGCTTGGAAAGAGCCATCCCAGTGAGCCAGGGGGCCCTTCCACAGCGAACCCTCTGAAGGGGCTCTTTCAGGACCCACACCAGGTGTGATGCTAACTTTATATGTCAACTTGACTTAGCAAAGAGATGCCCAGATGGCTGGTAAGACATTATTTCAGATTGTGTCTCTGAGTCAATCTTCAGAACAGATTTGTACTTAAATCAGTGAGTTTGGTAAAGGAGATTGCTCTCCCCCAGGTAGGAGTGTGTTCTCCAATCCCCTGAGGATGCAAATAGAACAAGAAAGCAGAGGAAAAACCAATTCATCTGCTGAGCTGAGGTGAAAGTCTCCTGTCCTCAATCTGAGAGCACCTGGGTAGATGGAGACTTAAGCCTACACGTAGCACCGATGCTCATGCCTTTGATTTAGGTAGAACAAAGTAGACACGTTATATGAATAATCTCTGTTGGCCATTAACTGGTCAACTCAAGAAAAGCTATTTTCCTGTTGGGTTTGGAGTACAGAAAAAAAAAAAAAAAAAGAATCCTGAAGGAACGAACGAATGATATTTTCTCTCTACTTTTGGTATAGAAATGCTTCCATAGAGACAAAGAGCTCCCAGCCAATGTTAGCCAATTAAGTGGTTTTTAGTTAACTGTTCAACAAACAGTGCTGAAGCAATGGAATTTATGAATGGAAAGCACACCTTACACCCGAATCCAGGAAGTCACTAACTTCCCCATGAATGGGTTATAAATGCTAAAGCCTGAGTACAATGGGTACTCAGACTTGCCCAGTGGTCCAGCAGCCATGTATCAGGGATCAGCTACCAACTCCCAGGGTTTAGGGAATCACAGTAGGGCATCTCTTTCTCAAGGAGGTAAGCCCTTCTTCTTGCCATGTGCCTGGGGCTGAGGTGACAGACAGTCTGACAGCCACCAACCTTCAGGCAGAGATGCATTGGTTCCCAGACATAGAGCAATAAGAAAAGATCTAATTCTCCCTCTACCCTGAGCACTTCTTGACCTGGAAAGGGATGTAGAGTGAATGGGTATCCATCCTACAGGGAATTAAAGCACCTTCTTATATGAGATGGATGACAATTTATAGAAAGGCATGGGTATTCAGCTTTCTGTAACTATAACAAATTACCTAAGGGGGTCAACATGGAGAAAGGAAAAAGGTTTTTTTGTTTGTTTGTTTGCTTGCTTGTTTTGTTTTTGTTTTTGCCTCACACATCTGGAGCTTTTTAGTTCATGATCAATTGCTCCATTTCCTTCCGGTCCATCCATGGAAGCACATTTACCTCAACGCTAATTGAGAGAAGAAAGAGAAGAGACAGGGTTTCCATTATCCTATCTAAGGGGATGCTTCCCAGAGCCAGCATATCTATCTCCAGCCCCATCTTTCAAAGGTTCCATCACCAGACACTGGGTTTCACCATTTGATCTCCTTAGTTCTGCTGAAGGTGACTAAAATCACCAGAGGGTTTTGGTCACCATCTTGCTTCTCTTTTGTACTAGTAGAGGGAAACTGATTTCTCCTTTTGTAATGGTAAGCTTGTTAGGTAATTTTGTGCCACAGGAACACTCATCCCCATGTCCAAAAGCAAACAATAGGATGCTTATGTTTAACCAGGAGAACAAGGAAGATGGAAAGGCTTGTTCCTCCCATCTTAGTGCAGGCTTATATCAATATTGACAGCAACATTTTTACCCCTTCCAGACAAATCGAGGCCAAGATCAAAAATAAAGAGTGGACATAAATGTTAAGAGAGTGTCAGGGGCGAATATCAGGAAGTGGAAATCTCCCCTGCCTGGAATCTTCTTAACAACTAGTTCCTCAGACTTTCTGAAGAGTCGTATCATTATTGTTAATGACATCGCCCCACTCTGGATTCTTACCGTGGTCCAGATGGTATGCTAAAGGCTTTAGTGAGTCAGCCATGCAATATAGCTGAGGTCAGGGCGCCTTCAGCCTTCATGGCTCCTCACTTGCAGGAAGCATGTACTGGTTTCTCTCTGGCACCTATCTGACTTACACTCCCAAGTCTAGCTCCTTGGGACCATCATTAGGTGAGGTAAGGGTGACATGAATGCAAGCACTGTGGTATTGAGAGGGTGGATCTGTTACCAGAGAGGGATATTCACTGACCAAGGACAGGAGCCTATCACATTTCTTTGAATGGTGTCATTTAAAACATATTTGTTGCTTCTTTCTGGTATTTTTCCATTGAACTCTTTTGGATTATTGCTGGGTCGCAGATAACGGCAACTGTGAGGAGCAAAATGACAGGTTGGGGAGGAGGGGGAACCGTATTTTGGTTAAGTCTGAATAAACACGCCTAGGGATACCATTCTGGAAGCCAAGTTACTGTTTTTAAACAGCACATAGATCTTACACAGCACAGCCTTGGTGTTTTCCAAGTACAGTGAGTGGTGCATACTTTAGCTAAAGCAGACTGACGTGTGAGTCATCTGTTGTGCTTCTTAAAATGTAAAGGAAGGGAATCCTGGGGGTTTTGTGGATAATCACCTAGGGACGGTAGGGGTGCTGATGGCCTCTCTATCAGTGCTTCTGGCGATAGATTCCTACATTGTCACTGACCTCAGAATAAGCTAAACAGAACAGAAAAGGAAATAAAAAATCAAAACTTACTAAACAATCACTGTCTGTGGTTCTACTGGACATAGCTCCTTAGGGATTCTGGCAGTTCCTTTTGCTCCTTCCCCCAAAGAGGCTGAAGATACCCTATCCAATAGGAACAGGGTGGGGACTTGATGGAGACTCTTCTAAAAATGGGGCTTGAAGAACATGTGAACCAGTCTGCTTCTTACTAAATTTTGGGTGTTTTGATGCCTTTAAATATATTTTAATTATAGCTGAAGGTAATTACGGTCTAGACGGTAACTTTCCCCTCCGCGGCAAGGATGATGGAGCTGACTCACTCACGTATTCAGTTTCCAGGGTCCCCACCGTGACAGCTACACATGAGGTCATGAGGTCCTATTTGCAGCAGGGGGACTTTTAGCCCAGGTTCCTCTCCGCATCTCACAAGTTCCTGCAGTTTATTGCATCTCTGATGCCGCCATTGCAGAAGCGCTATTACTCTGTGTCACGAGTTTTCGAACTTGTTCCTAATTCTGAATGTAAAACACAGTTCTCAGGAGGACACAGCCTGGTTTCAGAGAAGGCGATGGAGGAAGTGGTAATGTGTCTTGGAATAGATGAGAAATGTTATATTAGCTATTCTTTGGAGCTGCCCACAACAAACTAGATTGGAACCTACAACAATGTTAAGCTTTGTGACTGCTTTGTTTTGTTTGTTTTTTTTGTTTTTGTTTTTTTTGTTTTGTTTTGTTTTGTTTGCTTGGTTTTCAGACAGGGTCTAATGTATGCCAAGGAGGGTTTGAATTCCCATTGTAGCTGAGGATGTCCTTGAACTTCCGATTCTCAGGGCTCTGCTTCTATGTGCTGAGATTACAAGCGTGTACCTCATGCTCAGTCTTTACTGTCCCCAGGCTTTGTACATGCTAGGTAAGTAATCTACCAACTGAGCTATAGCCCTAGCCCCCAGCCTTGAACGTTTGAGTAGAAAAGGAAATAGAAGAAGTCTAATCTACCAACAGAGCAGTCATAGGGGCATGCATGTGCCTACAGAGAGACACTGGGGTTAATGCAGTGCCTGGTGCTCTCAGTCAGAGCCTGACAAAGGCAGTATAGATGGCTCATATGGACAGACTCAAGGGACTGTTAATCTGGGATGCAGACTGGATGGTCAGAATGAATGGGGAAGTAGCATGAGTCTCTTTCTCTCGTGTGCACAGGTTAGAGAGGCAACAGTTCACCTGGAAGGTAGCAAGTCTTTCCAGGCTGTCCCTAGGTCCACAGCTGGTAAGGAGATAGGAGCACGTATGTTGGGGTGAGGACATGGGAGGTGGGAGAGGGAAAAGATGAGTCTTCTTGGTCTTTGAATTGGACCTAGAACAATCAGTTTCTAGCTAGCAGCCCAAGGTGGCATGCTAAAGAGCATCCAAAATATCCAGGTATGGTGAGTCCCTCCCTAATTGAAACTGGAATTCTCATCAGCAGAAGCCTTGTCCTTTGATACCATCCAACTTGATGCATGCTCCAAGCCCAGGCAGGATGTGAATGAAGAAGAAGCTGGTCCCATTCTGTTTAGACATGGCGGCAATGTTGAAATAATCCTGTGGTTGCAACAGACAATAGTGGCCGTAACCAAGGTAGGCCAGGAGCAATGGATGGCCTGGCTGTGGACTGTCTAGGAGAATGGAGAAAGTCTCTGGCTATGGTTGTTAAGTTGGAAGCGGTCATTTCACACAATGGGAGCTCTGAGATGACTCATCCTCCTTCAGTATCTTGCCACAGTGCTAGAATCCCAGTGGTCTCCTTTCCATATAATAAAACACAACTGCCTTCATGCTCACACGGGCAGAAGTCAGTATACGGTGAGTCTGCTTGCTGGGAGCTGCACTGACTAGGGGATAGCGGGAGGGGCAAAGTTCAAAGGTCACTCCTAAAGGGGATGGTTCGGAGAAGGAGGAAATGCAACACAGTGAATGACTAAGACAATTTTAGAATCGATAAAGCTGAGTCGAAATGAGGATGTCTAATCACCCAACTGCCAAGAAAGAAGAATAAAATGAGGAGGGGAAAAAAAAAATCCTCAAACAATGCAAAAGTAGGCCAGGAAAGGGGGAAGGGTGGGGCAGAAATTTAGAAAATTGAGACCAATGGAATAAAAAAAGAAATGACTGTGATGATTCCAAATGTCTGAGCATTCATCACCAACTTGAATATGATAAATGGTTTTGTTTAGACTGAAAATAAACTTAAGACCTGGCTCAGAAGCAGAAGACTGAGTAGGTGGCCACAGGTCTCTGGGGGAGGGAGTTTTTATGGGGTGGACCCAGTGGTTGGATCTATTTCCAAGAAGGCTCTGTTTTATTCTAGATGGCAGCTTTGAATTTTGTGGGGTTTTTTTTTAATCTGCAGCCTGGCACTCATTTTTCACGCAAGCTAAATTAAGTCTGTGTGGAACAGGAAGAGAGCTTGGCTTCCTGCTTCCTAGACAGTCCTGCCTTGGCACCTGGGAGCTCTGCTGCCCTGCCCGGTGTGGACACGAGTCACCAACTAATGTCCTACTGCCATAAGAGATGGGTGGTAGAGAACTGTTTCCAAAGTCACACAGAGTGAAAGGCAATGGGGTTGAATATAGGCCCCATGGGCAAGGCTCTTCAACCAGTGTTTCTTCCACTCCACTGGTAGCACAAATCTTCTGGGATCCTTCTTGCCTTCTCCGCCTGGCCCATGGGCTCACATCCACCCACACCACCTGCAGCTTTCAGTAGGCTTTCCTTGTTCTTCTCTCTCAGGGGCAAAGGTGAATTAGCTAAGACCATCAGCCCCTAATTTACTCACGACATAAACGAGCAAGCTGAATTATGTGCTTCTCTGACAGTAAATGAGCAACAGGTGTCTCTGACTCTGTCATGGGTGGGGTGGGGCAGAGGAAAGGGGACATAGTCCTCTGGGATCAGGGTTGGTGACATGCAGAACAGAGCACTGACTCAGACAGACAGACAGACAGACAGACAGACAGACAGACAGGCTAGCATCGGTTCTCAATGCTGCTTTGTGTACCTCTAACTAAGCTTCATTTCTGAGCCCCAGTTTACCCTTCTAAGACAAAAGTAGATCGTCTTTTCGAAAAGCTGTGTAGACATGCTTCATTGCACAGAGAAGGAACGAGGAACCGAGGCACAGATGGTAATCACTGTCTAAGTCACAGACTCGATCCTGGCTAATGACCACCACACAGTGCTTTCCAAGATGACAGTGGCCGCCAGGGTTCTTGTGGGACAGATGCAGCATAGCCCACACATAGCAGGTGCTCAGCCATGGTGTCTATAACCCTTTACCTACTGATGTCTGTATCCTCACTCACAACTATCCCCTTTCTGGAATCAATAGTGGTACTTTCTGTGAATCTGAGAACCTGAAGATCTGAAGCTGCTCCTTTGACTGCACGGATGCAGTACATCATTGATTTATCGCATTGCATAACTGCTGGCAATCACATCCTGTCTTGTGCAGATAAAGAGTTTTGAGTTTCCTAATTGTCTCCCATCTCCCGAGTCCTAGATGTGGCTACTTTACCTATTCAAGAAGCAATGTTGTGAGACGAGCCTGCCTTCCTTCTGATAGATGACATTGTTTCTTCTGTGGCGATGACTGTCTGCTAAGCCTCTCTATTAAAAGACTCAACAGTCTCTAGAGAGACTTACCAGACAATTACTCTCTAGAGACTAATGCTGCGGTGCCAGATAGCAGCCAATCACGCAGCCTGGAGAGCATGCCAAAATAGAAGCCAATTATTACACGCAGACACCCCCTCCCCACTTCTGTCTTTATACCAGTCCAAATTTAGACTATCATGAAAAAGGAAGGGCCATGAGGCATTATGAAGAAGTCCATAAATGAAAGCCACTGACCTGGCCACCGCCGGATGCTTTACAGCTCTAGATTCCTTCTTCACACTCTACTTGAGCACACTGTGAGTGTTTCTGCTGCCCAGAGAACCACATTGCTCAGCTAAGCAGGGCTGCCATTCTGCATGCGAATGACATCATTCCCAAGCCCTGCATGCGAGTCCAAACAACCAGCTATGTGCACCCAGGTGTCCAGGACAGGCATGGAGCTATATTATGGGTACTTGTGTCCCAATGGCAGTGACCCTGGGATCTTGCTAAGTTAGCCTACAGAAAACTGAATTCCCTTAGTCTTAGCCTTTTTTCTACTGGGTTGTCGGTCACCAGTCCAACTGTAGCTGCTTGTATATTACTCGTTTTCTGAAACTGAAAAATTTGAAGCAAGCCCTTAAAGGGAACCATGAAATAGCACTGTGAACTCTTGTAAACCCAGAACTCAGGAGACTGCAGTAGGAAGGTCCTGGTTTTGAGGCCAGCCTGGCTACAGAGGAAGATCCTACCTAAGAGTGGGAGTGGGAGAGAAAAGGGGGTAAAATAGGTCTTGTATCTTGCTTTATTTCTATTGCCTTTGTCTAAAATGCGGATCAATCTTTACCCTACTTTGTGGATGCATGGATACAAACTACCCAGGAGTGCAGAATCTCTCCAGAGTATAAACAATAAGGATTTCAGATCAGAAACTTTCCGTGCAGCTGGGCAAGATGGTAACGTCAATGACACCCTCAAAGAGACTGGAGACGGTAAAGATGCTGATAGAAGCCATGAGGATACTTGTCCCTTACAGTGTTGTCTGCACAGTTCAGGGTCCCAGCCTTCGGCGAGCTAGGTTCCCAGAACAACGAAAGTTCCTGTGTTGCTGAGCAAAGAGGGTGGGCCATGAAAGACTACTTCCTGTCAGCTGGTTTCTGTTTCTTCTTTGAATTAAGCCAGAAATCGGCAGACAAAATATCCTGTGGCCCCTCCCTTTCCTGGAAGACCAATCCAGCTTCTTCCAATTTGTAGCCAGGCCTTCTGGCTGTCAGTGAGTATTATGTCTCACACTTTGGGTAAGAGGTACTCTGTTTTCTGTACGTATGCTTCACTGCCCATCATAGATGAACCCCAGAGAGACTGCTGTGCCATAGTAGGCAGCCTTAAACTAGTTTTTGGGACCCAGTGCCTATGGCCACACGGCGATCAATGTTTGCAGTGGAAAGGTGGAGCGTCTGTCACTGAGGGACAGTAACATGATGATGTGGTGATTTGCAGAGCCAAGTATCTGATCACAAATAAATGAGTCTGCAGATCAGATAGAAGATAGGATCTTGGTGTCTTCTCTTCCTGTCGTAAATGAGCATGTTTTATAAGTGGAGGTGGGTAGGAAGAGTAAAGAAAAGCCCCCTCCAGCCTCTTTGGACGGCCCGACTGATGACGGCATAGCTGAGATTCCAGGGAGCGCATTCTGAGGTTGCATCGGCCCATGCTGTCTTCACCTAGTTCCAAATCGAAATCAAAACAGACCTGCTAATAAGGTCCGACTTTCACGTCTGCAGAGTGTTCTCAAACTTCTATTTCTTTTTCTCATCTCTAAAGTGCTGTCTGGATGGCTCAGAAGGAGCTTTAGCACTTTGGGGCCTGATCTACGGAGAAATGAAAGGGTTCTGTGCTGGCCGGGGCTCAGCACATACGGTTTCAGAAAAGTCCTTTGAGAGAGTGCAGCAGAAATAGACAAAAATCCACATTCATGTGTCATCAAAGGGGCCGAAAGAGCACCCAGGGTGGCCGCAGTATGCAACAGCTAGTCTTTAAAAAAGACACCTGCAGTCCTTGGGAACATTGGCAGGGGCCGGGAGAAAGAAAGGCTTTCTGGGGACAGACTGCTGCAGCAGGATTTGTCACTGGTGTACAAAGGGACAAGAGAAGCAGAAGTCCAACCAGGACACCGCTATATCAAACCCAGCTTCCGGAAAGCTTAAACTGGGTCTCGCTGTTCCTTCGATGCCCTGATTTCTGTGCAGCGAGAGGGGAGCCGTGGAGACGGACTGCAGGACTCGATCAGAACGAACCTTAGAGGCTTAGTGCCTTAGAAACGAAATTGTTCCCGTGTTGATTATAGGTTGTTAGCAGAACACCAGAGAAGCCTGGTGCACAGTGCGTCCGCAGCGGTATATAAAAAGCATTTGTCCGGGAGCCACAGACTGCGGGATCTCTGACAAGGACTCTCTACCTGTTTCCCGTTCCACAAAGGGCAGGGTTGAAGAGTTCATCCACTTTGCGCAGGCTGAAGAGGAGCCACCCTTCAGAAGCAGCTGCTGATGGCTCTCTCATAGCTTGGGGTTGTTGTGTTCAGGAAGGGCACAGAGGTTGTAAGCTGGCATCCAAGGCATCTTTCATCCCAGCCTCCCCGAGCTTGGATCTGAGATGAGAATGCAGGCCACACACAGCCCATGGACTGATGGAGAGAGGCAGGGGCTGCCAGTGACCACAGTCTGGGGGATGGACAACTTCCTACCGCAGAGAACATTTTGCTGGACAATACCTAAATACTAGAGGACTAATACATTTAAATATCAATGATGGTAAAGGGTAGTATTGGTAGCCCTTCTGGGAGAAGGTTGAGAGGTGCCGGGAGATGCCTACTGATTTAGAGGATTTACCAAAGAGGATTTCAAAGGGGTTTTTTTTGTTGTGTCTTTGTTTCCTATAATGACAGCACTATCAGAAGCAATGTAAACTATGAATAGAAATAATAATATTTAGTAATCTAGTCACAAGGGGGACTGTCAAAAGCTCATAGTTCTATTTAATTTTGGTCCAATTTTAGATTTTTTTTTGCAACAAAAAGAAAGTAATAAAGATTGTGGCTAAAAACTTTCTCCTCCCACCTCCTTTTCAAAATACATATTCCATAATTAGAACTAGTTTTCCCCATTCTAATGACGTGACATGGGTGCCTGGGTACTTGAAAGAGGTGGGTAATTCATTAGAGAGCCTTGCCAAGAATTCTGGCTTTGTTCTCAGTAGACCACACCATCCAGGGCGCAAGGGCACATCCGTCCTTGACTTTGGGACATTTTCATTTTGTCCTGTCACTAGGTCAGCCAACATAGGAACATTGAGCTCTCATGGCTATTCTGGTTTATGCTGGAGGTAGGTCAGTTAGGGATGTATGTATTTTGGTGTCAGATGATATCAATAAGATGTTGCTCAGTCTGAGGTCACCTGGCAGCTCCTAGAAATTCTGAAAGTCAGGTGCTATAAGCACTTTGGAAAGGGTGAAAACATTCAAACTCAAATCTAATAATTAGCTCTTTCCAAAGAAGGTTGCTGGACTGGTGTGTATGACAGCTGCTGAGTGTGTGCTTAGCCTGCACAGGCCTTGGACTTGACCCTTGGCACCACAAGCCAACACAGACCATCCAGGAAAAGAGGAAACAGATAGGTGGTGGTCTTAGGGGTCCTAAGCCACATTAGTCGCCGTCTACTGCAGGATAAGCTTCTCTGTTGTGTATTGAGATACATCTCTCTATGGATTGCCATGGAGTGTTGGTTTAATGGTATGTCAGTTTAGCAGAGTACTACTAGTAAGTCATCTCTGATGGCCTATGGCCTGGCTAGACCCAGGTTCTTCACCCCTACAATGGTATAGGTATGAGTTTCATGGTGAGGAAAAGGGCTTCATTCAATCTACTCAGAAAGTGGATTAATGTTCCCATGAGGTTTGTGCCATTACTACACCAGTGGGCATGTCTTGCCAAGTCAGACTTTATTGTACCTTGCGAGGTAATTAACACAGAGACCACTACTGGCCAAGATGCAAAGAATAAGAGACTGCGAATGTTCAGCCTTAAACTAGACATCTGTGTCATGTTCTCTCCTCCCAAGGCTCAGGGATCATTGGGGAAGAGAGGATAGAAAGACTGTAAGAATCAGAAGTAGTGGGTAAATGCAAGGAGATCATGTAGTTTAGATATAACAGGGCCGCTACACATATTATTGTGGCTGCATGGACACTCCCCATACAAGCTCAAGGCAAACCAAATCTTAACATGGTGAGGACCCACCTCTATCTGAGGAGCTATTGGCAATTAAATAGCTGCCAGAGAATAGAGTTTTCTTTAAGGATGCAGTTCTTGTTGAATTGACCACATGTCAGCAGAAGGCCATATCTCCAAAACGATATGGGCAGCACAAATGGAACTCGATGCATGAGAGAACAGAGGACACACACTTACCTGGCCAGAGAAAGCATATGCCTATCTAGGTGGAGCCAAAGGAGGGGTGAACATGACCATTTTGGAATGGAATTCTTAAAAAACTAGTTTGAAAATCAGAGATGTAAGGCTCATGATGAAACCTGTGTGCTAACCGATATTCTTTCATGTTCTTGGTACACTGGAATTTGGGGAAAGATTGTTCCTGTAGAGCTAGCTAATTTCTGGAGAATACAGTTAAGCCAATAAAATCCTTCCCACTTTGATATACAATCAATCAATTCAGAGCCTCACCCCTAATCATAATCTATTAAAGTCTCACACAGTAAATCAGTACTCCCAATGGATGACCCAAGTTACCCCAAGACTGAACAATTAGGACTATCCCCAATAGTCCGGAGACCACCAGAGTGAGTTAAGCTAATCAAATCCTTAAAAGGACTCAGAGTGCCTACCGTGCCTGGTCTTGTCAATCCAGCTGGAGGTTGAGACCGTGTTCTCTCTCTTCCTTTCCTGCTCTTGATCACTTCCATCCTGCCCCCACTTGACCTTGCATGGTGTGCAGTGCTGCTTGCTTGAGTCCGGCTGTCTTTCTTCTGCAAGACGCTGTCTGTGGATTGGCCTATCTAGAACTAGCACAAACCCCGGGCACAGGCCAAACACACAGGATTATGGACCACCAGAATCTGGCTTGCAGCTCAGCCATGGCAGGTCTGATGGATAGGGTCAGGCCATGGCTGCAGAGATGGGGGTAAAGCCACTAGGAATCCATTTCTGTAAGTACAGTTCCATGGAATTCTGCTCAGAGTGGTCTATATCTTTGAATGAACAGTGAAGGGGCTGGGAAGTTTGTTCAGAGGGTAGAGGCACTTACATGTGAGCCTGATCCTGAGCCTGATTCTTGGATCCCATAAGGCAACAAAAGATAATGGTCCTCTGAGAGTTGTCCTTTGACCTTTACACATGAGCAATGGCATGCCTGTATTTGCATGTATGTGTGTATACACCATATGTATATGCACACAGTAAATAAACAAGCACATAAATACATAAAATTAACAAAAGAAGCATGAAGATTATCCAGATGCTCTAGGTAGAACATTAATAAAACTCATCTTGAAATTGAATCCCCAGCTTGCAGTGGGAATTTTCCTCGTGAATAGGGTAATTTGCTAATGATTTGATGGGATAAAGAACTAACAAACTGGGCCAATAGGTTATCATGACATTAGGTCTGTGATCAAAGTTAGTTTGGTCTGTTGCTGTCTGCTGCTTTGGCATTCTGCCATGTCCCCAGGAGCAAGAGGCTCCTCACCAGGAACCTCTTAACCTTGGACTTTATGGTATTCAGAAGCACGATCTGAGTAAAACCTTATTTTTTCATACAAATCACCAGCCTGTGGTATTTAATCATAGCAACAAAAAGTAGACTAAGATACAGTGGGAAGCAGAATAGCTAGATCAAGAGAAAGCCTTTCACTTTAAAACTTCCCTTTTTGATGTAACAACTTCTATTCTGGAAACTTATCTTTAGGAAATAGCTAGATGTATCAAATCTCTTTGAGAGTATTTTTATGTTGCCCAAAAGTTGGCATTTAAAAGAAATTCCCTTTACTGAAACAGTATAGGATTTGTCCATTCCATAACGATACAGCCATACACTGTACTCCTCAGCCATCATCTGGCGGGTGCTTCATGCCATGAAAGACAATAATAGAAATTTCACAAGTAATTTACAATTTTTATTTATAACATAGTGAAACGGTGTTATTTTATAGTTCCTTTTCATGACACACACATAGGCGTCCACACAGACATGACAGTCTGGAGGTAAAGCTAACTCATGCCAGAACAGTTGACCCGTGTGTGTGTGGGGGGGGGTGTTTATTTTTCAGTATTTTTTAAATTATTTATGATGAACATATACACTCATATCACATGGTACTCAGACCGGTGCTCCCTTGTGAAGGATTTGGAAACCTTGAACTCGCAAAGAATTTCTGTGGCAGTTTCTGTAAAGCCAGAGGTAGGGTGAAGGCCATTCCCAAATCTGGGGACCTTCCCACACAGTGAGGCTCAGTTAGGACAAAGGCTGTGAGGAATTCCAAAGCTGAGAGGCATCGCTTTCCGGGATCAACAAGTGATGGGAGAGTTCCTGACACACAGCAAGGCTGAACCCACCCACACCCCATGCCGTGGTGACTAGACTCTCAGCAATAGGAGTGCTGGGTGGGGGAGCCGGGACAAGGGGTGCAGTCCTGTGTTCCCATTAGTGCAAAAAAAAGTCATAATTAGCAACAGCAGGGTTGCTAAGTAAAGCCATAAAGAGAAATAAGGGGCAAGGAAGACATCATCTACCAGCCCAAGGAGAGCAACCATGCAGAAGAGCAATGAGACGGTCAGCCCTTTAGTAATCAGATGTGAGGGTGCCCCCATTTTCCAGAAGTATGTTCCAGAAGAGTCAGGGTAGTTGATACTGTTTGAAAAGAGGAAATAGAAAGGAATAAAGATTCAAGGAAGGGAAATCAATATGAGTTCCCTTCCCATTCTCCTTTCATTAGGAAAGCATTACTGTGCACACATCTCAGGATGAGGAACGTAGGCCTGGCCCTTGCCAATTCTTCAAGGATACACTAAGGCTGAAGAGCGACACCCAAGACCTAGGAAAGCCACATGCCCGCAGAATGAATGCTCCAAAGTCATTTGTTGCATACAATTAAAGTTGCATATATATTTTTGGTCATTACAGAGAATTATTATTAAAATGCAGGTACCCCAAATTTTAAGTCAACGGTCATCACGAGGCAGCTGCTTCCTGACAGATAACGTGTGACAATTTCATAACGTACCTCAGAAAGCTCATTAGGCTGCACGCATGGTGCCGCTGAAGCTCCGAAGGGCTTCCTAGGGCTTGTGAGAATGTAATTAGGCAAACCACAGGCATCCGTGAATCTGGTGTTTTTGTTCCAGATGGGTGTAACCTCAGGGTACCCCAGAGCTTTCCCAAGGACAGTTTCTCTCAGTGTCAGCGACTTGGATGCACACCTGAGATGGTCTTTTCGATTTCGCAAGAGGAAATGTTGCCAGGTGAGGAGATTAAAGAGCGCACGGCTGCTCTAAGTTCACCGCCACTTACTGATGGAGAAGCCAGAATGTCTTACATCCTCCAAAACGGTCCTGATCACTGGCCGTTTCATAGTTTTTCTCAATATCATGTTGGCCTAAGAAGATTCGCCTCTAGGAATGTCTTGAGGCCCTAAGCCTATAATACCACTGCATGCCGGAAGAACTGGTCCTTGCCTCTCCACTCGGGGTGGACAAGGCTTCTTTCTGAGGGATGAGTGGGTCCACTGGTGTGTGAACCACAATCTCGTGACTCAGTTGACAACAGAAGGAGAGAGAGAATGTGTCAGCATGCTTCCTCCTCCTTAATTCTGTGGTCTAGAGAGTCCCCCAAATCCTCCATTTGGGGGACTCTCTAGAATGAGCTAAGATGGGTCATTCACAGGCTCCAGAATCCAGCAGACTAAAAAACATGACACATCTGAAGTGATGGGCTGTTTCCCTCTTTGATGACACTTGTCGTGTTTCGCCTTCTCTAAGCAGTCTCTAAGTAGGCCATCCGTAGTGGGTAGAATTAGTTTCCTTACAAGATTGTATGAGGATTAACCAGGATAAGGCGAGGTATTTTGAGAAAGCCTCCATTTGTGTGTTCCTCACACCCACCCTCTTCTCCTTGTCAGGGCATCGTAACATGATCATCTGTGGAGGCCCCTTAACCCCCATGAAATTTGAACCGGAAAGAAACAATACGCTAGATCCTTGCCCCTTTGATGAAAGGCAACACAGAACCAGACAAATCCTGACTGAAGGAGCAACAGGGAAATGCTCCCCCCACCCCACCCCCGCCAGGGAGACTTGAGAAGGGAGGCTTCTCAGGTTCTCAGAGAACCACACTGGGATCCCATTGCCCTTCCAGACTGTCTGGAGATTGCCCTGGCCAGGGCAGGGATGAGGAGTCCGTGAGTATGGGTCCCGAGAGGTTAGATGGAGTGGCGACTCATGACCTTAACTTCCCTGACTGCAAATGGCAAACACCAGTGATACTCACTCTACAGAATAGATGGATGTGTCGTGAGAGTATCAGAGACCATGGGTATTTAAAGTATTGAGAAGTCCAAAGATACTGGGTTGGAAGAACTCCAGACAAGACCTCATCACCTGGTCAGGATGTCACTGCCACTGGTAAATAAATACCTCATTTTGGGCATTACAATGGCAGGGGAGGTTGTGGCTTTCTCCTGAGATGCTACCCCCAAATTTCCGTGCCTTGGCTTCAGTATCTACCAAGAAAGGTAGATACTGGCTGGTGTCTTGCATGTGTCAAGCATGAGATAGCCACATCTAGCCTGAGGTACACTTCAGGCCTATATTCCGCCACTTCTGCAGGGCTCGTGTGAACATGGTGAAAAGAGTTTCTAAGGAAATCCAAAACTGAACGGACACTGAGGAGTGACCGCAACCCTGGGGGACTCGGCTCTCCCCTCAGCGCTGAGAGAAGCCTGAGTATCATAAAGATCCTAGGACAAAGGACTCACAGACTTGCTTCCAGAAGGGACCAGGGACCCAGAGACTCTTCTATGGCAGCCAAAGGAGGTTAGTGTAAGATGGCACCAGAGAAGGACCAGGCACTCCCAGCTGAGAAATTATGGGTTATGGGGACTTACTATAAGAGCTCTCTTGGAAACAGGGAAAAGTGTTTAAAGGTTTAGGGTCTGAGATACGCCGTGGTCAGGTGGAAAAGGTGCTCTAGGGCCTCCGGACCTTGCCAGAGGGACAGATCAACATTTAGGGTTTGCTTTGCTGAGGGAAGGCAATGCCACCCCCAGGGACCTCCCTCCAGGCTCCCTGCTGCTGAAGAAACTGCTGGGTGAATGGGGAAGGGAGACATCTAACCTACCGCCTCTCAGTGAGCAGGACTGAAAGGGCCTAAAGGCGATCGTTTTCTGGTGTTGGGTAGAATGGGATTGTGATGAGGGCTAAGTCGCAGCAGAGAGTATGAAGCGCACAGTGAAAGAGACAGGAGCAGAAAATACACCGAAGGAGGCAACCCAGACTCGGAAAGACAAATGCCATATGTCCTCTCTCATATGTGAATCCTAACTTCGGATTTTTTAGATCGCTGCATTTAAATTGGAGTGTCTGTAGAGGCCAGGAAGGGAAAAGAAAAAGGCTAGGGGGAGGGGCTAAGGTGTAATAGTCAAAGCACAGAGCATCTGAAAGTGGTGATGGTGTGTGGGGGTGGGGTGGGGGGAATACTAGGTTGAATCATTTAAATGAGCAGGGGAAAGTTGACTAAGAAATAAAATAAAATCTAGAGATGCAGGAGAGAGCCACATACACCTACTGCTTTTTAAATAGAACATAAAGGAGTCAGGCTGGAAGTGAGTTGGGAACCCTCCTTGCTGGCTAGTGTTCATGGTGACAGAATATGCTACGCCGGTTGCTCAGGAAGAAACCAGACGATGAGAAATAAGGAAGACAGAAAAGCTTTGGTCAGGACATCTCATGCAAGCCGCGTCTTATGCCAAGCCAGCTCGTTAGCAGTATGCCACCTTACACTCAGCTTTCGGGGGGTGGGGGTGAGGGTGGGGGTGGCAATGGGACAGGGTCAGCAGAAGCTTTCACACAGTGGGCAGAAGTCGGCAGGATGCTGATCAACCAGTGCTGCATAAAAGGAACACAGGATAGCAGATAGCAACGCGGACCCGAGCGCTCAGTGACTCTGGAACTGAAAACTGCAGAGCTCAAAGAAAACAAAGAGTTGGGTTCTCAGGAACCATAATCAAAGTTCCCCCCAAGGCCCTGATCCCAGACCACTGCTGGGGTCACCAATCATATTCCCGGGTGTTCGCAAGAAACTACATTCCTTCTCTGTACATCAGGGCCTGAGGGAAAACCTAGGATTGGCCAGGGTTCCAACACAATAACCGAGACTGGGTAAGGTATAAGGAAAAGAGGTTTATTTGGGCTCTGTGTTCTGGTACAAGATGAATGGGGCTATACCAGTTGGCGAACGAGTTTCTAGACACTTCATGTGGTTGCGAGGGATAGGGAATGCAGGAGATGTCTAGCCCAACTGACTTCTATGGATGATCCTTTTTAGGTCAAACACCATTAAATAATAGATACTCACATCATTTATCTAAGCTTTGGGCCCGGAGGCCTTCATTGCCCTTTTTGGCAGATGGGGAATGAACTATACACACACACACACACACACACACACACACACACACCACAACAACAAAATCTAATTCTTGGCTTTTAACTTAAAAATTAATATATGTGGAATGGAAGCAGGAAGTTCCTGGGAGAATTTCCGATGAAACACTGCTAAACAGATCCTGGACAGCTGGGAAAGAAACCAGAGAACAGTCGGTCAGTGATACCCTGCTGGAGATCCAGGTAGACCCTGGAGGTTGGTTGGCAGTGACAAGACCTGCAGTGTAGGCGTTCTTGAAAGAGGAGTCTAGGGACCCCAATGTGGACATCAGTGAAGAAAGTGGCCAAGGTCCGAGTGCCTGCTGGACGCTCTGCCTTTGAGGGTGTGAAACTCACACAGGGACAGCTCTGATCTGATGCAGAGACCCTGGAACAATGCTGGAGTCATCGTTGCCCTCAGAAAAGTGAACCACTGGAGTTTCTGTCTTGAAGGGAAGATGATGCCAGAGGGGGTGGTGGCTCTCCAGACAGGCTGATGTGGAGCCCCGTGGGATGTGCTGAAAGGGTCCCGGGATGGATTGATGCTGATGTACATTAGCTGTGGCCCAGGAAGAAGCAGCCCTGGGAGGAAATCTGAGGTCTGAAATGATGGCCGAAACCCCGGCAAATTGCTTAAGCTGACATTATCTGCCATCCATGAAATGGAGGGAGAGCCGGAGGAAAAATGAAGCACAATGCAGGGTCTTTCATACCGAAGTGAATGGCAGGGCAATGAAATCCTTCCCAACAGTCAAAGTGCACGGAGTTTTATAGACGCTCAGTAAATTATGATCTCCATTATTATATAAGCTCAGCTACATACAGTGCTCAGCAGCATAGTGATTGCGAGAAAACGGCTTCTCGAAGTGTCCCTGGAAACACGACTCAGTCGCCCTTCTGGTCATCCGGGTACCATTTCCCACAGGAGCTCTGCTCTAGCCCTGCACCACCTAAAGGGAGATTTGGGGGTGGGGCTGCCTCTTCTTGACTCCTCTTGGCTAACCTTGTGCTATGGACCACCACCTCCACCCTTCATATGGAGCACCCATGACATGCTATGAATTTCCTGAGTCTCAGAGTCAAGCGCGTGGAGTAAAACATCACCCTGCTATGCTGGCGAACTCCCGTTTCTGCCGGCAGCACCAATCCTGCCATTGTCAATGGAGCATGAACCGTATCTGCAGGATTTGCCTTTGTAACTTGGTAAACAGTTCAGGCTGTTTCCCTCCTTGTGACTCCTCCCCAGGGTAACGGAAGCGTCAACTGAGCATCATGATAGGGCGCTACTGCCTCTTCTCAAGCTGACTCGGTTCCGTGTCAGGTCCGATGACAACGCAATGTCCATGGCTGAGCTCATGCACTGATTCTACAGTCCTCCTGGGCTTTGGTCTCAAGGTCTGCTGGTCATTTCACGTCTTTGCTACTGTCTGTAGCCACTGTTTCAAGGCCGCCTCCCAATGGTCCCTCGTTGGACTTCTTAGGGTTGGAAAGCCTTCCCATCATTGCTTTTCCTAGATTACTCTAGGGCAACATTCAGATTCCCCTTAAAATCTCAATGGCTTATGATAATAAAGGTTCACAATAGCATCTCCCCTTTTCCTGTGAGAAATGCATCCGAAATACCAGCAGATCTTGGGACCATGGACAATAGTAAAGTCTATGCATACTGAATTTTTTTCTGTATAAACATTCTTATCATAAAGTCTAATTTTAAAATTTTACAGTAAGAGATTAATAATAATATTAATGAAATACAATTAATATAGCAATATATTGTACCAAAGTTATAGGAATTTGTCCTCTTCTCTCTCCAATATTATATTGTAGATTATAGCAACCTCAGCGTTTATGTGTTTTTTAATTAAGTCACTAACTTTCAGATTTCACTTATAGGAAGTAATTTATAGGTTTCAATTCAGCATATCCAAATTAACAGACTACCCTTGCTCTCTCGGGCCACTATTATGTGAAATTATGGCTTCTTGCTCATAAGTACAGTGATACAATAGCAGCAGACAAGATAACCAGCATCTTACAACCAAGTGACCAGCGGGAGGGAAGTGTATAAAGTATGGATTCTGGTTCAAAGGCAAAAGTCGCCTTCTTGGCAGGACAGATCAGGACAGTTTAAGATTCGATTATGCTAATCGACTGCTAACAACAGTGTGCAGTTGCAATTTTGTTCATTTCTGGAATTTTCCATTTAATTTTAAAATTGCAGAAAGCCAAACATGACATAGGAGAAGACCCCTGTTTTTCTTACTCACTTGTCACATGTGGCTTTGCTTACTGTCCTCTTATCACGGGGACCCAGGCAGGGGAATGGCTTGCATGGGGGAAAAAAATCCTTTGAGCAAATAATGCACTTTGTAATACTCTGTTTTCCTTCTGGGAATGAGGGAGATGCGGGGCTGAGTGTGGCAAAGGTTCAACTCACTGCTGAAAACATCACCGTGTTATTTGGATGATGCTAGAGGTCTTCCTGACTGGCTGGCCTGCCCTTAGCTTCAGGACAGAACCAGCTGTTGTCTTCACTTTCTTTGATTCCTGTGTGTGTGTGTGTGTGTGTGTGTGTGTGTGTGTGTGTCTGTGTGTGTATGCTTTTGTCAAGGCGCAGTCTTGGCTGTCATTCCTCACGGACTACCCAACCCTTTTCACTGTGGTGTTCTTGCTTTGGAGAGATTCTCTGTTTGTGAGACAAGGTCTCTCACAGGCTTGGAATCCATGGAGCAAGACGGGCTGTCCATCCAAAAGCCCCAGGGGTCCACCTGTCTCTGCTTGTCCAACATTGAGATTTCAAGAGTGTATTACTCTGCCAAGCTTTTTAAAGATGTGGATGCTAGTGGATGGGATCTGCGTCTTCATGCTTAGAAGGCAGTCTACCAACGGAAGCATCTCCCTGGCTTCAAGTTGCCTTCACATACATCCTCCTTATAATTGCTCATCACGTGGTGGTCATCTGCTATGTTCTCCTCTTCCATGTATGGAGCAAGCTCTCACGTGGACGCTCACAGACATATGTGCTGGTCCCCAAAGGAGGTGGGCATCACTGACATGGTGAATGGAGGGTAAATACCAAGGATGAGCTCACATTTGGAGAGCACACTCCTTGTTCTATCCTGCTGTCCTTTGAAACTTATGTTTCAAAACTAGCAGAAGAGAATGAAAACAGAAAGAACATCTTACAGGCATTCTCAAGTTACCCTAGATGGCTACCGTCCCACCTCCCAGCTCCTAACAAGCCCTCCAACACAACATTCTAAGGTTGAAGGCATTGTTGCTCTAGAGGGGTGGACTTCCCTACTTTGCGCCCAGTGTGAGGTCCCCAGAACTCATCTTCGGCCCCATAACAAGCTCATGACTAAAAGACCATCATTTCCCCTCAATGGAACACCTCTCTCCAGCATTTGCTCCCCCCATGTTGACTATCCATTCACACTAATCTCCCAGAAGGACAGGTGTCAAAGCCTGGGTTGGCTTAAGAGCCACCAACAGACTGGCCATTCCTCCTGCACCAGGCTCAGGTTGACTCCATTGTAGTCCTTCTCTATCCATGTTCCCACAAACTTCACAAAGTCACCTGTTGGGCCAAGTCACCTGCTCTCACAAACTTACCTGCTGGGCCAAGTCACCTGCCCTCCCTCTATTTATCTCATCCCCTCTGCTGGACTTCTCACCTGTCACATGACTCAACATTTAAAAAAAACCATATTCTCATCATGGTCACGTCATGAGTAGTTTCAGTGTAAGGCATGGGCTGGCTTCCCCATACCTTGCAATGAGTAGGCCTGCATGACTCCAGAGCCCTGTGCCCATTCTTCCCCAGATCCTTGAAAAGATCATTTTCTTTTCTCAGTCCTAAAACCATGCAATTAAGACAAAGTTCATTTAGAAAGAAAGGAATGAAAGGAAGAAAAGAAGGAAAGAAGGAAGGACAGACAGGAAATGCAGGCAGGGAGGGAGGGAGGGAGGGAGGGAGGAAGGAAGGAAGGAAGGAAGGAAGGAAGGAAGGAAGGAAGGAAGGAAGGGGAAGAAGGGGAAGAAGGGGACGAAGGGGAAGGGGAAGAAGGGGAAGGGGAAGGGGAAAAGGGGAAGGGGAAGCAGTGTGGAGTGGCACTATTAGAAGGTGTAGACTTGTTGGAGTAGGTGTGTCCCTGTGGGTGTGGGCTATAAGACCTTCATCCTAGCTGCCTGAAAACCAGTATTCTGCTAGCAGCCTTCAGATGAAGATGTCGAACTCTCAGCTCCTCCTGCACCATGCCTGCCTGGATGGTGCCATGTTCCCACCTTGATGATAATGGACTGAACCTCTGAACCTGTAAGCCAGCCCCAGTTAAATGTCATCCAAATGAGTTGCCTTGCTCGTGGTGTCTGTTCACAGCAGTAAAACCCTAACATGGGTGTGAAGGTAGGCAGGCAGGCAGGGGTTGGGGGGGGGGAAGATAGATAGATGATAGGTAGATGGATGGATAGATAAATAGATAGATAGATAGATAGATAGATAGATAGATAGATAGATAGATAGACTTATTGATAGACAGATAGATAGGTTAGCTGTGCAGGTGACCTCTGGGTCTGAGCATAATCATTATTTTCATGGGCTGCAAACAGCAAGTGCATGAGAATGATGGCAATTATTAACCCAGAGAGGCCACAGCCCGGGATGTGGAAGCAAATGGCACCAGAAATCAGGGCCACTCTTATGGCCTTGTGTGACTTATCAAACTCTGAGGCTAACAATACATGAGACTGCATCCAACTCCGACCCCATGGTTCCGTGAGAAATAACCAATTATTACCTTCCTAGTGGGTGACAGCCATCTGCATGCCAGCAGCAATGTGATGTAGGCCGCCATCCACTGCGGCCGCTTCACCCCAGGTCGTAGCCACTTTCCAAAGTCACGTGGGCTTGTTTTGTGCACAAGCGAGATGCCACTCGCTTCTCATTCTTAGCAGATGCATGCCAGAGTCTTTTCATTGTACTCAAACAGCACCCTTTTGTCCTGCAAGGCTAATGAAGGCTTTGGAACTAGCCAAAAAATAATAATAATAGTTGACTATTTTTCACCCATTTAATTTCTTTTTAGAGTGGCTTCTTTTGGGGACACAGAACGATTTGAGTGGACCTGCTATGCTGGACCACACAGAGGAAATTAATGTCAAGTGTGACAGCCAATCTCTTGGCCATTTTGGTTTTTTAATATTTGACAAGTGTAATCATTTCTCGTGATTCTATTCATAAGAAAGGCTTGTAGATGGCCAGCGCCCTTGTCATTTTTATAGGCTAATGGATGCTTCTCAATTTAATAACACCTTACATCTGAACTGGCTTTGCGGTCTCTAAAGTGCCACTCCTCCGCAGCATCTCATCTGCCTCTGGGACATCTCTGTGAAGTGGGTGGACAGTTACCTCACGGTATAACTAATAACACAGGGCCAAGGTGATAATATGTGCTTATGTGGACGGGGAGGGAACACAGCCCCAACTCAAGCTCCGCCATCAGAGTGATAAACCATTTACCATCTCACATAGGGGACATTGGGATGTGCAAGAGGGAACAGGTTGGTGAGAATGACATACAGAAGTGGACTTGCATGTATCTCCATGGTCTGCTCACTCAAGGGCACGAGAAGGTCACTTATCACTTCGGAGATGAGTTCATAAACGTCCACTGTGGTGTTACCAGCACTGTGACCTCTACATGGAGAGGGGACAGTGTGTCCATGTCTAGAGATAGACACAGCTGTCACAGATCTGTAGGTTGCCACTGGCATCTACCAGGTCTAGGATAGTGGTGCTGATACATGTTCTAAACCATTCAGCATGGCTCTGTAATAAAGAATTTTCCATCCCCGTGACAAATCTCAGGCTCACAGATTTTCCAACCAGTCACGGGAACCCAGAATGTCCTCCAGAATTGTCACATGGTTGGCTTGAGGAAAGAGTACATCTTTCTGTGGCAGGAGAACATGGATGGCAGAGTCTCCACGAGCTTCAGTTTCAGAGTGGCCTGGTCCTTGCTATAGCAAGTCTTTTTCCTGTTTTCACTAGAGTCACCATGAATGTTGATGGATTCCTGGCTGTGGTGACTCTGGCAATGACCATTTCTTTAGTTTGAATGTGTTCTCCAGAGGTTTGTGTGCTGGGAGCCTTGTCTCTACTCTACCCAGACCTGTGAGAGCAGAGTGGGATACCCAGTGTAGCAGATGAAGACACAGTGGGAACATTAAGAGATGAGGTCTAGCAGGATGTTACAACATTGGCCGTGTGCCATGTTATTCTTATATGACACTGAGGTACCATTAGTCATATGGTGATGGAGTTAAGGAAGCTCTGATGTTACGGTATTTGGACTTATATCCTCCCAAGTGGTGTGGTGAATAAACCTGTTTCCTTTATAAGTATCTAGTTTCAGGCACATCCTTATAAGAACATAACGGTCTAATACAACCACCCACCATGCAACAGAAATAAACTGTTTTACAACGATGGAGTGCTTCATAAAATGCATTTCTACTCAGTGCTCGACAATGTCCCCACGAGTTTGCTTTTGAGCATTGCCTCAAATGATGTAATCCACCAACAGCTAACTAACCTCATGTCTAAGTCTCAAGGGCTTGCATGAAGTTGGAAACTCTACTGGAGGGAAAGGAGATAGCTCTGCTGAGCCCGAGTTTAGATCCCCAGTATCGACATAAAGGACACTCACATCTACTCCAACATATAATCCCAGCCCCGGGGCTGCTAAAACAGGTGGATCCCCACAAACTGGCAGTCTCCAGGTTCAGAGAGAGATGCTCTCTCAAAATTAAAGTGGAGAGTGACCGAGGAAGACACTTGAGGTATTTGACCTCCAGCATGCATGTGTACACATGCCTGCCTACATACATGTGCTCACACATGCATGCGTGCACACAGACACAGACACACATGCACACATGCACTACGACAAAGTATCGCTGGTATTGAAATGCATTCAAATATCCTGAAGACACGTTCAGCAGGATACCAGTGAGAAAGCTTCCACTTGCCTGAAGCCTTACATCTGATAGAACTAAGGGAAGCCTCCTACCTAGAAAACTGTTCACCTGTTCCATAGCTGACACCATTGCTGGAAGCAAGACTTCACATTCTCTGTGGCACAGAAACACTTACATCTTGATTAGCATGTCAAGTGTCCCTTCGTCCCTATGCCCACCAAATTGTGTTTTATAAGATCTTCTGTCAGCTCCATCCCTTCTCTAGATTAACTTTCTAAATTTCTTTCCTAGATTCATCTCACAGTTACGTGGAGAAATAGAATAGTACAGAGCCAGCCAGCTCTCAGACAGAATACTTTATTTGAATGGCTATAGGCTGTTCAATTGTAATTCATATCCCTCTTCTAATCTCTATGCATTGAACATGTCCAAAATATAGATAGTTATTGCCAGTGTTCTCGCCCAGTTTGTACTGTTTCCAGTGGGGCATGCCTTCTGTGCGTGAGAATAATCTCTTCCTTTCTCTCTGTATCTGGCCATTACCCACAAGAGCCCTGGAGGAGACGATAATCCTTACCTTCAGTGTTAGCCTGGATTATTTTGCCTCAAGCCCAAGCCTTCCTTGCCAAACAGAAGAGAAGTTTACTGCAAATGAGACACTTAGAAAACTTGAAAGAAGACCATCTCTAGGGGAAAGTGACCCTTTAGAAAAATATAAAAGCGAACCAACCTCCCTAGGAAAGCAGATAAAAGGAATGGCACTAATGGGGTATGGGGCTCATCACCCAAGGTCCACACTATCCGCTCCTATGAGAGCCAAAAGTAATCTATCTTATTGTTTTACAGGCACTCAGCTGCCTGGACAGTCTCTGCTCAGCTTCTAATTCAAGTGCCTTTATTCTAAAAGCTACTGTCAGCTCTCCTAGGATCAGGTGGAAGAGTCCAAGGAGTGGGGCCATTTCCTATTTCTTAGAGTGACTTCTTTTGGATCCCAGTTTAGCTTATTGGTTGTTCCAAAGAGTGGCCAGTAAACAATGTGGCCCCTTTAAGCACAAGTGGAAAAAACGATCTCCTCCAGATGTTTTAATACAGCATCTATCTTCAGAGACAGACTCACTGAAGGACATGTGAAGAACAACCCATCCTCCATTAGCACACATTGGTAATCTTGGTGGAGGAAAGGGCTCCCTCAGTAGAGGAAATGTGCCCCTCGCCTAACGTTCATAGCTAGCAGTATCTTCCTAGCTGACTTAGGTAGACCGATCAGCTCCATCTCTGCTGGTAGATGGCTCACAACAGCAGACTGAACAGCACATCTTCAAGACAGTATTTGTAGAGTGTCAGATATCTACATTATGTTTCATAATAGTGGCAAAATTACCGTCACGAAGTGGCAATAAAATGTTACGGTTGGGGGTGGGGCTTACCACCACCCGAATAGCTGCATTAAAGGGTGCAGCATTAGGAGGACTGAGATGCACTGGTCTATAATAAACAGTTTAGAAGCAAGAATAAGGATCAGCTGACTCTGAAGTACTGGGAAGAGAATAAGGTGGGTTATGTTCTAATGCACACCAAGAGAAAAGTGTGGACTTTGTAGGAAAATGAAAGGAGGGGCACACATGACTCAGAACCCATATACCTGGTCAGCAAGATGGCTCAGCGGTCAGGGTATTTGCCGCTGCCAAGTCCTGTGACCCAAGTCTGATCCCCAGGACCCATGTGGTCAAAGGAAGAGAACAGACTCCTTCGCATTATCCCTTGACCTTCATATCTGCATAATGGCACATGCACACGCTGTGTATGCTCACAGAAACACACATGCAGACAAAAATTAATTAATTAAAAAATGAATTAAGTCACTTTTAAAGAAAAGAATCCATACGCCTAGGGTTTGAGTTCTTCAGTCTTTCACCTCTAGGTGTGAGATCCAAGGGAAAATTATTTAACTTATCACACCCGTACACTGGGGTGTGCCCGGGGTCTTGTTATTCGAGTTGCTAAAATTGACTTTGTAGACAGAAAACTGTCCTCATCTAGGATTGAGATGGTGATTCATCCAACAAATATTTAGTAAGCACCCACTAGAGTTCAGGCATAGTTCTCAGCATTTGGGGTTCAGAAATTATCTAAAGAGACAACAATCACCCAAAAATTCACCAAAGCTCCCAAGGTTTGCAGCGAATAGCGGACATTCAGCAACTCTGAGGAATTAGGAGTAGTATACAATACCTCAACTGGTGTTTTTCCCTATCCCAGAGGAAGGGAAAATTCATTTAGTTTTTAGTTTATGTGTATGGGTGTTTTGCCTGCATGCATGTCTATGTACCATGTATACATCCGAGGAAAGCCTAAGCTCTGGATGCCTAGGTACACTGGCCAGAGGAGGTGACCACTCCCTGAGAAACAACCTGATCTTCTGGTGAACCTTTTCTTTCTTGAATTTAAACATTTCTTAAAATGTAGCCCTACTAGTGGTTAGGGAGCTGGGGCACTGAGTAAGCCCACTGTTCTGGGTTGAGATCCTGCACCAATTCTCGCAACCCATGCAGCCTTCTCACGGTTCAGCTCTCTGGACAATGCATGCCTCGCCAGCAGAGTGATCTACCCCTAATTCCCAAAGCACTGCCAGGTACAAGATTTTGGCTTCATTGCGACACTTGAGCAGCCCATCTGTCCTGATAAGCCACAGCCCCTGTTGACCTTTCTGGTGCCTTTTCTGTAGTCCAGTGTGTAGTGTCGCGTCTGAGGCAGTGAAAGGAAGGAAATGTTGATACTGGCTCAGCTGACTCCTCTCTGGCTACCTCTGGCTCAGCCCATTGTCTGCCTCAACAATCACAGAGCCAAGTCCTGTGAAAGCGACCCAACACCCAACACAGTGTCCTCCCTCCTCCCATGGGTGCTGGGATGACCAAAGTGTCTGACTGCTTTTCCAGAGCGTTGCGGCTCACTTTCCGCTAATCTCCTTCACATTTAAGATTGCATGCACAGCTATGCTAATTAGCAGAGAGTCATAAGCTCAGGATTTGAAAGAAATTGAACTAATCTGAAGTGATATAGATGAAGTGAGAAATGAGAACTTGACTGTAAACGGAGGCCATGTTTCCCAGGCACTGCCGTTCTGTCTATAGCTAGGGGAGCTAGGGTGTAAACTGCGGGCAAGCAGCCATGTTAGTTTTCAAGCTACTGGGAAGGTGTGGACAATGACAGTGTACACACAACATGTCTATCTGATGGATAAAAATCTTAAGCATTTGTCTAGATAAGCACATGACAGCACATGGACATACTGATGTATTACATTACTGACTTGGTAGACAAGGCAACCTGTGTTAATGTACGTTTGTTAGAGATGGCTCATTTGTGAAGAGCGCTGGCTGTTCTTCCATAGGACTAGGGTTCGATTCTCAGCACCCACATGGATGCTCACTTATCTGTAAAACTCTAGTCTTATTGGATTAGGCTCCCTTTGCTGGCCTCCACACTATGTATACATGGTACACAGCCATGCATGCCAGCAAAACACCCATACACATAAATTGAAAACAAAGTGAATTTTACATTATGTTACTTTATATAGTTTAAACAAATTTTTTTCTTAGTTTTGAATGTGTACACAGTGTGTGCAGACCAATCTGAGCCCCACTCCCCCTCCTCCCTCTCCTCCCCCTCCTTCCCCTCCTCTCCTTCCTCCCCCTCCTCCCCCTCCTTCCCCTCCTCTCCTTTCTCCCCCTCCTCTCCTTCCTCCCCCTCTGTAGTTAACTTTTGAGGATGATATAGCTTCAGTAACTTATAAAGGAGATACGGAATAAATACGACCTAGAGAGTTGCTGAACTGAAATAATGAACAGTGTGCTTGCTGTTTAAAATTATTTTTGTAGTCTAAATTCTCAATAGCTGAGACATAAATGCCTGCAAGTTTCATATTTCCAAAGTTAGATGCTACAAGGGGCATTAGTAGAAAATGCACACAAGAATCATCTCTGCAAAAGCTCAGGTACTTCTCAGCTTGGGCTTTCCCTCTTGTTAGTGTTCTTTTCTGAAGAGAGTAGGCATTCTATTAAAATCTCTGCTTTAAGTTTCACCATATGGCCGATGGGATGGCTCAGAGATTAAAGGTGTTGGCTGCTAAGCTGGAAGACTCGAGCTCAATCCTAAGGAACTGCACGCTAGAAGGAACAAACTGTCCACTCTGTTGTCTATGTGAACACACATGCACGTCTACATTCACAGAGAGGCACACGTGCACAGAGACACACACAGAGAGACACAGACACACACATGGACACACACACACATGGACACACATAAGCACATGTGCACAATCACAGAAACACACATAAAATAAATAATGCAACGAATGCCACTCTTAAGTCACATTGAGACTGTTTGGAAAGGGGTATTCTGAGTGGAGTTCAAGTCCTTTTCTGTGCTGCTTCTATCTGCTAAAGCAAGTCGGAGAAAATGATGACTTTTGTTCTCCATTGCTTTCAAAAGCTTTGCTAAATAAAAGTGACCTCACCAGTGCTTTAAAATATTGGAGTCTTTTAAAAAAGTAAACCCAACACTTCCTTTTGAAAAACGGTGTTTTCTGGCAAGAAGCAGACATTAATGTTGTTTACTTTTTATGCATTTGCCTCTTAATTCTCAAAGTAAGATAGTGACAGAGTCATTAAAATAAAGGTTTAAAAAGAGCCAGCGATGACAATTGAACTAATGCTCTCAGTAGCCCAACCCAGGTTAATGGATCTTCTCTGCACGCGCCGTTGAAAGCCATGAAACATTTCATTTATAAATCTCATGGTTTGTTTTTGTTTTTTTTTTTTTTTTTTCATTATGAGCTTAGCTCAGCTTGTAACAACTCTGCTCACTGGTATTTTCAAGATCCTCACTGCTGGACATGGGGCTGGGAATGGAAGAGAATTTCAGGGTACATGCCCATCTCCTCACTGTCCAGGAAGTGGAAGAGAAGCAGAGTGGACCTTGAACAGAAGGGACAGTGTATCTGGAAACACAGTCATGGTCCAGGATTCTCTCGTCCTCAACTCCTCAGCACAGTGTATGCACACAGGCGCCAGGCTCGTCTGCATCAACCCATCGTCAGGCTGCCATATTTTGTACAATGTGTCTAAGAAGTGTGTCTCTCTTCCCCGTAGATCTCTGTCCTCAAATGCTCAGACCCCACCACTTGCCTTCTGCCCTGCCTGTTCCTAACTGGCATGCTGCATATGCAAAAGACACTCCCTTGAAGATGCTAAGCTCCCCTCCACCCAACCTTGTGTGGGGAAGATAGTACCAATAAATGATACAGGGCTACGTCCATCAATACAGCCCTTTGGGCTTCGTCAGTCTCTCAGCTCCTCGTGAGAACAGGAAGAAAACACTTTCAACTTATGGGGAAACCTGTGGGGGAGCAAATAGTGTGGTATCTGCAAGGTAGATAGAGCTGATGGAGATGGTCAGGGGGCTGTGTGTCAGAATGCACACTGCTGCTCACTTCAAATACATCAAGGGAGGGTGGGGGCTGGAGAGTGGGGGGTGGGATGGTGATGGTGGTGGTGGTTGCTGTTTTGTCTGTTTTTCTCTTGTGGTCTGGGGGTGGAAGCCAGGGCCTCGTACATGCTAAACAAGCTCTCCATCCCCGAACCATCTCCCCAAGCTCCTTTTACTTCCAATTTCAAGGTCACACTGAGCGCTGTCCAAGCTGACCTTGAACTCACTCTCAGGCCCACGCAGGGCTTTACCAAACTCAGTCCTCCTGCCTCAGCCTCTAAAAGACCTCGGCGTCTAGGCCCAGCTGTGCATGATTCTTAATAAAGAGATGCTTTTCACCATCAGTGCAGGGAGCAGGACTCGGGGGTGCAGCTCAGTGGTAGAACCTGGGCTTCCACAGCAGGGCACACACAAACAGAAAGTCCCCTTCTTAGAATAAAGCTGTGTAGGGAAACTGGCTAGGACAGGAATCAGATGATAAGCACCTCTAAATGAGTGGATCTCTTGTTTGCCAATAGAATAGTTAGCTCCTAATAGTGTTTTGTGCAGCTTTAAAAGAATCCCCATAAGGCAATTTTAAGAGTACAAAGCCACCTACCTACATGAGAGGCAAAAAGGATTTGAGTAACAGCACATTTTATAAGACTGTAAGGAAAGTGAAGATTCTACCCTCCCCTCAGGAAAGGACTGGAAACCCATCTTCTAGGTGTAAGACAAAAGCGGAGGGTGTCTTACCCGTGTGCTGACTGGGGGCTCTATCCCAGCTTCCAGGCAAAAAAGAACTACAGCTTTAAAAGCTGACTATTTTCTTTTACTTATTTCCTATCAACTTGATATCTAAAAGCATCTAAGGCTTGCAATGGTCTCTTTTTCAAACTGTAGCACAGACCAACTATCATAAGCCCACAAATTAATGTCTGTCTTTAAGTCTGTGTCCCTGAGTCTCCAGAGATCGTGTCCCACCACAGGGCTCCGTTTTCAGCTTTCAGGATGCCTAAAGCATTTGAGCCTGACGCTGCCTGCTGACCTAAAGGTCAGGCTGGATGTAGAAGGCACCGCTGAGGGGGCTGTACCTGTGTGGATAGCACTTCTCTGCTGCTAGGCTGCAAAGTGGAAGAACCTGTAGACTAATTCTCCACAGATTCAATTAATGGATGGAATTCCACACAGCAAACAGAAAGACCTCTTATTCCCTCTGCAAACCCGGTGGAGTCTTGAAATAACAGAGTCCGGCGCCCTCTGGGGAAGGTACTGTGCATAGCAGGAGCAGCCCCATTGTGACAGGAAGCCGCTGGAAGCTCCTAGAAAGGTCTCTGACCTGACTCCTAGTAAACAGAGTTGTCATCCCACAAGCCCTACTGACCTCAGCCCCTCCCTCTCGAGATGTGAGGCTTCATGATCTTTTTTTCTTTTTCTCCTCACTCTCTTCTCTTCCTCTCCCTTGGAAGTCCTCTTGTTTGTAAGTGTGGCCCCAGGAGAATTAAGGATGCAAGTAATTTAATGACCAGAAATAAGGAAAACACTTTGGAGTTCCTTTTTTAAGTCTTTCCCCCAGATTTTTCATTGATTCTTGGTGCAAACCGCCCATCTCCTCCACCCTTTTGACCTGTTGTCATTTCATAAAATAAATATGTTTTATACTTTTATTTATTTTTTTTTCTCTCTATGAGTGCGTACAATGGAGGAGAAATCGTCAGGAACGTGTTTGATGGTATACTGGAGACCAGAGGGCAACCAGGTGACCCGATCACGACACACTTTACAACCCAACATGCCTTTAATTTTTTTCTACTAGAAGCTAAAAGGGACAGGCTGCTGCTGAGACAGGTACATGGCCGCTGAAAACAGACTGCGTGGTTGTGAATTCAATGACCCCTACTTCCTGGGGGCGGCCTTGGACAAGGCTCTGCTTGTGGGGGACTGTGCTATGTCTACCGTGCACAGCTAAAACACTGCCCAGCGGCGAAAAGCGCATCGGAAACCAATGATGATGTGCGAGCAGCTTGAACAGGAAAACAGCTGGGTTGGCATTTTCAGAACGTTGCTTCCGCTTTTTGTTCTCTATATATTATGGCCCTGGTGCAGCACCCAAGGGCCTGGGGTAGCTAAGGGAAGCAGTCTCCACGTATATATACACTCAGCCCTTGCACATCATCACATCTGGGAACATCATTCTCCATTTTGTGACTCTACTAGCTAGAAGAAAGGTTTATTATTTTATCACGGGAATCTGCATATCGCAGCATGGATAAACACAAGAAGAAATCTGCGTCATCTGAAGAGGCCATGAGCCTGAGAGAGCAGCACAGATGTGCAGTGTCAGAAATGGTTGTGGAAAACGAACAAACAAACAAACAAAATAAACAAACAAACAAACAATCACAGGCACCTTTGCAGCCTGACCTGGAACTAGAAGTGTCTGAAATTTAAATTAACTCAATTAAAGTGATATAATTTGTTAAATTTAAATAATTTAATCGATTGATTAATACGTTTTAATTAATCATTTTAATTTGAAATAAGTCACAAATAAAAACATCAAACAACTAATGTTTTTGATAGTAAAATGATGTGTTTTTTTATCCTGTCATCTGGAACAAACCAGAATTTCGTTCAGGTGGCTTGGTCTAACTAAGGATTGCCTATTAACTTACTCTTGGAGGAATCTCAGCTGAAAATGAAATAGAGTTAGAAGCAGACACTGAAATCTAGAAGCATAAAGCAGGATGGAGCTGGCCTAGGGGGAACATCAGCCATTTAAGCCAGAGGAGAGGATACACTTAGTGTGTGGTGAAAGGCTTGCTTGAGTAGGAGGGTCTTGGAGAGCAAGGCTTGTGATTGGCACAGGGTAGAGCAGAGTCCCGCCCACTAGCCCCCACCCACCCAGCGACAAACAGAATGAAACTAATGGCGGACTCCTGCACATGAGAGAGCATGAGTAGGAAACATATGCGCGTATGGATCAGGCGCATGTGTGTGGCCTGGTGCTAATGCACAAGGCTGGAAGAGAAAGGGTGTCCTGTATCAGTCTCTGCCTTGTTTCTTTGAGGCAGAGTCTCTTCACTGAACCAGAGCCTGCATTTTCTAGTAGGGCTGGTAGCCAGCAAGCCCCAGGGAACCCCCTGTCTCAGCGCTAGAGTTACAGGCATGTTCATGACTACCCCTAGATTTTCTGTAGGTGCAGGAACCTGAATTCAGCACCTCCTCTTGACTGCCGAGCCATCTCTCCAGAACTGCCTGTCTTGGTTTGTTTCGTTTTGATTCATTGAAAAATAACTTACAATTGGTTGAAAGTTTGGAGGGGAAAACCAAAGCAAATATGACTTGAAGTTTGCAAAATAGTCCCCACGGACAGAGAATGAATGAGCACAGGAGAGATCCAGCAGTCACCCCGCAGTGCGCAACTTGAGCTCAGGGTTCTGGTGTTGTCTTAACTCTGTAACACAGTCTCAATTTTCTGCTGAGAGGCAGCCACCAGGGTAGCCCACTGGGTGCTCCCCGTGTGACCTGCACTAGGCCAGGTGCTCTCTATTTAAAGGCTCCCCTAAGCCTCATGGCCACTCAAAGACAGGGTTCCGGTTTCATCCCAGTTTAGAAAGGGATACTCTGATTGACAGGCGGGCCAGGGAAAGTCCCCAAAGGAAAGTCATTGAAGGTGTTGGGATTTGAGCTCATTTCCACAGAGAAATGTGGCCTTCTCCTCTAAGTCACACAGGGACTTTTCACATAAATAAAAAAGAAAAGCGTAAAAATGTCACGCAAAGCCTGAGCCACCTTTCCAGTTTGTAGCAGCAGCTGACAGAGATGCTAATTATATGCTAGCTGAAAACAATTAAAATTTCTCTCAGAGAGTGGTAGACATTATCGTTTAAATATGTTCATTCAAATATTTTCACACATTTTTTTATGGACCCGAGGTAGCTTATTTAAATCAAATAAATCATTAACACTGTGAGAACTTGAATGCTTACCGATGTGGATCAATTTTGAAACCATCCCTTGGAGTGAGATAGAGGAGCAAGCTAGAGAATGTGACATGATGCCATGGCTTGAATCTGAAAGGAGCCCTCCGCTCGTGTTTTAAACACTTGTTCCCAGCTGGCACACTATGTTAGGGGGGAGAGATGGGACCTAGATGGGAGAAATAGGCCTTTTGAAGGTGTTACCCCGTCCTGGTTCCCCAGACTCTGTCTCCTGATCCACCATGATGCAAACAGCACCCGCCTCATGCTTCCCCTGCTATGACCCAAGCTGCCTTTCCACCCATTCACAGCCACAAATCTTTCCTCTCTTCAGGTGTTCTGTCTGGGGTGTGTCAAAGGGAACTGATAATGCAGTTATTTATCATTTGGTCGAATCTTCAAACTACAGAGTCCGTGGATCATTTATACGAATAAATGCACATTTAGAGAAGTCATGAAGTCATGAGATCGCAGCTCACGTTGTAACACGTCAACGGCTGGCTTCTCTGACAGCCCCAAAGTGCCAGTGGCTCTTACGATAAAGGATTGTTTGTTCTCATGTGGAGGTTGCCTGTGGATGTTTCCGGTTCCGGTGGCCATTCCAAGATCTCAGCTCTTTCTGTCTTATGGCTCTTGGCTTCCATTTCTTCAGATAGCGACCGGAAGAAGGTCCAAGGGACAGAATCTGATCTGTGACTATTTGGGCCAAAGAAGTGACATGTGTCATGTGCACCCTGGGAACCCGTGGCAAGGATGAAGCCTTCAGGCCATATCAAACCACAGGGAAGACTAGAACCTAGCAGCATCCTATTGAGGCCCAGAAGACATAGTCCATCGGTGCTGGTAAGTCTCCAGATGGGATGGCACACAGGAGTCCCTGGAAGCTGCTCTGGGTGCTCAGGGGAAAAGTCGCCAGGGCCGTGTTGCCGATCTCATATGTTAAAAGTTGAATGAAGGGCACATTATGCTTAATTAGGTCACTCTCCATTTTCTTCCTGTCAGCAGACTCAACAGCTTCATAAAGAAGTGTGGAGGCCAACGCTTGCTTTGTGCTTCATATTACCCAGCCTGCCATCCTCAGCTAAACCAGGGCCAACCAACGACGGCACAGTGAGTTTGTAATGTTCTTTATGATATCGCCCATTTAGCTGATCGTGAAAAAAAAAAAAAAAGAGGAGGAGAGGAAGTGACAGAGACTGCAGATGGCCCCCGAAGCTTAAAATATTTATATCTGGCCCATAGAAAAGACTTGTCTGCCGCTTTGCTCAAATTCAAGAAAACCTGCCTTGCTATCTGAAAACCATATGTCAGAACTAGCTAGATGGCGGGCGCCATGCTCACATCAGATCCTTAAAAGCTCTAGGGCTCCTGGGATTGCCATTGAGTGAGTGGGACAGTAAACTGTGACACAGAGGGGTGATACGGTTGCCCCGAGGGAGGTCACAAAGCTCTTCAGAAACTAGCAGTCAGGCTTTTAACTATAGCCTTAGTTTGCTTCTCCACTGTTGTGATAAGCCACACCCAAAGGCTGACTGGGGCTGGGTGGCTCAGGGAGTGGGTAGGGAGGATGTATTTCAGCCTCAAGCTTATTATCCATAACCCAAGAAAAGCCAGGGAAGGAACTCAGGCAGAAACCAAAGCAGAGGCCATGGAGCAGTGCTGCTCACTGGCTTGCTCTCCATGATTTGCTCAAGCTGCTTTCTTATGCAACCCAGATCTACCTACCCAGTAGACAGGCATTCAAACATTTAATCATTAGGGAAGAAAATGCTCCTGCAGACATTTGTCGATTGAGGTTTACTCCTCCTAGATAACACTGGCTTGCGTGAAGCTCTCGAAGTAACAGGCAGCCTGTCTACTTCCTTGCGTATCCCTCTCTCATTTACCTTTACTGTTAGAAGTATTTTCTGAATCGTGCTCTCTGGATCATGATATAATGAACTGATAAAGTCTGCTGTCTACCTCTGGCCTCCCACATGTGCACACATCCATACATACACCCACAGAAAAGACCATCATGCAAAGGCTAGAGAACATTTGTGAAAAGCACCCTGAAGAGTGCGAAGTAGGGTCCATGCGGTTTGGGTAACCTTAAGCCTAAAAGTATTCGAAATTAAAAACGTGGAGGAAGAATGCAATTGCCTCTGAACAACTGAACAATAAATCTGATGCTGTGGCTACTGAGTGAGCACACTCTCAAGGCAAGGGTGTGGTGACTGGCACGCTCTCCAAACTGCCAGCTGTTACCAGTAGCCCAGGCTATGTCAGGACCTTCTAGTCCTCCTGACAATGTTCCCATGAGCAGAAGCCAATCTCTGCAGATAGGTCCTGTGCTCCGCCCCTGAAGTCTGCAGAGGATAGAATACAGCCTGAAGACCTTCAGCCTTACAGCAGCTGTGCCCCAGTGTATAAGGCCACAAGATAAGGGATGGGGAAAATGGCCACTGGTGTGATAGAGGTATTTGAGAATGGGGACAGCTGAGGACAGCCTTGAACAGGCGGAGGATAAAAGTCGGTCTGGTTTAGGTAGGGACAGGAGATGGCTCTTTTCATAAGCCTGGATGGGAGGAATCTGAAAAACTGGGTATTTAGCTAGAGGGCTGTGGGAAACCTGAAGCCCCACCCCACCACTGGCTCGAAGTAGGGAGCTTTGCCTGCATGTTGTTCCACCTGACCATGCCACAGTGAATTGGATCTGGAGCTGGTTGGTGTCTAATGTAGACAAGCTCTCAGTGCCCACGGCAAGGGTCTGATGGCACAAGGGTGGGCAGGCCAAACTGATGTGGCTCTTCTTTCAGCAGAGTAACCCCATGAAAAGAAAGACAAGACTTTTCAGTCCCAGAGGTATTCTTGGGCTGCCAGCCAGATGGGACTCTGAGGTTGGCAGCTGCCACATAATCCTCATGGTTTCTTACTGGCCTGGGGACGGGGAGGAGCATTTCCCTTTGCATTGTATTGTGGCAAATCTGAAAAGGCATCAAGAGGAAGTTTCCAGAGCTGAAGACGTGAAGGAAATAGCCATACTTGCAGGAGGATGCTTCAGGAGCCCCTTTTCTAGAAACACTGATTTCAGATTTCCTAAATGTGTGCCTGAGAGAAGCCAACCAATGCTATGAATATATAGATGGGCATTTGTGTGACCGTCATCCTTGTCACTGTCCCCTGTACTATAGTTAAAACAAACAAACAAACAAAAAAGAACTAAAACTATCACGTACCATGTACGTCACCATAGGGATCGCAGGAAAAAGTTTAAAGCATAAGGAAGATATGGATAGGATTAATGGAAGTGCCTCTTTTTTTTTAGAAGGGTCCAAGAAGCCCTTCCAAGGGTCCAAGGGTTGTGCGGCCAATAGGGTTCCATGTGTAGCCAATGGGGATCCCAGAACCAATCTTCCACAGACACCAATGGACAGCAGCCCAATACAGTCAGATGTTTCTGTATCATGTGGGAGAAACCACGGAACAGACAGAGAAGGCACAGTGAGATGAATCCTGGGACAAGCGTCAGCAGAAACAAGACAGAATTATCTCAAGGTCACGGCGTGGTCTCTAGGCTCTGGGGAGGCTTGGGGAGGCGCCTTAGGAAGTGGGCCTGCACCCTACTTCTCTCAGGTCTTCAGAAGGGAATTTCTTTTTCTTTTTCTTTTTTTCATTTCAGAATGACCCCAGTTGCTTTTTTTTTCTTAATGGATTCTTTCATCACCTCAGACTTGTGTTTTAACAGCGTTTTACCAATGACTCCAAGAGACAGCTGGGAGCATAAGGATACAGGATTTAGTGCTTAATAAAGGGAAAGCAGGCTCCGACACCGGGTGCCGGCTTCCGCCATCTTAACCACGCTTTCACAGAATTACAAGCAATAAATTCCTGCGATGCTACCAGATGATCCCATCTTGGAATGTGAGGTTTAATGAAAGCTGGGCGAGCTCGAGGCATGGGGCCAGAGAAGCTGACATCCACGGAGGGCACTAACTCCATTTAGAAAAGGCCTGGGCAGGCCGGTGAGCCTATGACTCAACTTACAGAGGAGAGAGCCAGGCCAGAAGGTGAAAGGATTCATCCAGACTCACATGGAGAGGGGGCTGCGGAGTGGCACTTCCTCTGCGCGCCAGCAGCAGCCTGGCAAGCCCTACACATTCAAGTCAAATGCGTTTATTTCATTTTAAACAGTTTTGTACTGTTTGGCAGTTTCATACATTCAAACAATGAATTTTACCCATTTCCACCCCATCCTCTCTCTCATATCCTACTCTTTCTCTCTCTCTGGAACTCCTCTTCCCAATACCTCCTACCTCCCTGTTTTCTTTTTCTTTTTTTCTTTACTTTTTGTTGTTGTTGTTGTTGTTTGTTTTTTGAGACAGGGTTTTTCTCTGTGTGCCCTGGCTGTCCTGGAACTCACTTTGTAGACCAGGCTGGCCTCAAACTCAGAAATCCGCCTGCCTCTGCCTCCCGAGTGCTGGGATTAAAGGCATGCGCCACCACGCCCGGCTCCTCCCTGTTTTCTTACTTGTGATCCTGTGACTTTAATTCGCATCTCATGCCCAAATGTGGGTGGGGTTTTTACGGACAATTTATCGAGTGCTACATCCCTGAAGAAAATGAGCACCATGCCTAACAAACAGGGGAAATAATTCCTGGGAGAGGGATGTGGAGTCACGCCCCACCCCCAACTCCCTGGGGGCCAGACATAAGCAGATGAGCACAGCAGCAGAGAGTTCCAGGGGGTGCTGACTGTATATGGGCTCTTGGTTAGAGTCTGGGGAACGCAGCCATTTTTTGTTAGTATCCACAGTAAGCAGAAGGAACTTGGTAAGTTCAGAGCTTTGATATTGGTACATTGGTGCAGAGTTGGTACCCTATTTTGGTTTATTCTCGGGGGCCCTGTTCCCCCCCCCCCAGGTCACAGGAAGCTCTGCTTTGAATGTTTCTGTGTTTGACCGCACCAGAGTCCTTCTCTACAAATGGCTTGAGTACACAGGTCCAGTCACCTCAGGAAAGACATATGAAGAGGACCCTGTATTAGATGACAATGGAGCCAGCCACCAGCCGTGTTCTCCACTCATGTATATTTCTTTCTATTATGTGACTTAGAGGGAGGAACTGATTAAGGAGAGGCAAGCTTTATTGTTTTAGAATCTGTGCCCATGTCCTTGGGCAGAAGAACATCATGGTGGTGAGAGGCTGTGGTTGAGGGAGCTGCCCATATCACTATTATACAGCAGCTTCCTTGGAGAGACAACCTTCCACTGTGGAGGGAAGCTCCTTAAGGTTCACAATGTTCTTCCAAGATAGGAAACATCCTGTCCTGAAAGGGAGAGCCTTAAGATTCAGGAGCCTCTAAACATTGACCACACTCACAAGGCTGGAGGACACTAGCCAGAGTCTACAGGACATCCTCACCAAGACAGCAGCTGGGCGGCTGGAGACATGAGTTTATGTGGACATTCATATTCTAACCATGGCTGTCAGAGGCTCCTCAGAGGGAGAAACACTGAGGCTGAACCCCAAAGCCCTTGGAACCCAGCAGCACCAGGGTGCCCATAATTTTCTACACCAAACAGTAAGCCACCTGACAGCTGCTGTTGACTGCATGTATTGGTTTCAGTATGAAATGTCCCTCACAGCCTCGTGGATTGAAGGCTTGGTCTTCGCCAATGAGTGACACCCTTGAGGTGTGATGGAAGTTGGGGACCTTGTCGTGGTAATAAGGAAACCTCACTTCTTCCTATCTCTTGTTTGTTTTATTCTATCCAGTCACCATGAGGTAAACGACTTTGTTCCACCTGCTCTGCCCCATGCCAATGTGCCCCTCATCTGACCTGGTCATGTCTCTAGCCCAATGGTCACCTTGGCTATCATCTCAGACTGCCTTCTGTGAGATGACCCTGCCAGTTGGGTTTGTGATATCTTTTGTGATTCCAGAAACCATCCTTATACAGATATAACTCATATAACTCAGACATTTTACCAATGACAACTCCATGGTAAATGACTCTAGAAATGGCCCACCCTTCCTTGAAAGCCCCCATCGTTGGCTTCACCAATTGATGCCCATCTTAGGGTTTTTCCTGCTGTGAACAGACACCATGACCAAGGCACCCCTTAAAGGAACAACATTTAATTGGGGCTGGCTTACAGGTTCAGAAGTTCAGTCCATTATCATCAAGGCAGGAGCATGGCAGCATCCAGGCAGGCATGGTACAGGAGAAGCTGAGAGTTTTACATCTTCACAGGAAGGTCCTAGAAGGGTGCCTCCAGGCAGCTAAGATGAGAGTCTTAAAGCCCAAGTCCACAGTGACACACCTTACTCCAACAGGGCCTTACCTACTCCAACAAGGCTACACCCCCAAATAGTGCCACTCCCTAGGCTAGGCATACTCAAACATCCACAATGCCATTGCCCAACTAAATTCTTGAAGGACAGACACTAACTCCCATCTTCAGATCCAAACTCTAAAGTAAGCATGTGGTATGTATTAGACCCCTTGGAAATACGCTTCTGAATCTATAATATACATATATGTACATCTATAATGTACATATACAAATAAACTGAAACACATTAGGAATTTAGAGTTCACATTTGTTGAAAACTGTACCTATGGAAGAAATCCAGGAGCTTGGAGGATCTTTTGGCTTACTGCTTCAAATATGCAAACATATTTGGTTTCTATTTTCACACTTGGATTTGGATAACCATTAAACAAATAACCAGGTCAGTCACCCAAGCCTAGATTAAACATTGTATGGGAACACATTAGAAGACGGGGCCATGTTCCCCTTTAGAAGCTGTTTCTCTTTAAATGTTATTTTTAATGTATTTATGAACTATGTCTAACAGCCAGAAAATACTACTTAAATACTTATACAGTGTCCAGACAGCTAGAGTAATATCAAACGGAGGCAGCGCTGAAGAAGAGAATTTCAAATCTGATCCTTTTGGAGTCCAGCATTCCTGGAAATGACTCGGGGAGTTATTGTGGGATGCTGGTAAATCCAGGTTCCTGCAATGGCAACAGTGGAGGAGATTCTCTATCCTGCTGTGGGCTCCAAACATGTCAGGGCCCATAATACACCGTTATGAAAGTGGTCAGTCCTCACCCCAACAATTCATGTGGACACAAGCTTTTGATGGGCTCTCTAGATAATTTATTCTCAAACTGATCTCTACCCATGAGCCCCGAGACTTGTCAGTTGGTAGTTTCTTGAGATCCCTCACAGGAGACACTCGCTTCTTGCCTGATCCTCTCCTGCAGGGACTTCTGTATTCTCATGTTATTGAAAGCAGTTTTTACCAAGCTAATTTTCTGGTAGCCTGAAAGGCTTCTGCCACCTGTTGTGTGAGAGCTACAGGCCTGGAGCTAGTTAAAGCTGCCAATGGCCAGAGTGTGGAATCAACACTCTCCTTGTGTAGTGACTCAATGGGGGAACCCAGAGAAAGGTTGGAACCCCATGAAACATGCCTTGCCATGCGTCCTGTAGTGCAGAGACAGGTAAGTGGCTCCTATACAAGTAAGGATTCAGTTACACCTAGTTTTCTTAAGTTAAACTCAAGCAAGTAGCTTGAAAGCTTGAATAGATGTTAAAAATGTGTAATTAGTGGCAAGCGTTTTTGTTCAGGGTCTCTCAACAGATCATTTGTGATTAACCCACTGACCCTGAAGCTTAGTCAAATGAAGCCCTTACAGACATGTTTGTTCAGACATGCACTAACATACAAACACAGAAGCACAGACCAGCACATGCTCTCCCACATAACGTCTCCTAAACACAGTGACCCATGTTGGAGAGGGATGGACAGGAGTCACCTTCTAGCCTTCCAATGCTCAAATGCTTAACTCGGTTGATAGAAAAGCAGATTCTTGCTTTTTACATTTCCTGGCGCTGCCAACTGTGTGTGTGTGGGTGGGGGGTGAACAAGAGAATCAAGGAGCAAAGGAAGCAAAGAAAGGAAATAATAGAAAAAAGAAAGTTTAGGAAAAAAGTGTTTAGGAACATAATTCTATACTGAGAAAACCAAATGACCATTGCGTGATTAGCTCTATCTTCTTTGCAGCCCTATACTTGATTGAATAAAAAAAAATGTAAGGAAAGGAAACACAACTTGTTGCCCTTATGTGGAAACCGAATACATTGATCTCAGAGAACTAGACAGTAAAGATCACCAGAGTTGGGAGGGAAGGGAAGGGAAGGGTGAATGCTGGAGAGGGTTGGCTAGTGGGCACAAGAATACCACAGTGGTGATCACCCTTAACAATACATTATTGCTTAGTTCCAAACACCCAGAAGAAAGGGTTTTGAGCCCAAATAGTGGATACATGCTGGAGGTCATGATTTTATTAGCGCGCATTTTATATGCCATGCCAACATATCACATCTCACCGCATAAATACACATACAGTGGTTTGGAAAAGAGAAATGCGTCTGTGAGGCCGGTGAGGAACCCTGCTCCTGCTGTTTGCCACCAACCCCTGTCAGGCCTCTGGTTGGCCTCCTTCTTCACCCCAGCCCCTCATCCTTATCCCTAATTCTTGCTAGTCTCAGTTTCCCCAAAGCTGCACACTGCAGTTATCCTGATGATCGTACCCCAAAGCCCCAATCTCGCTTCCTAGAAGCCTGTCTTTTGTGCCCCAGTTTGGACTTCTCTTTGAGTCCCCCAATAAGAAGAGGAACAAGTTGAACACGGGAATGCCTAACCCCACTGGGACAGTCAAGGAGGGAGAGCTTTGCTGGTTCTAGCTGAAAAGTGCATTTCAATATGTATAAGGCTAGACAATCAACTGGATTTTTCAACCTCAAATCTTAAGAAATGATGGAGACAGAGAGGAAAGACTGAACTCAGCCCCTCCAGGTCCCAGGGCCTCTTGCATATATGCAGGGCCTCGGCGGAGAACAAATCTTGGCAGGAAGTGGCTACCTGTCACATTATCAGAGTGTAGGAGCAGACTGTACTTACCAGATGCTATAAAATTATTCCTACCGCACAATATATATATATATATATATATATATATATATATATATATATATATATATATATATATATTTCTATCTTCCAAGTCTAAGGTATCTCTGCGATTTTTCTGTGCCTTTCGCATACGCATACGGTAAATCATCCCATGTCTTTGCTCTCTGGCACATTCTAATAAGAGCTCCCCTAGGTCTTCTAGACGACTCTCATGGTGAGAACTCACAGCATAGCTATTCATCCTCTGCCTACACTGCATCTTCCAGACACCGGGTTTTCTGTAAAGAAGTGTGTGTCATCCATGTGCATGTTCTTAACCAAAGGTAGCACTGTGGACAGGCCCAGAAAATGCAATGAACATAATTCCAGTAGCTGTATGCTGAAGACTTTATGGGTCTCAGATGGGACATGTATTTAAGGTGAGGTGTGGGTAGGTAAAACTCCTCCTCCTCCTCAGCTGACTACGAAGTTCCCTGAGCAGCATTCTAGGGCTAGGTGTCTCTGCTGGTTTGAATGCAAAGGACCCACATAGGCTCATATGTTTGAATGCTTGGGCCTTAATGGAACTGTTTGGGAAGGATTAGAAGGTGTGGCCTTTTAGGAGGAAGTGTGTCACTGCTCCAGCACCATGCCTGTCTGCATATTGCTATGCTCCCTGCCATGGTATTCATGACTCACCCTCTGAGATACTAATTAAGCCCCCAATTGAATTCTTTCTTTATAAGCTGCCTTGGTCATGGTGTTTCATCACAGCAATAGAAGAGAGATTAAGACCGTGCTTCTTTGATCCTTCTTCTGCTCTGGACTTTCTTTCTCCCCACAGCCCTCATTTTCTTCCTTTGCTCCATCCCCACCCACCCTCTCCCCACAAACCCATTGTCCATCCACAACAACACCTGGAAGACCTGACAAGTAAGGGCCATGTCCTACAGGGGTCACAGACAATATTAAACACCTGCATGGAATCCTCAGTCCAGTGGGAACCATGTGAAGGGTGCTGGCTGTGGGTGAGGGTAGGTCCCTATCTACCATGCAAGGCTCTGTGAAGGTACCAATGAGCAAAGCTACCACGCCCCTCATGGACTTCCACTCTAGTAAAGAAATTAATATACAGTTTCACATGTGCACGCACGTACATCACCACCACCACCCATACAAACATGTACATACATGTAATTATAAGTATGGTTGGTGCACAGGCAAGAATCAAAGACTGCTGTATGGCACCCAAACTGGAGAGTTGGGGAACCGATCAAGAAAACAATAAAGAGTTAATTGGGCAAAGAAGGGATCAGAGAAGAGCATCCCAGGGGTCCAAAAGGGAAGAGCATCCTCAGGGTCCAGCTCCTGAGCTGTTGGTGAAGCAACAGCAACTGAGAGAAGCCTAGTAAAGGAGATGAGAGCCTCAGCTTACAGGGTTCAGAGACCACATTAGATCCCTAGAGCAATGAGAACCGCAGAGGGGCTTTGGCTAGGAACAGAGCACTTGAATAGAGATTTGGTTTTTCTTAAATCTTTTAAATTGAACACATTTTTATTTTTATGTGTCTTGGTATTTTGCGTGCATGTATGTCTGTGTCCCACATTTGTTCCTGGCACCCCAGGCTAAAAGAGGTTAGGTCCCCCTGGAACTGGAGTTACAGATGGTTGTAAGCTGCCACGTGGGTTTGAGGAACCAAGTTTGGGTCCTCTGAAAAAGCAACCAGTTTAACCACTGACCAAGCCATCTCTCCCATCCCAAGATCTGTTGTATTTTTAATTAAAATATAATTATAATTACATCACCTCTCTCCCTTCTTCTCCTCTTTACGACCTTTCTCATGTCCCCAACAGATCTGCCCATGCTCCCTCTTAAATTCATGGTCTCTTTTCTTATTTATTATTGTTACTCTGTGTGTGTGTGTGTGTGTGTGTGTGTGTGTGTGTGTGTGAATAAACACTTAGATACAGTCATCTGAGTCAATCTAGTGCTGCTTGAATGTATTTGCTCCTGAGGCTTGAGCTTTGGTATTAGATACCCCGTTAAGGGGCTCATGCCTTTTTCTATTTTCCCCTATTTTTAATTGTGTGTGAAAGTCTGTGGACATATGTTCAGGTGCCACTATAGGGTAGAAGAGAGCTTAGTAACTTCTGAGACTCTCGTTAAAAACAGTTGTAAGCTACCCAGCGTGGATGCTGGGAACTGAACCTGGGTCCTCTGGACCCAAGTTCCCAGAGTGTATTATAAAAAGAACCTTTACTGCTATGTAGATAACAGACAAATTCTTAGATAAATTCTTCACACACATCTACACACACATATAATGTATGTATACATTAATATATTTAGATTTTATCTTAGAAATTAAAAAATGTACTAAGCCAGGAGCATGAGCATACGTCTACCTAGCACTAAAGCCTGAGACCTGACATGGACCCCAATATATGTCAAGAAAAGTCATAAGCTATTTGTACTTTCAAGGGATGACAATGACGATAAGATGAAGCTTCCTAAAATGCTGGCCCTCTCATGGCAGGCAGCTCCAGTCCCAAGGTTCCTACACCCTCATCTGGCATCCACAGGCACTTGCACACACATGCGCGCAGACACACACACACACACATTTAAAAATAAAAATACATTTAAAAAGAACAGGAAAAAACAATTTGATTTTTAAAAATGCAATTTTATAAAAATTAACTGATATATATTTTTTTAAAAGACCTACAACTTGACAGAGGCAAGTGAGGAAAAATATCTCACCATCACTGATGATCATGAAAATTCAAGTCAAAACTGCAGAAGACCTGATTTTAAAATGACAGAGGATGGCAAGTGTCGATTAAGACCTGGCAAAAAAAGTCACCGCCAGCACATTCCAAGTGAGGATGCAGGTTAGAGCAGCTGTACTGGAAAAGCATTCAGAGGGTCACTAAGAACTGAAAATAAATTACATTATCCAGTAATTGCACATCGGAATATATATCCAAAGGAGATGAAATCAGCCTATCAAATATGCAGTATATGTAAGTATTTTGTGATAGAGACAGTATTTACAAGTACCAAAATATGTATTCAATTTGTTCGGCCTTCAGGAAATAAATAAGTATAAACTCTGATATGCATGCATGATGGAACCCAGGCAAGCCCATTACAACGGTGGCATACATATTATAAGGGTGGATAACAGCTTTCTGAATGCACTGAATTCCCACTCCACAGAAGGAACTCAGCTGGGTCTGTAAACCTGGCCTGTATTCATAGCTAGGGAGGTCACACACCCTAGGAGAGAACCTTCTGTTATTACTCTGTTAAAGGACATGGAGGTCACGTGCCCTAGGAGAGAACATACTATGGTTACCGTGTTACCTGGACATGGAGGTCACATGCCCTAGGAGAGAACCTACTGTTGTTACTTTGTTAAGTGGACATGATATCAAACTGTCTCCTAAGGGCCAGAGGTCAGGGAAGACTGGACAGAAAGTATCCTCTGGATATGATGGCACCACTAAATTCATGACCTCACATCAGCTGGGGTTGTCTACACAAGACCTGCACAGGATCAAGCCAGTCAGCATTGAAGCAGGGATGGGGAGGTCCAGAGAAAATCTCCTCAGAGCTGAGAGCTGCTGGCAGTGGTGGATGCAAGGGACAGGAGAGCCAGGGTTCTTGTTGTTCCATTGCATTTTGGTTTTGTTTTCCTTCAGAAACATTATCCAGAGCATCATATTTATATGCATGCAATTTTTAAATGAAAAAAATAGAAGAATTAGGAATATAATTTGGTGGTGGAGTACTTTTCCAATATGTGGAAGCCCTGAATTTGATGGCCAGAATCAGAAAAAAAAATAAACTGAGAGATCAAACTATTATCAGTATCAAACTATGCTATATTTTATACATATTGTGTGCCATATATTTGCTATATTTACTTCTACATGCACATATTACATTATGTGTTTATATATATTACTAGAGGATCCATAGACACTGAAAAAAAAAAAAACAGCAACGGGAATCTGCACTTTGGATTTCAGCAGCTGTGGTAAAGTAAGTTACCTCATCCAAAATCACAAGCCACCAATGTTTGCTCAGTATCCTCATACCTACGAAAGAAGTATATGAAACTTACACTCATCCAAATTTACAAGCCACCAATGCACACTCAATATCCTTATACCTACTAAAGCAGTATATGAAACTTATAGACTGAAAACCCTCAAAAAGATGGTGTGTTAGGGTTTTTTTGTTTGTTTGTTTGTTTGTTCATTCCTTCGTTTGTTTGTTTTCGTCAATTAACCAGGCTCTGGGTTCTTTTAGGGAACAAGCCTCAGGGCATGCCCATGAGAGACTTATGCATCAGGTTATCCTCTGAGCACGCCTTTACCTAGATTAGGTTAACTAAGAGGAAGACCCTCCCTACAGAAGTATGGCTGCCGAGCTGTCATCCATCACTCTGCTTCCCGACCCAATATGGCTGCCTCTGCTGCCTTGACATCCTCTCCATAGTTAACTACACCCTTGAGCTGGAGGCAAAAATAAACTTGTTCTCCCTTAAATTGCTTTTTGTCCTGAGAACTTGACCGCAGCAGCAGCAGAAAAGGAGCCAAGACAGATGAGCTCGTGGGAAACCTCTACCAAGACATTAATAATTAATATCTGCGAATACAGCAGAATATCATTAAGATTCATTTCATTGACTCATTTTTTCCAGTCATGCTTGATTCCTGGGTCTCTGGGCTATCCAGCCTCTGGTTCCTGGTGGTCCAGGCAGTGTCAAGGGTGGGCATGGGTCTCAAGCTGGACATGGTCCTCGGAAAGTGAACTGTGTTTCCACATGTGACCAATAAGCCCACGAGGTGGAAACAAAAATATCACCATGGGAAGAGAAAGAAAGATTGGCTAGTGGGATGGCTCTAGGTGCTTGCGGCCCAATATGAAGACCTAAGATCAATCCCCAGGACCCACATGGTAGATTCAACATAGTGCTGTCACTCTGGAAGGTCATTCAGCAGATTATCTTGGAACAAGATGTACAAGCCATTATGTTTCTGAACAATTTATCTTAGAGAAGTGAAAATGTACGTACACATAAAAATATGTGTATAGATATTCATAGCAGCTTCATTTTTCAGTAGCCCAGATCTTGGAATAATCTAAATGCTACCCTAAAAAACCAGTAGCCCAAGAAACCAGTACAGCCCTATTATGGAATATTACACAGCAATGAAAAGGAATAATTGTTAAAGGTAACACCTTGGAGGGACCTTTGTGTTGTTGAAGTCATTACAGTGATTGCACAAACTTACTCACATGAAAAAAATCATCAAATTATGTGTATGTGCATACACACACACACACACAAATTATGTGAAACAACAGATACCTGAGTAAGATATGGAGGTTATACCAATGATAACTTCCTGGGTTAAATATTACATTATGATTATATTAGTATGGGTGAAGAGGGTATAGGGCCTTTCTACAGCAGCTTCACAATTGCTTGGGCATTAAAAATTAATTCAAAATAACAAAATACAAAAAACAGAAAATGAAACAGAAATTCCATCCCTCCCTAATAACCAGCCATCAATGTTATTCTTTAGGACACACTCATCTTCTTTTTCTTTTTGTGTGTAAGTATGAGTGCATTTACTAAGAGGGCTTATGATATTCACAATTTCATTGCTATTTTGAAAATTCTATAATATGTTACACAATTTTCCATGTTCTAAGCATTCCCCTGTAACATCCTCTTGTGTCTTATTGGTATTAATAAATGAAAAAACTCCCTGTGGCTTTCAAGCTGCTTTAAGCAGCAGACTTCTCTTTAAACCCTGGTGTGCAGGAACACAGTTCTCTTTAGCACCTCGGGCAGAAAGCACAGTTCTGTCCTGGTTATTCCCTGAGATGGCCATACCCCACCTCCAGGCCATACAACTAAAAATCTGCACATTTGGGGGAAAAAATGGCCAAAATGCTGTGTGAAAAGCATCCAGTGAAAATATGTTGTATTTGTGTGTGTGTGTGTGTGTGTGTGTGTGTGTCCGCACTTGCGGGTCCTCATGTGGCGGTCAGAGGACAACCTGTAGAAGTCAGTTCTCTGTGTCTCCTCTGTGTGTTTTTCCAGGGATCAAAGTTGGCTTGTCAGGCTTGGAGGGGCCACCTTGTTGGCCCCGGTGCTAAACTGTTCCAAGGACTTAACTTCCAGTTGGTTCCCCTTTACTGGCTGTCGTGGTCACCCTTGTCGTGGTTGACTTGGTGTGTAACACCATAAAGATGAAGAAGAAGGCCACTTGCAGCAGTTGCTTCAGCCCTGAACAGGGTCTGGAAATCAGACCCTTCAGATTCTTCGGGGATTGCTTTTGTGCAAATCCGTTTTGTCTAATACTCCTGCCTCCTCATCTCTCTCCTCGTGGACCTGTGCATTCTGATGTTGATCTCTATTCTGCAGTCTGTCTCCATCCACAGATGGAGTTTCAGAGTCACACTCTGAGCAATGAGGAACTTTTCTCACTAGCGTGGAAAATATTCCAATACCTCCAGAATCTTTCTGGCAGCGATTAACCGAAGTGCAGCCTACGTGATTTCTGTTGGCATAAGTGTGGCACTATTTCTTTAGAAGTTAAAACTCTTACCAAAACAGTCAGCACTGAGGTATTGACCCCTGCTACATACACAGGCACTGCAAATTAAATCTAGACGGCATCTTCCTAAGTAAACAACACACCATGTCGAGAGTAACGCGTTTTCTGCTAAAACTGAGCGGAAAAAGGCAGTGTTCTCTCATTCCATTTACAGAAATCTCAGGTGTCAGATTTGCCACTAATCAGGTTTTCTATCTCAGCTGACAGCTCAGGTGCAGTGACATGATCTTATTTTCTTGTCTGATTTAATGTCAGGACTCAAAACTTGAGAGAGAGGTGAGGCACCTCTTCATGCTGCCCAGGAAAACGTGACCTCTAGGTTTCCATTTCAATGTACTCATTGTATTACCAATACAAGTATTAAATTCTTACCACCCTACCATCAACCAAAGGACATACATAGGCTGGTCCTAGGCCTCCCTGCACATATGTAGCAGATGTGCAGCTTGGTCTTCATGTGGGTTCCAAACCACTGGAGCAGGGGTTAGTCCAAAAGCTGTTGCCTGCGTATAAGATATATTCTTCTAGCTGGGCTGCTTTGTCTGGCCTTGGTGGGAGAGGAAGCACCTAGCCTCACAGAGACTTGAAGTGTCAGGGTGGGTGGGGGGATATGCAGGAGAGAAGGAGGGGGCACGGGGAAAGGATTGTGGGGGGGGTGGCCGAGAGGAGGGTAATGAGCAGGATATAAAGTGACTATGTAAACAAACAAACCTCCTCAAAGAAATGCATATAAAAATAAATTATTACTATTTATATATATATATATATATATATATATATATATATATATATATATATATATGCAAAAGCAGCTGATCCCTGAGATCAATCCATATCTTCATGGACTAATCACGGAAGGCAGACTATCTTACAGGAGTAAACCCCTGTCCCAGGCCATTCATTGTGCACAGCCCAGGTTTTACTCTCCGTGGACTGCAGGGTGGTTCCTGGGGCCTGAGCATCCGTGATAGATGCAGAGGGGTCCCCCCCACTTCATCATTGCTGCTTATGAGTTTCCATTCGCCAGACTCAGGTTCGAGGGCTACGGCAAGAGCTTTCTGAAACACAGCCCAATTACGTGAGCCCTAAACCTACAGCTCTCAGGACATTCTCTCGAACCCTTAGCGACTGAAAACAAGGTGTGAGAGGAAGATGAGAGAGAATGCTGTCCGTGTGGGAGCTGCTCCTCCCGCGAAGATGCTTCCCTCTGAAGGTGCTGGGAGGCGGCACAGAGCCCTTCCACACAGGCCAGCATATCCATGGGATGTCTCAACTCTTAGGGGCTGGGAGAGCTTTCGTTACCCAGAAAGGAGAAAATAAAATAAAAATAAAAATAAAACAGTGATATATTTTCATTAGTGAAGTTGGGGCTTCCTAGAGTGCAGGCCAAGGTCTAAACGCCTCCCACAGTTTATCTGTGGTAAACTGATGCGATGAAACGCCATGACCAAAGCAAGTTGTAGAGGACAGGGTTTACTTGGCTCACACTTCCGCATCGCTGTTCATCACCAAAGGACAGGAACTCACACAGGACAGAAACCTGGAGGCAGTTGCTGAGGCAGAGACCATGGGGAGCGTTGCCTACTGGCTTACTCAGCCTGCTTTCTTATAGATGCCAGGACCACCAGCTCGGGGTCGGGGGTGGCCCCACCCACAATGGGCTGGGGTCTCAGCCATCAATCACTAATTAAGGAAATACCCCACAGGCTTGCCTACAGCCTGATCTTATGGTGGTTGGTGTTCCTATCTCTCAAATGACTCTAGCCTTCATCAGACTGACATAAAACCAGCCATTGTGAGGTCTAGGGATAGTCTTCCAATTCCTGGGGCATGTCCTTGCACGGAACAATGTCCCCCATCCCTGAATTTGAACTTGTTCTTTAGCTTTTCTTTGCCAGCCAGCCCACTGCTCTGCCTTCCCACAGCCCCAGACAACGAGGCACCTCGACCTTGGAGGGGACTACAAAACTGTGTGATGATGTGAACCCTTCTCTTTCTAGGTTGCTGACCTCTGGCGTGTGCTGTAGTCAGGATGAAAAGATGGCTGCCTTTGGGCTTGTCCATTTCATTTTGGATCTTAAGCTGAAGTGGAAAGACCACAGAGTAATGGCTCTCAGGAACAACACCAAGAGCTGACTGAAGAGGAGACGCTGGGTGATTTGGACCCAGTTAAGATGCAGTGGCCACCGTGGCTGCTGGGTGGTGCACACTGGAGCCAGGCCATATATTACTTATTTGATTCCCAGGGTTGTCTCTTTCTACAACATATGGTTATCAATTTACAAGCTGGCACATCATGTATTCTGAACAGCTCACACTGGCTGCAACACAAAGACCATACTTATTAGTGACATAAATCAAGAGTCTCTACACCTGAATAAAAATGAACCTGTAACCCACACCTAGGGCAAGGAGAATTGGAAAGGGGCCCCCTTATCCCTGCAGCACACAGTAATCACTCCCTTCCCGAATGCTGGCCCTAACTGCTTGCATCCTATTTCATGAGAAGAAAGAACAAACAGCCAAGGTCTGCCTGTGCCTTCAAATCAGGAAACTCCTCAGCGGGCCCCAGACACAGGAGCTGACTTCTTCTTAACTATGATACATTTTCCAAATGGAGAAGGCAGGCTCAGAAAGAAGTTGTGACTTGAATAAAAGTTGCCACAGGGGGCTCTTGCTCTCAAATAAAAGCATTCTGACTGCAGGATCTTCTGGGGGGTGGGGGGTGGGGGAGAGGGCTGATTGTCATTTGTCTCTGCAAGCCACAGGTGGGAAACCTTAGCTTGAGAACAGAGGTGGTGGTGGCGCTCACATTCATTAAAGGTGAAATGATTTTTAGGGCCAGAGCGAGTCAGTTTGAATCTCAGTGCCAGATGCTTACCAATTGGAAGCGAATTAACACATCGGATGAGTGTGTGGCCTTGCACTTGGTGGGGCCGTTTTGTGGAATGGGGCATGGGGGAGCCACCACTCTTGGCCACCACTGCCATAGAAGATCTGGTGTGATGTATGCTGCTGGGGACAGCCCTCCGGATGTTGGCTGGGGTGCAGCTGTCAGATCTGTGGACTATGGTGTCCGGGGCATGAGCCATCCACAAATACAGGTCCAGTGCTATGGGACAGAAAAGCCTATAGTAAAATCCTATAGTAACACTGGGTGGATAGATCCAGGTCAGGGGACTCAGTGTCACAGACATGCCCAGTAGGAATACACCACAGTTTCTAATCAGACTCAAAGCCCCTGCTCCTCATAATAATAACCTACACACATAGACGATTATGTTACAAACAAGCAAAGGGGAAAGATGTCTCCAAGGCCTCATTTGACAGCAGATAAGGAAATCCTCTGTATTTGTAAGAGGAGGGCAAAGGACACGTCACGGTGACAGACACACAACAGTGGCAGGGTCAAAGGCATAAACTGACAGAATAAAGCCATCCCCGGGTCTGGGACATAATTCCCAAGACTGTCATCTGATAGGAACGTGAGAAGTGACACCCGTTAAAGTGGAGTGACGCGCCTCTCGCTGAAGCCTCTGAAGCTCTCTCAGGAACTCCCTCTGGGGTGGTTAAGCTTTTCCTGACAAAGCCAAATGTGGGATTCACGGTCTCTGCAAGGCTTCTTCCTATCTTCTCTTTTCTTTCTTTTTTTTTTTTTCTTCCTGCCCCTTCTTTTACCTTTAAGATAGTCTGGGAAGTAACTAAGTTTCTCCTTATTGGCAGAGGCATTAAAATGTTTACTGTTAGCACATTTGCTGTCTGTTCGTGCTCCCACCAGGGTGCAGAGCTTAAGGAGAGCCATACTCCCTGGCTTTATGGGGCTGTATTTATAGAGAAACACCTCTCTCTCTCTCTCTCCATTTCCTTCTTTTACAATGCTGTGCCGGTATTTTAAAAGGAGATTGGGGCTTCTCTTTCATCAGATAGAAGATGGGATCGTGGTGTCTTCCTCCCAGTGCAGGCCACTAACGCCTGTCTCATGTCAGGGAAAAAGGCCATCAGCCTGGGAACTAGAGGCCATCCCGAGCAGGTGCACGGTGACCAGCGAGCACAGCCACGCCCTTCTCTGCTCTGTGCTACCCTGTCTCACTTGGCTCCGGGGAAATGACAAAATACCAGACTGCGGACAACTAATTCACAGGCAACAGAAACCGGCTTCTTACAGTTTGGGAAGCTGGGAAAGGAATATCAGTATCACAGAATCAGGAGCTGTTGGGCTCCCACAGCTAGGGAGGGCCCAACGTGGGGTTCATCAGTGATGGCCCCCCCTCACCATGACCTCACTCTGGCAGGGACTAGTTAGCTCCAGGGTCTCTCAAATTGCGTTCGTGATTCCATTCATGAGGGCAGACGGCCCTAGCTCAATCACCTCCCATAGATCCACCTCCTGTTTATTTTAGACGTACGTGTCCACCTCCCTTCGGATGTTGTTCCTGCCTGTATTTCCACATTTATTTTTTGAGATAGAGTCTCTCACCCATCTGGAACATGCCAACTAGGTTAGGCTGGCTGCCCCGTAAGCCCAGTCCTGCCTGTCTACTATTTCCCACTGCTGGAATTACAAGAGTACCACCGTGGTTGGCTCTTATGGGCGTGTCCTGGGCGTGGAACTCAGGCGAGCAACTCTACTGGCTGAGCAATCTTCCCAGCTCCTCCCACCTTCTACTGCTGGCCTAATAGAGATGCGGGTTGGCATAGGAGTTTGGGGTCACAAACATACAGACAGAAATAGTGCCCCTGCATGTATCTGAGGTGAAGCCCTCCTCGGGTGCCCCTGCTGCCTGCATGTGGGCACTTCTCCAAGTTGCTCCTTCTCCTGACAATCCCATTTTTTTTCAAGGTGAACAAAGAGAAGGAGGAAGAGGGGGAGGAGAAAAGGGAGGGGTTGGATGAGGAGAAGGAAAAAGGAGGAAGAGTAAGGGAAGGGATGGATGGGGGTAGGAGGGAGAAAGGGGAAGGGCTGGACAGAAAGAAGGAAGAGGAGGAGGGTTGTCTTTCCTGGCCATATTCTGTGTTCATATTCACTTTCATATTCCCTTTATAGCAAAGCACCCGCCCCCCAAAAGCAGCTGATGCTCTCTATGCCAAAGAGACACACACCCAAGATTATTTTTCTATCCCAAAATTTTGTAAGCTCGCTACTTGTGGAAACCTTTTGGGGGTACCGCTTGGCAGCAGTCTGACATTGGCTAAGGACAAAGAAGTGGGCTTAAGACAGGAATCTGACAATGGAAGTAAAGCTCAGGCAGGACTCTGACATCAGGGCGGGCGTAATGAGGAAGTAAATTTCAGCAAGAAGCTAACTTTAGGCTGTAATAGAGAAGTAAGGTGAGGCAAGAATTTTTAGTCTTAGGGTGGAACAGAAGAACCAGGCTTCAGGCAAGATTTTAGGTTTGGATGAGGAAGCAGGTTCAAGTATTTCGGTCATTATGACAAGCCCCTTTAACAACTGTCATGGAGTAATTTTCAGGACCACACTTGCTGCTTTGTTAGTTCCTTATTGTACTGCTTGCCCAAAATACTTGCATGTAATTAAATTGGTTTAAAAGTGGGTTGGAAAATAAAAATTTGCCTTCAGTCTCAGAATTGACTGGGGTCACGCTACAATGTTGTCTAACTGTCCTTTTTCTTTTTAATCCTCGCTTCTGCACTCTAGAACCTGTTGACTGATGGAGCGGGCTTGGTCAGTTACTCATGCATTTGACCACATTTTGAACACTACAGTGAGTATAACACGTACTTAGCCAACTTGGCCTGTGATGTCATCTTCCCTCAAAGCCTGCTCCTACCAGTTTCCCTTGTTCCTGTCCATGAAGACTCCAGCCTCCTCACTTCTCATGCCCAAATCCACGATGCTACATCCACTCCAGTCTACCAGCAAACATTGCTACCCGAATCCCATTCTTGTACAATGCTGTAACAAATACAAACCCTCCGCCATAAGATTTCAGTTCACACAAAGCTCCTGGATACCATATATTCTCAATACACATTTATTGGTTGAAAATATATCCACTTATGACATAATCGATTTAGTGATAAATTAATGTATGTCCTACTTTTTACAAGAGAGATGATATTACACTATATTTCCATTATTAAGCTTGAAGGAAGATTAAAGTTTATTGCCCAGCATAAGCTGAGCCCTGGAGAGTAAGATCCATTCCATTCTGGGGAGAAATTCAATGCCTTCCAGCCGTGTCCGTGAATTCCCAAGTAACCTGGAATCACCATTGATCCTGGCTTCTTGTGGTTAACTCTATGGACCCTTGGTCATTTCAAAAGGTCAGCCTTTTAACTCTTTCTCTGACATGGAAAGTAACATAGCTTTCCTTCCCCATCCCCACAAACCTTTCTGAGTGTAGCCTGGTTTACTGAATAGTCCTGCCTCACAGGAAGGGTGACATACAGCCACAGGCGACTTCAGATTATATGCCGCGAGCCATACACTCACAATTTACCCACTCAGCACGGGGTTTTCGAGTCGGCCTCTTCCCTCCATGGGCGTCCTCAACACCATATCTATCTTTCCTGCCTTGGCCTCCTCTTTCACATATCTTTTCACTACCCAGCCTTAGCTCCAAGAAAGAACAGTGCTACCAGTCTCCACCCAGCTTCCCTTGAATCCACAGGGACTGGAAGTCCCGTCTATTTCTTCTGCCCAGCAATTGGCCCATGGCTTTCTTTACGGACAGACTAAAAACCAATTGGGAAACAGGACCTTAGCATCAGCCCCACCCCTATAGTCTCCTTCACTTCCTTCTCCCATGGAAACCTTGCTACCTCCGTTCTTGCTCTTCAGAGAAGCCCCAGTATCATAAGAGATTCCCCCCCTTTTTTTAAATTATAAATTATTTTTTGTCTCATGAACAATTTTAAACATAAACATATAAAGAACAGGACAGTGGGCACCTCTGTTTTACAACACTATGGTCTAATAACTGTTTATGTTTATCGTATTTAAGGTGACACATAAGATGATATTTTGGCTTGTCATACCAGCTTCAAAAGCAAGGGCCTGCACTGATACGGTGTGTTACAGTGACTTCTACATGGACCTTGTAACTCTTCGAGGTTATTTTCAAATTCTCACCTGTCCCCAAACAAAATATTTTTCACGTTTAAGCCTGTATTTGTTTGTTTGTAGTATGTGTTGTATATTCTGCGTGCGTGCATGAGTGTGTGTGTGTGTGTGTGTGTGTGTGTGTGTGTGTGTGTGTGTGTGTGTTCAGGTACCCTTACCCATCACTGAGCATGTCCAGATTTTCTTTAAAGACCGCATCTCTCACTGAACCTTACCATTTCGGTGAGGCTGGCTGCCGCCAGCTCCTGGGATCCACCTGCCTCTGCCTCCCCAGCACTCCGATCCCAGGTGCACACAGCCACGCCTAGCTTGTTCTTGGGAGCTGGGGATCGAACTCACACTTGCTCAGCAAGCACTGAGCCATTTCCCCAACCCTAGTCTGTATTTAATCCAGCATCCTATTATAGGAAGCATCTTTAAGAGTTCTAATGCCTTTCTTTATACACAATGGAGACAAACACGAGGCCAAATGCTCTTTATTTAATTACCAGTTGACATAAACAAGTGTCACCAAAGTAGGGTTTCTTACGCAGATGGTCTAAGATGCCGGTGCTCATATGTTTTTTTAAATTAGGAACCTGTAAAGAAGAACGAACGCAAGAAAGAACAACAACAGAAACAGCAAGTCATGGAAACAGTCTCCAGATTACAGAGGAAAGGGCTTTAGTAGAAAATGCGCGCAGCCCTCAGCAAAGGCTTTCTGGGGTCCCCGTGGCTGTTACCTAGCAACAAGCCCATTATGCGGGGGCACACTGGAGTCCAGTTGGACAGGGAAGAATGTGCAGGTAACAGAACTAAATTTCTCCTTTTATACTATGTTAATAACGCAGGTCTCCCGCAGTCTTTCAGGGGCGCCTGTCTGAAGAAATCAGCCTTGTATAATGTTCCCGGTGTTAAGCCCCAGAAGGAGGAAAATGGCTGGGGCTTAATTTGCTCTGCACATGTCAGCGCTTCTGCGTCTGCAGATCCAGGCCTGTAAGAGTGAAATGCACCAGATGCAAATCACCCAAACTCAAATTAGTTTTGGTTCGTGGTGTAAGGCTCCTCTGCCCCGCCCAAATCACCCCTACTAGCAAATGAAGCCTGGGTTGCAGGAGGCCTGTTAGTATTATTTTTTTTTTCTTTTTGCTCTAGAAACCGCTTTTAAATACATTACCACATCTTTTTTCAGATTGGTCCTTCCTTCTTCTCCACATTTGTCTGAGCTGCAGGAGTATTTCTGTAGTCTGGTTTATTTAAACTTTGTTTAAGGAAAAGATTGGTTTCATGGTACAATATTTTAATAATGTGATTGTGTCTTTAGTAACAATACTATGTTTTAAATAAAATATTGAAATTCTTTTCGTAATTTTCCTTTGTGGTTTATCTTTTAACTGAAGCAGGCTAAGACAGAAGTTAGCCCGAGTACAGGAATCTAAATTCCCAACCCCAGCCCTCACTCTTCAGTGATGAAACTGTTTCGTTTTTTTCAAATTAATTGAGGTGGTGAAAATTCATCTCCCTTAGAATCACATCTCAGTCACACCAAGTTCTACAGACCATGGGAGTGGAGCTTAAATTTTATTTAAAACACATTTGCTTTCATGGCTGTTGATCTGTGCATTATTTCAGAAAACAGTTTCTGTTGATGTGGAGAAGTATCTGGGCATCTGTAGCAACAGGAGGGTCATATGGCTTATACAAACAAGTGTTTGCTGGGGGACCGTCCGCGTTGCTTTAAGACAGTTCTCATTCGATCTTCCCCAAGCAGCAAATCCAGAACAGAGGCGGGATAAGAACCTGGACTGCAGTGCCCAAAGTCATGCTCTCACTGTAATCTCATCCTGTGGCTTCAGGCGGCTGCTTAGTCATTCAATCCTTTCTCATGGCATCCGTGATACAGGCACTGGGGACTTGAGCATGAGCAGGGGAGATAGGGCTGCCATAGCCAAGGGCTTGTCACCATGTCTGAGGACTCAAGTGCCAGATTCTACAATGGATGTTCCTGCTCTGCATGACCTCGGTCATTACAGATCATTATGGGTGACAGGCACAGACTGGGCTTTCTGTTGGGGACAGGACTCAGCCCATCTATAGGTTCAGCTTTTTCAAATATTTGTTAGATATACCTTCTATGTGTCCTGGCATGCTGTGGATACAAGCATGTACCTAATCATGAGACCACATGACAAGGACACCCCCCCCATGCTAGAAGGGGCTGAAGCTGTGTCATGGACATTGGTGATAGGGCACTCACCTGGGTGGGATACCAATCACCATGAAAAGTAAGATGTAACCGTATAAAATAAAATGTCACTTAAAGAGCCTGAAAGGTATAATGACCCCAGCAATGGCGGGTTACAGAGGAGGGCTGCCCTCAGGATGGCCCCCTCCTTCTTCAGCCTGCCTGTGTAGAAATATATATGTGATTTGCATCTGACTTTTTGCTTTTGTGCTGTAAGGTTCATAAGAAGTTTTTATAAGAATATCTTTTCAGAGCTGGGGAGATGGCTCAGTGGATGAAGTACTTTCTGTGTAAGATGAAGACCCAAGTTTGGATGTGCAACCCTCACATAAAAAGTTGGTCAGGGTGTCACACATTAGTAATCCCTGAGTTTTGGGGGTGGAGACAAAAAGATTCTTGAAGCTTGGTAGCCAGCCAGTCCAGCCAATAGGTGAGTTGCACATTTAATGAGAGACCCTGTCTCAAAATCCAAAATGGAGAGCAACTAGGGAAGAAATGAGATATTTGCAACACACACACACACACACACACACACACACACACACACACACACACATGCATACTTTTGCTCAAAACTCCCCATGAAGAAGATTTCACCACCTCCATGATGAAAGCCACCAACACAGCTCCTGGATACCCTTCAGAGTCAACACTAAAGAGTTCTGTGCAGGGGTGAGGTAGAGGTCCACAGGAGTCTGGAATAAGGAAATCAGCACCCCTTTCCTGTCTATCAGCCCTACACTTCTAAAAGCATCCTCTGGTATCCAGGGTGATGTTGGCCATCCACCATAGAAGACCAGCACCATGAAATGCAAGATTCCAGCAACCCCTCAGCCATGGGGAGATGACTGAGCTCTCAGAAATCTGCCTGCGTGTTGGCCTTGGGATCCACACAGCGTGGTAGAGTCCAGGCATCATTGTGGGAATGTGGTTTACAACAAATCCTTTCTCTTCTGTCTTGCTCCCCGTCTTTCAGCTGCTTTCCAAGGAAACTACTTGTACCTCAGCCCTTGTTAGGAATTGTCCCTGGTCCAATGTCCTGGCAGGGTCCTTGTTTTTAGGCTCTGATTGTCCACCTATGCCTTCCACATCTGTCTGTCTGCAAACGATTTTCATGCAAGAGGCTACATGTCACGTCATGCTTCCATCAAAGCCCAGAGTTCTCCGCAGGTGCTGTTAGAAGGTTTGGTTTTCCATTACTCCCCGACTCTCAGCCATCTATTTAATCTGTAACTCATTTCATCATCCCCAGAGCATGGCTTTTATTGTCCAACATTGGCTGCTGCTGTGGTTTGAATACACATGTTGGAGATTTAATCCATATTGTCACAGTCTGGGGACGCAGCCCCTTTAAGAGGTAAATGGGTCACAGAGGCACTGCCCTCGCCGGTGACTAGGGCATTATCATTGGAGTGGGCTGGATATCATGGGAGCAGGATCCTGATCATAGAATCAGTCATCAGATTATCAGAGATGCCCATATCCTCAGTATGACTGTATCCTTATAATGAGGCAAATTCTACCAGAGTTCGGAAGTGGTGTCGCAATAATACAGGGCACAGGGCTACATCTTCTAACCAGAATGGTGTTGGTGTATAGGGCTGAGCTGAGCTGTGGAGGATTCTGAACACAAAAGGGACTAGAAAGTGGGCATGGGTAAAAGTACTTGGAGAGTCAGAGAAGGCTGACGGGTATGGAAGGAAGAGAAGTGAGCAGAACAGAAACAAAAAAGAAACAAAACTCACTAACTAGTCACATTCTGACAGCTTTGGAGCTCTACTTGGAAACCAAAGCTGAGAGAGAGGAGACCCAAGCAAACCGCCCCACAGTGAACTAGCAGCCACAGTTCTGTTCTGAACCTTCCCTTTCCTTCTGACAGTCTTTCCTGGGTTGTAATTGTCTCCACTCAGGGGATTTTTTTCCCCCTTCTCATTGAATTGTTCATGAAATTCTCATTGAAGATGTCCTAAGTAAAAGCTATGTAGATTCTGAGTGTTTTAAGCAACCACTTGGTGGTATCTTAGGAAAGAGGAGGTAGCTGACACTGGTGTGGGAATCCTGTTCACAGTTGCTTTATTTATTTTCCATGGTTTGCTACTGTGAGCTGAGGTTCCCTGAAAAAGCCACATCTGTGTTAAAGATTCTGCAGGCTACTTCTGCTGAAAAGAGTTGGAATGTTGCGGTTCTAGAACCAATCTATCTCTGGCTATCCTTAGGCCCCTTAATCGCCATTTATTGGACTTCTGCCTGCCTATCTTCTTTCCAGGATCAGGGAAAACTTTAGCAAACCATTAGCTGCCACCAACATCAAAGCAAAGATATCATTGTACAAAGTCTGACATAAAGCACAGATCTGTACCCCCTGCCCCCCCCGTTTTTGTAGCCTGTATGGTGTTCCCATGGCTTATCTGGTAGATAAGCCTATTTATTTATTAATTTCTTATTCTTTGCCCACATCAGCTTTCTGTAACCCACTGCCACACAATTTGTCATTTAGGTGGCTTGAATCCATGTTCTAAGGCTTTGGTCCCTCATATTTGGCTTCGGATGAATCTCTCCTACTGTCATTGGATCTTGGACTGTACTGTCCCTCACTGCCTCCCACCCCGATCCCACCCCGACCCCACCCCGACCTCACCCCGACCTCCAGTGCCATATTGTGCTTTGTACCCTATGTCTGAATATTCATCAGGCAGAAAGCCATTACACCAGAGGCCTTTCCTGCTTGCAAATGTGAGGATTTCCCACATCCCACCATGGAAGGAAGTCAACCTCGCTCACTCGCCCACTCGTTCCCCCCTCAAATGACTCACCCCACCCCACCCCCCACCTGACCAGAGTTCCACAGGGACAGGTGGTCAGTTCGGTTGGCGCGAGCCCAGGACTGAAGATGATGCTCTCCCCCACACAGGCCCACACCCATCATCCCAACAAAGTAATGGGACCTACAGAAACCTCTTGTTCTTCTGCTGCGGGATAGAGAGCCTCTTCGGTCTGGGAGAGTCACAGCTGGAAGGCTTACAGACAACTCAGAGCCACCGCACATCTGTGCGAGGAAAACAGCCAACCAAGAGCCCGGGATAAACTTTGCACTGTCGAAATCCCATTGCCATATTAAATGTCCACAAAGAGCAGATGGGAAGCTGCTTCCTGGAGGTCTTGCTCTGAAGGTCCCCTCCGCCCTCTGTGGCTGAGGGTCTGTCTGGAGTCCCAGCTAAGGAGGGAAGGCTGGTTTTATTTCTGGTTCAGCCTGAGGTTTTGGCTTTGGCAGCATTTACTCTTCTTAAGAATCTAGCAGAGTAGGAAGGCAAAGTCTCGATTTAGCGCTGCGCTGCAGGGCAGTCTCACTCTTCCTGTCTGTGAATCGGGCGAGGAGGCTGACCTTGGAGGGTGGTTGGAGAGTTTGTTCCCACGCAGGGCTTGCTTTGGGTTGGTGAACTGAAGGCGTACCTTTGCTTGCGCTGTTGTTATTATTTCCCACCCACTTCTCAGTGTCCTGTTGTCCCTGCCTCAGGGTCCTTTCTGACCACACCTGCTATCCTCACAGTTCCCAGCCCACGAGACCTGGCCCCCTGGGGTCCTCGCTGGGTCTGGGGTCCTCGCTGGGTCTGGCCTTGGTTGGTCAGGAGCTCTGATATTGTTGCTTATGAATGAAATGAACACTCGTGGAGAGTAACCTCGTCTCAATACTTTCCGTTTTAGAATGGAAGGCAAACCTTGTAGACCTTATGTTTCTGGGTGAGATATCCTATGTGTAAGGACCACGAGGACTGGGGCTGGAGCAAGCAGCTCAGATACAAAGCTGGGTAACAGTTTGAGGGTGAAAGTCTGCTCACCACTCTGAATATTGGAGTTCAGTAACGGATGAGGTGAAAGGCCCCTCCTTACTATTGCCTGTCCTGCATTGCCCCCATAAAATATTTTATTATTATTATTCCACTATTTATAACTTTATTGTATGGATGTGGCCAAACTGCCCCTGAATGCTAAGGGGATGGTGGGATTCATTAACATTCTGACCAATGGTGCGATAGGCAGAAGCCTTTTTATCCCACCTTGCAATAAACACATTTGGTGGGTGGTGAGGAACTTGTTTCTCTCCTGGACTCCCAGATGAGTGCTTGGTTGGAGGTGAATTTTAAGCATCAGAGAGACTAGTATTTCCTCAAACATGTAAGGAGCTTTGATGTGGCTGAGGGAGGTAAGTGGGTTCATCTGTAACTTCTTGGTGGGGAGGAGACCCTCTGTCTCAGCCATGCCTACTTGGTGCTCCCCCGCTCCCCCATGAAGCTGTGGAGGACCAGCAAAGAAAGAGAGTTACAAAGACCCATCCTGAGGGGCACCTGCTGCCCCCTCAACTCTCCTGCTAGAACCACAACCTGATAGGCCCTAGCTAAGGCCGAGCAGATGGCTAGTCACGGGCTGAGAGGTGTACAAGGCTCCCGGGCAGAGTGTGCTGTGTTTATAAAAAGATAAGGAGAGAAGGAATACGTTTTGGTGGAGGTGTGGTCAGATGTGGGGGAAGAGGGCACCTCTGAGGTCCCATGCTGAGACATCCCTTCCCCCTTGGGGACCCAGCCTCAGGATGGTATAGTATAGAATAGAGTTTAATCAGGGCATGGGGAGGGGAGTTGAGGGGTTAGTAGAGACAGAGAAAGGGAGAGAGAGAGAGAGAGAGAGAGAGAGAGAGAGAGAGAGAGAGAGAGAGAGAGAGAGGTCATGAGCACAGGGAGAGAAGGAGAAGGAGAAGGAGCAAGAAGACAGAGTGGAAGCAAGAAGGCAAGAGAATGGGATAGCCGAGGGGGTGAGCTGCCCCTTTTATAGTGAGTCATTCATACCTGTCGCCAGGTAAGTGTGGGGCAGCGCTTAGACAAAATGCTACCAGAGTGCAAGGGGCTAAGGTATGGGGGTCAAAAGACTGGGCTCCTGAAGGGATTCTCAATACATGTCCTATGTTCATCATTTTGAAGAGGAGAAATTGGAAGAAAAGAAACTTGTCCAGTACTGAAAAATTAGACTCAGGACAACAGAGTCAAGATAGACGTGTGTGTGTGTGTGTGTGTGTATGTGTGACAAGATTAAGTCCCATCCCTGAACTGCTCTGTGATGCCCTGTTCTGACACATGAAATCAATCTCTCCCTTGTATGTCTCTTTATCACCATAAGATCATGAGGGTGTCATGAGAGCCAAGCAGGAGCTGGCTCCATGCCCTTGAACAACAAGCAGATTAAACCTATCTCTGAGTCAGCCTGACTCTGGGATTTCACAATTATACAGTGCCTGTAGTCTGTTGTTTTTGAGACCCATCCTATAGGCTTCCAAACTCTTCCTTCTTTTCCAGGCTTTTGGGAAATGGTTTTCCCCCACTAACGTAAACCAGGGAGCCCTGAATTTTACTTTGCCTCCCACTTCTGCATTGCAATTCACAGAGCCCCCTCTCAAAACATCCTACTGCTCTTCCTTCCAGTCACCACCACCCAGTCTCGGACCCTCATTCTCCCCTAACCTGGAGGACCACAGCAACCTTCTAGGTAGACTACCTGTTCCAACCAAGCCCCCCTCAGCCCACCCATGGGGTTCAATAAAGGACAGTGTTTAAACACCACCCCAGCCTCACCTGCTCCCTGTCATTTGTAGGGAAGGGCACCCGGATGCGGCCTTCGGATAACTCTGATGAGCAGGACGCAGAAGGACCTTTGTGAAGTTTCCATTCACTCTCCTCTACAAGCCATCAAGTCCCAACTTTGTGGCTCTTGAGGCTGCCAGACCAGCATCTCGCTTATCCTTTGCCTGTGGACATGCTGCCTCTGCCTCCCTCTCTTCCAGAGCAATCCTCCCTGCCTGGACCTGATTCTAACTCGTTGTTTAGCTCTTGGCATAGATGCCACCCCTTTCAGAGATATTTCTTTCTACCCAGAGATTGGATGCTATGGCCCTCCACGCTGCCTCTGCTCCAAGGCCTCACACAACACAGTACCACAGTTACATGATGCCCTGTGAATGTCAGTGTGTGTAAGCTCCAGCCCCCACTGAGGTTAGGTGCTCCCTCCCAAGGTGGGGTGCTCCCACCAGAGGTGAGGGAGGTTAAAGAGGGAGTCAGACACGGGCCATGCTAGTTTATCAAACTTAATTCAAGAGCTTTCAACTATACTGTGTACTCTTTTTCATCTTTCCTATTTTCATTCAAAGTCTGTTTTCTTATTCAAGACTACACATCTGTATGAACATAGTTTCATAGCCCATGGAAAACAGCAGTTGACACTACACAGCTAGAAATAGGGTTCAGGGTGCAAGCCCCAGCAGATTGACTGTGAAGGCTGGTCTTTGAATCAAATAGGTATGTGTACTGAGTTCAAATTGGGCCAAATTTGATGTTATAAACATTTTCCCCTGGGAATTGTTTTCCAGTCAGAATGGTCTAGTCTGGGGTTGTATAAGTAACTATTCATGAGAGATACTGGATTTGGGGGGGAAGTCTGTTCTTTGGGGCAATTTCCCTTTCCACTGAAGACAGTGTGCCCGAGAAGCCAAGTAGGTCTCATGAACCAAGACTCTTTCCATGTGGGACTGGCTGTGGTGGGAAGTTGCTTGGTTTGGGAAGGGTGGGAGCGTAGCCCTTTCTGTTGACTTTATCCCTGTAGCAGGAGTGCTGTGGATTTAATGAGCTTAGTTCACTGAATGAGAGGATCAAGAGTAAGAACAAAGGATGACCAGAATCAGCTCAGCTTACCAAACATATTATAGAGCTTCCAAAACCCTGCCTGAGTCTCTCAGGATTCAGAGCACCAAGAGGACAGCTACTGTCACCCCGTCAAAGGTCAAAAGGTATAAACTAGTCTAATGGCTGCCGTTGTCTTCGTTGAAGCGCTGATCATAGACAAAGAGGCATTTGTGGGTGCAAGATGGAACCCCACAACTCACCATTCCCCAGGCATGTGTGGCTTTTACAGCAAAGGATGGGGCATCCTGCTGTTTGCTGAAGAGCAGGAAGCCGCCTCCGGGATGTCCTGCCTCCCACTACCCACTAGAGAAAAGATTACCTATTGCCCTTTCCCCTACTCCCTGCCTGCCCTTCTTCTGTTCTCAGACACAAAAGGGCAAAACAACATGGCTGCCTGCACAGTGGGTGCTGCCATCCTTTGCCAGCACCCAAGCTTCAGACTCCGGCACTTCACCCGAGACAAAGCAGAATGCTTTAGAGGGAACCGAAGAGCAGAGCTCTCATCACTGCTTCAACATTGTGTTCAGGGCGTCGGGCTGAGATAGAAGTCAGTGTGTTCATTCCTAGCATTTCTCATGCCAAAGTTCTGGGCCCTGTTTTCTCTCCAGGACAAGATGGCTTCCAGATGAGGCAGCTGGTATGTAGGCTCACTGGAGCATATGTGTTTACTGTGTTCACACAGAAGTCAACATTTTATTGCACACCCTCCCCGTGCCCAGAGCTGGACTGAATCAGATTCAGGGGCTTAGCGTTGGCAGTATGTGTATTTGCCTCTAGTCTCTTGACAGTTGACCAACAGAAGGCAGGAGGATCTCCTCTAGCAGACATGCTCTGTCTACTAACAAAGCCACTTCTTCCAGAGCTGTTTCTTTCAGGTCTTACCCCCCCACCCCAACCCCACCCCACTGCAGCCCTGTCCTCTGTGGGTAGCTGAAGGAGGCTAACAGACTGTGCCAAGGATAGCTGCGGGGGTTGGGGGGGTGTCAGAAAGAGTGGTCCCTTAGATCATGCTGGCAGAAATTGACTTGCTTACTTTTACATTTGTGACACACAGTACTTGCTGTATATCTGGGCCCCTGTACACTGTTAAATACAACCTATTATTCAAACCTCCCATTTGCCGTACAAGGGAACAGAGGCCCCAGATAGTTAAATGAAGGGAGTAAGGTTGCACAGATGTGGATTCTATCTGACCCAGGACACAGGGCTAATTCATCAGCTAATATTTACCAATTGAGGGATTTTACATAAAAAAAAAAATCTGGATTTGTAGAGCTTTCTTAAAAACCAGGTCTAATCACATGGGGCTTCCCGGCAAGGAGAACTGGCCTGGAAACCGTAAACATACATCAGATGGCATTTGTAAGGGGCCAGGCCACCAAGCCAGGCCTTCTGAGAAGGCCACGATCTCGTTTCCAAGGGCACCCAGGAAAACAGTGTTTACAAAAGGTTTCCCTGATAGGAAAGCAAGACTAGGGCTCGCATCCAAGTCCCTTTCTGGAGGAATCATGTGATATTAGCATCCTATAAGTGGCTAACCAGAGTTCCAGAGCCAAAGTGTTCTCCTCGGGTGCTGAGCTACCGGGATGTCCGCAGACAATGCTGATGGACAGAGAGGGAGGGCAGCCTCTCTTCTTGATTCCGGTGTGAAGCTTCTCCCTGGTGTGAAGCTTCTCCTTATGAGGCTTCTCTGGTGTTTGGGCTTTGGAACCAGCTGACACTTCCCAGTAGCCAGAACATATGCCACAGAGACAGACCGAGGACAAGTGTGAGAATACTCACCCTCAGGATTATTAACGAGCCATTAAATGCCAGTTCAGGTAACAATATTTAAAGTGTTTATGAGTGAAAACTTCTGGTGAGGGCCTTCTAAGTGGGAATCAACCATCCCTGAAGTGTGGGTTTCTAATTTGAAGATTACTTCAAAGGTTCACTGATTGTGTCTAGGGCATAGCTTAAAATTACAAGAGATTTGATGAAGACTTTTAAATGTTCCAATTGGGGTACCACAGTCTAGTTCACTGCTGGCCCTGCCACTCCCTAAAACTGTCCCAGAGTAAAACCCATTCCTTTTGGTCATTGTCTTTACCCTGTCACCCTTCTAGTAGGTGTGTGAGGAGAAAAGCATACTAAATAGTTGCTCTGTGTCTATCAAAAGTGAAAAAATAACAGAATTAGGAAGATTATGTGCCCAAAGGAAAACAGCAACGGACTTTACACATAATCCTCATAAGGGGCTGTCTGTCATTGCTATTACAATTCAAAGCAAAGAGAATCCATCTAGAAAACATAGCCTGGTGCACTGTGTGCTATGTGCTGTCGTGTTCTCTTCAGCCACACTCCATGTGATCCTCTGTAAAGTGACCAGCCATATCTTGAAAACCAGGTACACAGAGAGGAAACAGGTGGCAAGCTTTCCTGGAAGCCAGCAGCGCACCTGTCCGGACTCATTTCTTGCGACTCCTGGCAAAGTGTCTATAGCAAAGAAAGCTGAGCCGGGGACTTGGCAAGCAGATCAACTTCCCGTGGTCAGGGTGAACAAGGCAGAGCTTACAGGGTAGAAGAGTGGCTGACAGGCAGGTTCGGATAGAGCTGATGAGAGCTGAGCTTCAACATGGACGCTTGGCTCCAAGCAGCCCTTTGACCTGCTTGATCAATAGCAAGTTCCACGGATTTGAATTCAATAGAGCCATGCTGTCCGTGAGAGATCATACGAAGCCGTTGTAACCTTTAAGACCTGCCATGTTTTGTGAGGTAAAGTCGGACCCAGACAGATCCACTGTGGTCATCCTCTGTTTTGCCCATTTCTTATCTGTCTGGGCCATGGGGGAGCCCAGCAGGAGTCTTCCCACTTTCAAATGTAATCACTGTTGTTGGTGGAGGCCATGATCCTTTCTCACCCAGCTGGCTCCCATCACCAGTGCACATGAAGGGTAAGCATATACCCACCTGGTTTCTGCTGAGCAAACACCCCACCCCACCCCGACAAAGACGAAAGACCACTTGAGCCTTCCTAGAAGGCATCTGAGCCCTGGCTCCCCCAAAGTGTGTGAAATTTATACCTAAGAATGCTCCAAATATATATTTCACTTAAATGATTTGAATTACTTCACATAAGAGGAGATAAACAGTGGTGGCTTCACTTCCGAACGTCTAAGGGGTACAGTGGCCTCAGCATGACAGGACCTTGGTGGGAGACTCCAGGTGTCTGCCTGTTGTTGTCACCCAAGGACCCAGTATGAGCCATCAGGAACCAGCCTCCATCTCTCAGCCCCGTGCCTCTCTGGTCTCACCAGTCCCTGCTCTGACTCCCCATCTCTCAGCCCTGTGCCTCTCTGGTCTCACCAGTCCCTGCTCTGACGACTCCCTACAACCCCGAATTTGATGCTGTCTTCATCTCTGGTCTGTCCTTTTGAATCATTTGCTGGTTTGATTCATCTTTTTCTCTCTCCTGTGTCTGAGGACGCTGGCAGGCTCCATTATCCCCCTTTCCCTTCTTAGTAGGAGTCAGGGGAACCAGGCCTCGGGAGTTTCCTTTAGCCACCTCCTTCTGATCAGGGAGAGAAGGCGTGGTTTGACTCCCCACTTTTGGTCTCCAAGCCACATCTGCCCAGACACTTATGTTGTTTGATGTGTTTTTCTCTCTCCAGCATCAGCAGGCTGCTCAAGTGCCCGACTAACTGATCCTCTCCATACTTAAATAGTGATAGTGATGGGGTCCCACCACAAATGGATTCTGTCCTTCTTTTCTCCACATACCATTTGCTCTTTGCCCCTCAGTGTTTCAGAAATCCCTGTAAACACACACACACACACACACACACACAAACAACTCCACACTTCTTATAATTTTGACATTTTCAAAACAGCAATTGCATCATACACCATTTAGCTAGGTTCTACCCTAATGGGGCCAGGATCACACATAATAACCAATTTTAGTAACTCAACAAAACATTTGAGTTCAAGCAACGCCGTTACCAAGACCCTGATCCATTGTTCCAAACAATGAAATAGCATTCCTATCAGACAAGGCCATCTTTTTCCTGCCAGGGTCCAGTGGACCCTACTTCAGGGGGAGACACATACAAACCGGAAGCCCCGCCTCTTCCTCTTCCTCCACCGGCTCCATTTGCCAGGACACCTCCGGAAAGGCTGCTCTCCCCTCGGCTGCACTCAGCCCAGAGCGCCTGGTTACTTCAGGGCTCACTCAGAGCCTGTCCCCAGCTCCGCTGGGTTGTTTATCTCATTCCTCTTCCCGAGACCCAACAGGGCCAGTACCGGCTCAAAGCGCTATCGGAACAGGACTTTTTTTTTCCCCCTGCAGATATGCATGGGAACAACTATGGGATATAAAGACTTTAAACAATGAACATTGTTTGAGATAGAATAGGGCTAAGTCCTGTACAAACAGCTGGATGAAATACATCTCTATCTGCCACTGTCTCTGATTTAAACGATACGTGAGATGTTTGTTTAAAACTTGGCATAGCTAGTCGTGCCTGTCATTCTGAATTGGACCCAGCCTCCCCCCTGGCAGCAGCTGGGAGAAAGTGACATCTTTCCCTAAGGCTCACTTCTTGCTCTTCTGCATGCACTCCCTCCCAGCATCAGATGGGTTTTTTTCTGACATCTGCTCCTGCATCCTGCTCAGGTAGCCTGGCAACAGTGACCAGGTACCCCTGCTGGAACACGCTGCTTCTCCCCAGGCAGGAGACACTGGGTCCCCACTTGCTCAGTTTTTCCTCCTCTGTGCCTCAGGAGCAGCCTACCTGCTGTAAGTCCTCAGTGTGACCTTCCCACATCAGCTCTTGGGTGGGTGAGAATCCATGAGCAAGCTGCCGATGAGACACAGTGGGCCTCAGGACAGTGGCCTTGGCAGGGCCTGGTCTTGGTTGAGGGGCTAAGTCTGGAGTTAGGGAGATGTGTGTCGCTGAGGCCCTGAGCACATTCAGGCCTCCTCTAATTTCGTCTTCTCTGTACTTAAGGCTCTTGCTTTTCTTTAATGTTTCCTTGCCTCTTGCAGAGAAAAAGAGAAGCTAGACCATGCCACAGTTAAGCATGTGTTCACCTGTGGTCCACCTCTCTATCTGGGGTATGCTTCTCTAGAGAAGGATTCTTGATTGCATTTGTGTGTATACATACACACACAAATGCACACACATGCACATGCACAAAAGGCACACACATATATGCCCACAATACACACACACACACACACACACATATGCCCACAATATATACTTGCGCACACACACATACATACACACACACATACATACATACATGCATACACACATGCACACTTGACTGCACAGATGTACACTTACATGTACACAAACACACCCATGCATTTACACAGGCACACATACACATGTCCTCCTACATGCATGCACACATGCACACACACATATACACAGGAACAAACACACACCCCAGGGAATCTGTACCTCAAGACATGCCAGAAAGCCACCATGAGGCAAAATGAGAAATCTGCAAAATGAGACAGACCCACGGGAGAAAGGGCCTGGAGGCTTTCTGAGGTTTTTATTCCCCCCATTGCCAGCAGAAGTTTCCCATCTACATCTTCTCCGGTGTCAATATGTGGGGAGTTTTGACAAGCATACCACAGAGGCCTCATACTAGAACATGAAAGGTTTGCTAACTTCCTTGGATATTGCAGACAGAGAAACTTTAGGAAGGCTGTAGTATGAAATAAGTAATAGATGACCCAAGCCGTGGGTATCATTAAAAGCTAAGCAGTCCGCTTTGTCCACTGGCCATTCACTTTCTTGTCTGCATGTCATGGTGACTGGATTGAGCTGAGGGGCAAGCTTCGTACTGAGTGTCAGATGACTTCTTGATAGGAAATGGGCTGGCTCGACACAAGTGGTTGTGTGGTAGAAGTATTCATATTTTGTGCAGCCAGTACCCTGTAAAGCATTGTGCTGCTAATTATAAACACGGGCCCTCCAAGTCCTAGCTTCCTCCCATTCTTCCTACATCCTCCAGATGGTCAAACTTTGGGCCTGTTCATCCACGGGCCCCTGCAACGATAGCTGGTGGCCTGCTAAGTGTCTGGGGCTCAGGTTGGAGGATGGACTATAAGGTTGAGATTCTCTAAAGAAGTGTCTGTCCCTCCTTGCAGGAGCCACGAACAGTTGCTAGCTCCTCAGCCAGGAGACGGGGCCTTGTGAGCTCCTCCTCCATCCACACTGGAGTTGTCCAGTGCTTGATCTCCTGCAGGTCTTGTGCAGGTGGTACCAGTTTCTGACAGTGGTAGAAAGAGAACGGACATGGTGTCATCTGTGTGTTAGAAGCCCTCTGCCCTCCCCGACTGAGGGATGTTGTGCAGGGCCCCCTAATTTCTGGGCATCAGCAATGACTTCCTATGACACGAGATCCAGAGCAGGGATTTCCAGCATTCCTACTGGAAGACATCACTGGACAGCTTCGCTTGTCACCTCCCAACTCAGGCAAGACGAGAATCTTCAGAGCAGTGTGCACAGTCTACCCTCGAGGGGGCTCACACTGCAGAGATAGGTACGGATAACACTGAGAGCCGAGAGCTCCATCGGACCACAGGGCAAACACAGAGACCACCACCATGTCCACCTCAGAGAAGGATTTGTGTATACTTGTCTCTTCCTCTCTTGGCAGCTCCTACTTGTGCACAGCCACCTGGCTACTTCACTCCCATTTTACACATGTGGACTCTGGGAGGGACATTTGCCCAGGGGGAAGGGATATTTGCCCTAGTCCTTCCTGACACCATAGGATTTTGAAGAGTCTAAACCACACTTTACGTTCTGCCCTCTCTTGCTTCATTTTTCGGTAGATATAGCTAAAGATAATTTTATACACCATTTCTTTATACGCTGTTTCTCATGCACCTAGAACAGGACTGTGACGTTGCATGAAGTCAGGAGAAATTGGGAACATGTTGGATATTAAGCAATTCCCTCTTAAGAGTGTCCTTCTCTAGAGTGCAGGGCCTCCTTCAGCCACTCTAATAACACCCCCTTCCTGCTCCTCCCAGCTGTGAGACTCAGCCCTGGAGGCATCTACTCCTCCAGTGTGTGAAAGGGCAGAGAGGCATTGCTAACACACACACACACACACACACACACACACACACACACACAAACACACACACACACTTTCCCATCTTAGGCTTCCAGGGCAGGGCCCACTGCCAACGCACAGCCTCTCAGAGACCGCTAACATCCATAACAGCTTCAAGACAACAGTCTTAATGCTTGCGCCAAAATCATCCTTTATGCCCCATAAAACAAATGGCTCCAAAGCCATCTTTCAGCAGCTTTATTTTGTGTTTACTAAATTACTCATTTTACAATAAACCTGATGAGAGCTATGCCTCATTATTCTCCAGTCCTACCCTAGCAGAAATGAAATAATTGTAGACTCAAGCACCTCTGGGTGGCTTGCAGGTCTCATTCATCTTCTGATCCCCTGCCCCACCTTTCAGCTTCACGATGGATATAGGCACCGTTGTCCTGCCATGAGTGGGGTCTCCGCCAACCCCATGGGTTTATACCCTGAAGGGTGACCATAGTGTGGGAAGGAGTTTTGTTGGAATGGGTAGCATCCATCCCACACCGTAAAGTGCCTGCCACATATCACAAGTGCCCACCACATATCACGTTAAAAGTCAAGCTTCAGCTAGAACGGAATGCTACATACAACACAGCATCTAACGGAGACACATGCTTTCAATTTCAAAACCCAGGTCAATGCTTTAAAATTTTGTCCACGTGCCCACATGATTGCCAGGAACTACATGGTGCAAGGAAAGAAGTAACTTTGGAAAATTGCCACGGCGCACATGGGCATACATACACACTATAGATAGATAGATAGATAGATAGATAGATAGATAGATAGATAGATAGATAGATAGATGATAGATAGATATCTGTAATAAAAAAATGTTTGTGAAAGTCTATCTCCCACCCCAAAGGCACTGAAGACACATCTGAAACAGCCATGGGTTTTAAAATTATTGTTCAAAATGTATTACCATCACTAATAATTTCCCTGCCCAGTTATAGCACAAAAGAGGACAAGAAAGTTCTGGGCTGAGGATGTAGCTCAGACCTCACCTAGCACACACAACCCCCAGGTTCTGTTCAAGCAAAATCTTAGCTTTCATTTCAAGAGAATAGGGGACAGTTGACTGTGGGGTGACCATAGCCTAGGAACTCAGGTTCAGGTGACCCCCTGTGAGCATGTTCCAATGTGTAAGCGTTTAATAAGTTTTTACAGTAGCAGAACAAATAAAGTGGAAACCAAGGTCTTTAAAATATACTGGTGGGAACATCTGGTTAGACATGTAACATGTCTGTGTTAGAGCCCTCAGGTGTCAGTGGGATTTATGGATAACTTTTGGGATGGTAGCAGCTAAGGACTATTATCTGTATAACCCACAATTGATTTTACATGATACCATGAACATGTTAAGTTATCTACAGATATCGGCCCATAAATGGCTATTAAGGAAGCTGATAACCGTCCCAGATAATTTACCTACGGACCTACTTCATGCCAGCTCTCCACCACCACAGAGCTTCTGTCAGTCAGACAGCCTTGCAGAATCTGACACAGGTGCAGCTTTGCGCTGTGTGAACCTCACTTTGATCCCCAGAGCCACATAAACCAGTGTGGTGAAAGGTAAGGGGCGGGAAGAGCAGATCTTCAAAGCCATCCTGGTTACACGGTGAGTTCAAAGCAGCCTGGACTACAGGAAATCTGTCTAACTTTTTAAAAACAATTCGTAACATATTAATACAGTTTAAATCCCTGCTTTTGTTTTTATGTTTTCGTTTTCCATTAGCTGTGAGCCTAGAATAGCTGAGCATATCCCTTCAGTCCATCCATCTCTATTTTGGAAAACATTGGACATCTTATAAAATAATTGATAGTAATTAAAACCCTGTATCAACTAACATTTCTACTTTCTTTAAACTTCTTTACCAAGAGTATGCTTTATTTTCATTTATAGATATTTACTGAAGATAGATTTTTTTCATTTAATATATCCTTCCTAAAATTTTTTTAATGGTGTATGTTGGTGAGAGGATGGAGGAGTTGTGGGGTGAGAGGCCTAGGTCCTTTGCTGTTTCCGGTTCAATGCTGAGGAGAAGAGCATTCTCTAAAATGAGTCATTATCTATATGGCCCTCAACATAGACTGAGCAAGCAGAGGGTCTCCTCAAAACCAGAGCGAGATGGGAAGATGGAAACTGAATTTGAACCTGGCTATAATGGGCTTCAAGTCACAGTGGCTTCCTTGATGTCTGCATCTACCTGGTCAAGTTTGATCTCCTCTGGTTCAGGAGAAGTCAGAGTTTTAAACTACAGATTCTAGATGCCAGGGTTTCAGCCTCTGTTGGTGAGCACAATCTCCTCATTTGACATGGCTCAGAGTACCCTCTCTGCACCCTGGGATTAGAGCCTTGACATGTCCTTGCAGGAAGTATCTTTTAGGGTGCACGGGCTTATATGGATGGAGTGGTCTTCCAGGACAGCAGCCATCTGCATTTATCTCTTCAGGATAATTCTGAGACCAGGCTCTGGTCTTACATGCTCCATCAGTGCCTGAACCTTGCTTTTAGCATTCTTTGCAGATGAGAAGGAAAGAGAGAAAGCAAGGGAGGACATGTATGGAATAAGTCATGTGTAGTCGGGAGGGGGATGGTGTCATGGAGCTATATCCACTACTCAGATGCAAGCACATCCCATGCCTAGTTTTGTCCAGTGGAGGGCTAGTAAATTAGACCAAGCTAAGCATGGGCCAGTCTTTGAGGCCCTCAGCATTTAGGGAAACAGTTTCCTTTACTAGTAGTTAAATCTTCAATGATCCAGAGCAACTTCCAAGGTCAATTATATTCAGAGGAATGAAGTATGATGTTTAGGAAAGGTAATAACCCAGATCAACCCTATTAGGTGGGGATGGAAAGGGGGGACTGAGCAACATCCTCAAATTCAAAGTAACTTAAGATGCAGTGTTTGAATCAGGTGTGTAGCTCATTGGTAGAGTGTTGCCTAACATGTGTATGTATCCCAGAGGCAAACAGACACAACATACCACATAGACATGAACACATACACACACACACACACACACACACACACACACACACACACACAGAGAGAGAGAGAGAGAGAGAGAGAGAGAGAGAGAGAGAGAGAGAGAGAGAAAATTCCAGGTGATGCAGCCTAGCTCTTCATGTTTCTCATTCCTTGCTATTTGGGCTTCTGGCTCCTCTACCTCATTATAACAATCGATGAGAGGATGGAAAATCTACACATTGATCAATCAATAGATGTCTATACCATTAGGAACCCCACATCCCTTACATACAGACACACAAACACATACAGATTTACCCACAGATACACACATATGCACTCACACATACACACACATACATAAATACATAGACACATATACCCACACACAAATAGACACAGACACACAATCAGACACACATCCACACAGACACATAGACACAGATACACAGACACACTCACAGAGAAACACACAGACACACATAGTGATGTAGAGACACACACAGAGATTTATACACATAGACACACACAAACATGCACTCACACATGCAGACACGTATACATACATACACGCACATAGACACACATAGATAGACACACAGACACATACCCAAACATAGACCTACACAGATAGACACACATACAGACATACACACAGATACACACTCATACAGACACACACACACATACGTATACACACACACACACACACACACACACACACCACTGCCCAAAGCTAGCTACTTAGATGCAGCTCAAGAATATGGAAGTGAGAACCTGCCAGGTGCCAGAAAGCTGAGAAAGCTAGGCGAAAACTCATTGTCTCCCATCCCTGTGGAAACAGAGAAAAGTGGTTCACAGAAGCCTATCGACACCAATTTTCAGTTGCTACCCATACTGCTTTCCATTTCATGTGAATCCCCCGCCCCCAGAAAACCCCACCTTAAGCACGCCCTGGGCTTCACTTTTCATCTACCCAGGGCCCTGTCTTCCTCCATGGACCACTTCCTTTATCCTCCCATGACTTCCGGTAGGATTGCCATTCCCGAAGTCAGCACAAAATAACGCAAGGACTTTTTGTGTTTTAAAGCTCAGTGTGTGTCAGTTTCAATAGCATCATTCACTAAGAGGAGATGGACTGGGAGCGTCCCTTTCCCCTTCCACCAAGGAGGAAGTCTGTGCTTGGGGAAAGAAGGATGAGAAGGGTGGTGAAGAGGAGCAAGCTATGAAAGCCTCGAACAGCTCCACCTAGAGAGGGAGGCTCTGCATCAGGATTGGCTGTGGAAGAGCCCATCCAACCTACCCCTGCCCACCAATTCCAGAGGCCAGTGAAGTCTCCGCTAAAGCTACGCTGTCTTATTTTAGAGCTGGTTGGAGTTGCGTTTCCTTCACGTATTAATGGGAAGAGTGAGGAGACTGTCCTAAACCTACAGAATTGTAGAGAAAGAACATGCTACACCCAGAGAGCGGTGCAAGACGGAGCAGAGAGAGCAGCTAAGGGAGACAACACAAGGAAACGGGCTGGGTCAGCCACTGTGTGGAGGAGCCAGGGTTGAACTGGGGTCTGAGGTTCTCTATAGAGCCTGAAACTGTTCAGGGATCAGGAGCTGAAGGGCTCACCTGGAAAAACGGTTCATGGATAAACGAAGGGGCCCAGGGTGGGAACAGCTGCTTCCTGTGGCATTTCTTGTCAGATGTGTAATATGGGATACGACTTTTTCTGTGGAAGATGCACCTCCACGGTGCATTAATCTTAATTTGGTTTTCATTCTGATTTTTATAGTTCATTAAAACACACACACACACCCAGGAAGCTCTGCTTTGGAGACAGGTTGTAATCTCCATATTGTCTAGCCTCTCAGAGATGCTCAGATGGGTGGGAGCCAAGACTTGCCCACGTGTGAATAAGATTCCTAGGAAGAACAATCAGAAGAAGAGAGGAAATGAGAAAAGGGGGCTGTGTATTTGCTATCAGCTCTGCTCCGGTGCAGCTTCCTGAACACGCAGGAAGTTTCATCCTGTAAATTCCTGGAAAGAGGTCTACTTTATAAACAGACTAAGGGCGGAGACCGTGAGCAGATGGATACACTTACTCCAGTCTGCGGCGAAGCTGGGATAGAGCTGTCTGTCTGATTCCTGTGTCTATGTGGTTTTCATAGCACAATGCTGCTGGCCAACCACGGGCTCCCTCTCAGCCCCATCCCTATGTGTGAGAGCCTGAAGTTCTATGTTCTAAACTTAAATGCTAAAGGCTTGAATGTGTGTTCAAAAGCAAAACTCATATTTTGAATGAGAAGAGAAAAAAAAAGTCTAGACTTCAGGCAAGCCTGTATTCCTGGTGACAGATTCATTATTTCATAACTCTGTGGCTGCTGAGACCAAGTCACGAGGCCAAGGGCCAGACCTGCTGCTGCAGGAGCAGGGCACAGCAGGAACCGCTGTGGAACAGCAGCCCCACCTGAGGGAAGCACTGGGCCGAATACAAATGGGATGAAGGGTGGTTCAGAGTGAAGAGGGCACCAGAGCTGATTAAGAAGTAACCTAACAGCCCGGAAGCAAGCAACACAAAGGGAACAATATTTTGCACGTTTGGTATTTCAGAAGCTATTTCTTCTCTTAAAAGTTTGCATCATAATAGAAATGGATGACACCTGAGAAAAAACTGAACACACCCCGGGCATCATTCAGGAAAAAGAATGCAAGAGATTCGTTAAGTAAGAGGTCACATGACAGAATACTATATGGTAATGAAAAGAAATTACCTAGACCAGTAAGAGGCCAGATGCATTATGGGAAGGTCTGTTAGACTGAATAAAGGATATATATTTTACCACTTATGTACACTTTCATAAAAAGCATGTAAGTAGTTTAGTCCTCTGTATTTTGTCTAGGCAAATGCAACATGAGCATAAAATCAAGCCTGAGATGGGTGAATACCAGACCTGAGGCTGTGGTTATCTCCAATTGGTCAGAGAACCTGATATTGGGTGGGTGTGGTTTCTATTGATTGCAATGTTCATTGTTTAAACTAGGAAGAGACAAATAAGTGTTTACCAAATTATCCTCAGCATTTTGTTTGTTTTTTCGAGACAGGGTTTCTCTGTGTAGCCTTGGCTGTCCTGGAACTCACAATGTAGAACAGGCTGGCCTCAAACTCAGAAATCCGCCTGCTTCTGCCTCCCAAGTGCTGGGATTAAAGGCATGTGCCACCATCGTCCTATCCTTAGCATTTTAAATAAAAACATTTTGAGGATTTTTATACTACACTTGAAATGTTCCCTAACATGAAATGAGGGACCTAGAGAGATTAAACCATCAATCTGGCAAAGGAAAGGGGACAGGTTCTAAGTGTGACACCCTCAGGATCAGGCGTAGTGGATGGCATGCTACACTGAAAAAGAGTTCATGGACAACACCAATAACCCTTTTCACTGGTGGTAGGAAACCACCACCATCTTAGGGCTCCCTTGGTGCAACCTGCGCTACTGACTCAGCTCAGATCTCCTAGGAGCCATAGTCAGAAAATGACTGTGGTCTTTCCAAGTTGGCTAAATTGTATCGTCTGTGTCAAGGAAGAGAAAGAAGCCTTCCATGCTCTATCCTTTGAGGAGTGTAGCTAACTCTGCAACGGAAGCCAGCAGGTGGGGTCAGGGGGCTGTTGAAGTCAGTGGTGGCCGTCCTTCCTCCGTCCACATTTACAAGGTGAGATTCGGGAAAGACAAATGATGACAAGCTTCTCACTCAAATCTCTGAATTTGCCACTGGTTAAAACGTTATAATAACCTTTGCCATACAAAAAAGCTTCCATAAACCGAAAGAAAAAATCAAAGTCTTAAACCTACCTAGGACATTTTATGAAGTATAGATGGCCATACCTATGTTTCAAAGTTCATGTTTATGATTGTCAAAGATGTGCGGTGGGAAAGCAGGGCTTGTTCGCATGTATTACCCAGCAAACTGCCAAAACTCGGAAGCCTTTGGAAGCATGTCACATCCACCACAGGGTCCATGGGCCCCATGCTAGGATGAACTCCTCTGCTAAGACAAGAAGGGGGTCCCACAGACAGAGGGAAATATGTCCATCTTTCTTCTACATAGTATGAATTGAAATGTTATCAGAAAATCTACTCACAGTTTCTTCATATGCACCCAACACTAGTAACTCACTTGTCTGTTCTTTACGTAAGATGTCCAAGGAAATTATTAAAATGCAGCCTGTGACATCTACTTAGTCACCACCAGCTATTCCCCGTGCCACCCAAATGCTCATTGGAGTAGTTTGCTAACAAACTGTGTTGTGTCTGCCTGTTCTAATTTGGGGTAGATGTTACGACCGAAGCAGCAGAGACTCGAACTATCTACACCAGACTGTGGCAGACGGGTGTGTTACATGCAGGCAGTGCAACATTACAGATCTATATACACCAGGCTCCAGCAGACAGGTGTGTTACACACATGCAGGGCAACATTTCAGGGATCTACAGACTTGGGATGCTCACAAGTGGGAAAGGGACTGAAACCCAGAAAGAGGCCTCAGATGATGGTCACGGTACATCACTCAGTGTAGGCCGGACTCTCACTCCAGCATGGCCAGTATCCCAAGTGTGACCTGGCCCACTCTGCTAGATTGAACATTGGCCATTAAAAGCAAAAGCCAACTTCTAACTTAGCAGTGTTCATTACCACATAAGGGCAAGGGTGAGATAGAAAGAACTGGAGGGAACACAAGGGGCAGGGAGGGAGGGGATAAGGAAAGTAAGGGATTCTCAGGCTTGGCTCTGGATTTCTTTGGCCATCATGAGGCAAGATGCCCCTAAAGAGATGTGAATGGCAATGGAAGTCAGGGTCACGAGGGGATGCTGGGTTTACCATGTCTGCAGTAGCGTGGGTGTCAGTCTTTGAAAGCCACCATGCTGTGTAGCTTGGGCTTCCTACAGTGGGAGAGTAGAGTAGCACTCTCGAAATAGCACCACCCACCAACCTTTCAAATCGGAGTCCTTGCGGGGAGAGGGGGGGATACAACAAGTAGACCCCAACCATGGCAGCCATCTTGCGGGTAGATGCAGGTCAGGGCCTGTCTTCTGAGGGATCAGGGCTTGCCATGCAGTGCTGAGATTCATAGGAACAGCATCCAGAGCATATTCCCTGTGGCTGCCACAGTGCCTAAGGCGCTTTTGTTCTGGGGACAGGCATAAAGAGATTGGCCTGATTAGCTTTAAGATAAGCCTGTACCTATATATATATTTATTAAAAAAAACCATTACTTCATTTAAAACAAACAAACAAAAAAGCAAAAGGTGAGGTCCACAACCTTAATGATGCCTGAGATATAAATTGGCCAGAAGAAATTATCCAGGGGGCACGATAGCTTCTGAACACATTTTAAATTAAGCAGAGCCCTAATGAGTGGCCCTTGTGTAGAAGAGCCACAGAACTACTTACTAACCTCTCACTATGACATTGACAGGTCCTGTCACCCTCACCTTCTGACTCACTGACACCTTAGCACCTTTGCTCACCCTGGAGTGCGCATTTCTACTTAATTCATGTTGCTATGAACCTGTTACTTTGGAATCTTCCAGGTAGCACTCTGACTGTCATGATGAGAAGACTTCTGGGGGGGCTAGCCTGGGAACCTGAATGTCCTTGAGACTATCTGAAGAATAAGTGAAGAATGTGGGTTGTAAACGTTCAATGTCCTACAATTCACTTCCAGGTTCTGATGTCTACTAAGAGTCTAATCTTGGACACTCGATGAAAAAATTGCTTGCAATCAACCTTAGACATATATCCAACTCTATGTGATAGTCTTTATCTTATTATATTTTATTTTGTTATATTTTTATTATTATCTCTTATAAACCTGTTTTTGTTTTCTAACCAGACAGAAAGGGAGAGGATCAAGGTAGTAGAGGAAGTGGGGAAGACCTAGAAGAAGCAGAGGAAGGGGCAACGACCATCAAGATATAACAAAACACTGTATTTTCAATAAAAGAGAAAAATAAAAAATATTGTTTTTCAAATTAAAAAAACATTATGGACTGAATTGTGTCCCACTCTCCAGTTCATACTTAGAAGTCTCAGGACTTCAGAATGCAACAGTCTTTGAACACAAGATCATGAGGCAGGAGACTGGAGCCAGGCCTGGTGGCTTATGCTTGCAATCCCAGCACTAGGAAGGCTGCGGCTTGAGGTTTGCAAGTCTGAGAGCAGCCTGAGCTACATGGCAGGTTCTTGGCCAACCTCATGACAGTATATAGTGAGGCCAGAGAGTTGGGGCAGGCTCAGGGAAGGTCCTGCAGTCTGCCTGCCATCCTTACTAGGAGATATCATGGGACTGAACATACGCAAGTGAACACACACACACACACACACACACACACACACACACACAGATGACATGGGAGAAGAGAGTTGTCCATCTATGGGTCCTTGATAGGGATCTCAGAAGAAATAAACTCACAGACATCATTTCTGGTATTTTGGTTGTTTAGCACCTGGCATGTTGTGACAGGACTCCTTGCAGAAACCTAGAAGAGGTCTCACATAGGACACTACTATGAGGCCAATATCAAGACACAAGAAACTATGTTCTGAATTCTTAAGAGATGCTGTTAGAATTAAGACTAAACCTAATCTCTCTCTCTCTTTCTCACTCTTGTGTATGTACATGTGTACATGCCTGTGTATGTGTACATGCATGTGTGCCTATGCATGTGTACACATGTGTGCACCTGTTCGCATTACAATTGCCTTTTGAAGCTCTTTACATAGGACGATCATTTGTACCAGCAGCCTGTGTTTATTTTGAGCCAAACTTCTCAGTGCCAGGCAAACAATATAAATACAATATGGATTGGAGTACTTTTTTTGTGACCTGGCATTGGGATATGGTCTCACATGGAAGCTTAGCACAATTAGAGCTGCAGGGTAGAGGCTGGAAGTAGAGACTGGAGGCCCAGTTATAGAACAGAAGAGTAAGGTACCAATGTATGTATAAGGCAGACAGAAGAGGGACTCTCAGGATAAGCTGGAGCTCAGCCCATCCTGTGGATACTGGCTTTGTACAGAGGCTGCCTCGACAATGGTACCTTCCTGGGGCATCCAGAGAAGAGTGCCCCTAGCAGGTCAAAATGGTCGTGCCTGATGACAAGAGGATGTGAATAACGTTAGCTCTGGCAGTAAAATCATAGCCAGGGCTCTAGGAGCTGATGAATGTGTGGTCTAACTGAAAAATACCAAAATAGATATTGCTTGGCCGCTCTCTGGCAGAAGGGCTGCTTGCGTCGCTGTGTCAGACTCCTTTAACACGACAGTGGTGGCCATTGCTACTGCTTTTGTGGAGCTAAACAGTAACGCAGCATCTCTGCTTTCTAAAGCGGGTTCACGTATGATTGACATCAAACAAACCAAGTGTGCTGATGTTCAAAATCTGATGTGTTGACATGGGTTTAAACCAGTGCAACATGCAGCACAGTTAGTGCCAGCAGTGTCTGCAGCCCTGCGTCTCATCAACCCCCGATTCCCCTCTGCCTGCCCCTAAGCCATCAATCACCCCCTGGTCTCCGAGAGCTGGCCACGGATTTGCCTTTCTTCTGCTGGAGTTTCTTGGCCCTTCCTGGAATTGCACGTGGGTTGGTTCCTACTGTGTTTGCCGTCTTCACCTGCTCTCTGTATGTGTCCAGGTGTTTATGCCTGCATGTGGAGGAGGGGAAGGTGTCTTGCACCGCATGTGTGTGAAAATGGAAACAAGTGGTGGACTTGGGGGCATCATCTTCAATTTCTCGCTGTGGTTGTTTGAATTGAGAATGGTCCTGCAGACTCATCGGAAGCTCCCAGTTGGTGAAATTGTTTAGGAAGGAGGAAGAGGTGTGACTCTATTAGAAGAGGTGTGTCACTGGGAGAAGGCTTGAGGGTTTCAAAGGAACCAAGCCAGTCCTAGCGTGCCCTCTCTGCCTCCTACTTGTGGACCAAGATGTGAGCTCTCATCTGCATCTCGGACTCTAACTCTCTGATGATGTAAGCCACAAATAAACTCCTTCTTTTATAAGTTGCGTTAGTCATGCAATTTATCAGAGCAATAGAAAAATAAGTAATATGCTATCTTTAATACTGTACTAATACACTATTTTTAGTACTATACTAATATATTATCTGTCTTATGGTTTTACTGCTGTGAACAGACATCATGAACAAGGCAGTGCTTATAAAGACAACATTTAATTGGGGCTGACTTACAGGTTCAGAGCTTCAGTCCATTATCATCAAGGCAGGAACATGGCACCATCCAGGCAGGCATGGTGCAGGAGGAGCTGAGAGTTCTATACCTTGCTCCAAAGGAAAACAGGAGAACATTGGCTCCCAGGCAGCCAGGATGAGGGTCTTAAAGCCCACACCCACAGTGACACACCTACTCCAACAGGGCCACACCTTCTAATGCTGCCACTCCCTAGGTCAAGCATATACAAACAGTCCCATTACTTTCTTGAGACAGGGTCTCTCATTAAACCCGAGTTTTCCAGCTCAACTAGACTGAGTGAAGAGTAAGTCTTGGGAAGCTACCTGACTCTTTCTCCCCAGTGCTGGTCCACAGGCACCACCATCAAACTCAGATTTTACATGGATGTAGAGGACCAAACGTCATGGTAGCTTGACAAACACTTTATTCAGAGTCATCTCTCCAGCCCTTATCTGTTTTTAAAGATTACTTAGCATAATTATTTTTATAAGATTTATACATGTTCTTATATGTACCAAACAGTATCCCATGATACAAAGACATTTCAGTTTGTTTATCTTATCACCTGTTAATGAGTATGTGGGTCTCCAGGCTTGGAGGTCTGCAAATGATACTTAATATTAATACCCATGTCCAGCTTTGAGGATTTTTAGTCCTCAAAGATGGATGCTTCCATAGTCACATTCTGCCACTGGATGCCCAAAAGATTCCTGGATGCCACTAGATGTTGGCCCTCGCTAGAAGCCAGAAGAAGCCAGGTTCTATTATCAGTGAAGGAATGCAACCACAGCATTCAAGGTAGATGAATTTGCCATCAAGACAAAAGGCAAGTAGGAAAAAATTTTTTAAAAGGCAAAGCTTCCTTCTTTTATCTCCTTTTACCTGTGGTGCAAGCAGAAGTGACCACCCATGTTGAATGGGGAGGGTCCCCACCTCAAGTATCTCTCACAGGCATGCCCAGAGCCTTGCTGTTTAGCTGGTTCCAGATCCAGTCAAGTTGAGAATCAAGACTAACTAACTATCACAGGCAGATTGTCTGGCAGCAAAGTGCGCATCTTTCTAAGGAAGTCTAAGCTGATTTCTGAGGCGAGTTCTATCGATTTATATTAAAAAAAACACTAGCAGAAAAGATTTCTGACTCTCTCATTGCCTGTGCAGCATGACCAACCTTTTGAATATGAGCTTTTTAGATGGGTCTGTATGTATGTGTACATTGTCTCATAGTTAACCTTTCTCTAGTGACTAATGCCCAAATGTTTGAATCTTTTGTATTTTTATAGATGATTTTTAAAAATATATTTAGACTTTTTTTACTATATTTTTGAGACTGGGTCTCTCTATTTTGAAACTCTAGCTTTTCTAAAAATCTCCATTGCAGGCCATGCTGACCTCAGACTCACAGAAATCTACCTGCTACTGCCTCCAGAGTGCTGAGATTAAAGGTGTGCACCACTTTGCCCAGCTACTATAAGTCTTTCATCAGGCTTTACAAATATTTTCTATCTAAGGATTGCCCTTATATTTTCTACTCTGTAGTGTATGAAGGAAAAGGTTTTTAACATTTTAACAAAATCATGCTGGGGCTGAAGGGATGGCTTAGTGGTTAAGATCATTCTTCCAAAGGTTCTGAGTTCAATTCCCGGCCACCACATGGTGGCTCACAACCATCTGTGATGGATCCAATGCCCTCTTCTGGTGTGTCTGAAGAGAGCAACAGTGTACTCACATACATAAAATAAATAAATAAATAAACAAATAAATAAATAAATAAATCTTTAAAAATATATATAGGCTGGAGAGATGGCCCGGAGGTTAAGAACACTGGCTGCTCTTCCAGAGGATCCAGGTTCAGTTCCCAGCACCCACATGGCAGCTCACAACTGTCTGTAACTCCAGTTACAGGAGATCTGGCACCTCACACCAGTGCATATAAATAAATAAACAAATAAATAAGAAAGAAAGAAAGAAAGAAAGAAAGAAAGAAAGAAAGAAAGAAAGAAAGAAAGATTGATTGTGTACACTGTATATTAGTGTCACAGCGAGGAAATCTTTGCCCCATGTAGTTTACAAGGGTTTCCCCTATCCTTTCTATTAGAGATTGGATGGCTTTAGGTTTCACATGATCAATTAAAGATTTTGGTTTTTAAGATGCACTTTTAAAAATTATTTTTAGGTATATATAGTTGTGTGTGTGTACATGTGGGTTTGTGCGTGTGAGTGCAGGTACCAGCAGAGCCAGATTCATTGGATTCCCTGGAGGTGGAGTTATAAATAGTTGTGAGCTATCCCTGCAGGTGCTGGGGATTGAATCCTGGTCCTTTGGAAGAACTGCTGGTAGTCTTAACCACAGAGCCATGTTCTTATTTTGAGATAAGGTTTTAAGTATCCTGGGATGGCCTCAAAGTCCCTATGTAGCTGAAGCCAACCTTCAACTTCTGATCTTCCTGCATCTACCTATTGCGAGCTAGGACTGCAGGCTTGTGCGACCATGAACAGTTTACAATAAGCAGGTACTCTACCTCAGGGCCTCCCAGTGCTAGGAAGCACTCTAACCCTCACCCTCACCTCCTCTCTCATCTGGTTTTAATTCACATCACTGGCTGAGTTTGTAATCTAAGACATTGATCCTGTCTCTGATTTTGCCTACCTGTCCTGACTGTCAGTGAGAGAAGGCCCTGAAGTCTTTGACTACAACTGTGGATTGGTTTGCCTTCCCTGCGCTTCTGCCTGTCACCTCTTCTGAAGTCCTGTCATTAGCTACACACTGAAAACTGTTCTACCTTACAGATGAAATGACCCCGCTATCATTATAAAGTGACCTTCTTCATCTCTGTCAATATTGGCACTGAAATCTGCCGTATCTCAGGTTTCTCTGGATCCATCTGACGGTGTGATACATCTCTCATATATTTTTAACCTAGGTCTTCATATTTAATTTGTTTTAATTTGCCTTGCTTTATCCACTCCAACAGTTTGAACTCTTTAGTTGAGATATTAAATACTCAGTATTTACTGTGGATACCGACTTCCTCTTGTGTCCTTTTCTTCTGAGCCTTTGTCCTAATAACTAAGGAGTCCTCACTGCTTGCCTTGTCTGCAATGCTGGCTTATTGACTCCAGTCCTTTGTTTCTCAGGCAGATGGTTCCTGTGATCTTACATTATACGTGAGTGCCTTACCCTAACGAACCTTCCAGCGAACTCATACTGCCTTCTTGCACTCAACAGTGAGAACAAAGTTTCTCCTTGAACATCTCTATGACATTGTTGCCTACAGTGTAGCTTTCACATATGTTACAAACCCCAGAGTTCCACCTTATTACTGGTTAAAATGACTGCCAATCCTTACCCACATTCTAATGATATCATGTCACTAGTGTAATTCTTTCAGACTCTCTTCGTTTCTTTGTGTAGGTCCAGGTTTTGTCTCGCAGCAACCTTCTGTATGAAGGACACAGCTTCCACTTCTTACGAGTCTGCTGGGGTGATGAGTTCTCACAACTCTCCTGCTTCCAAAACCTACACATGCACATGTGAGAGGGAATTCACATGTATGTGTGAGAGTGCTTGCACATGTATATGTGAGAATACATGAACATATGTGAGAGTGTATGCACATGTGTATGTCAGAGTGTGCGCACATGTATATGTGAGTACATGCATGTGTCTATATGAGAGTGCATGCACATGCAGATGTGAGCATACATTCACATGTATATGTGAGCATGAATATACATGTATGTGGGTGAGCACATGCATGTATATAGATGAGTGTGCACACACATGTATATGTGAGAGTGTATGCACATATATATGTGAGAGTGTGTACACATGTTTATGTGTGAGTGTATGTACATCTATATGTGAGAGTAGATGCATGTGTATGTGTGAGAGCGCATGCACATATATATGTAAGAGTAAGCACACATGTATATTTCAGAATGCACACACATGTATATTTCAGAGTGCATACACATGTATGTATGAGCATGCATGCACATGCATATGTGATAGTACATGCATATGTATATGTGAGAATGTATGCACATGTATGTATATGTGTGTGTGTATCAGAGAGAGAGAGCATGCACATATATATGTGAGATGAGGCCTTTCTGTAAATGAGAGAATGATCACATGGTGATATGGGAATCAAGAGATTCAAGTGCCAACCTTCATCTTTGATAGAAGCTAGCAGGATTCTACAAGAGTTAGGATAATCTCTTCTGAAAGAACACCCCAGTGGGTCCCATATCTTAAAGGTTCACCACCTATACCTTGCCACAGTGGGAAACAAACCTGCAACCCATGACCTTCTTTAGTGTGGGAACACTCAAACTATACCCAAGCCATAACGCTTTTCTCCCTTCCTTGTGTGAGAGGCTCTAGCTGTAGTACACAGAGAATCTTTCATCCATCACCACTGATGGGCACAAAGTGCAGACCAACCAGCCATAATCCTCTTGTCAGGTATGTGTGCCCTTTGGAGACTTCTGGCTTTCATGACCCCTGCATGCAGTTGCTTAGAGATGGGTCACAAGCCAAAAATGATCTTTCAACAGATTCCTACTACTTTGTCATCTGTGCTCACTTAAAACATTTTCTTAAAAGACCTTAAACAACCTCATATTGTTTCAGACACTGTTGGCTTTTTGGAAGTCACAAGGACTCTTGGAGAGACTTTAAATAATTTACTACACAAGGCCATCTCCTGTCAGAGGAGGTTTTCATGTTGAATTCTATTAGTGGCTTCTGTCTTCTGTATAATGCATATATTAACAATTAAAAGCCATTTAAAATAATTGAGTCAATTCACTAAAGCCAACAAATTAATTAACTGATGCATAATTAATTGGAGCAGCAAGGCATCCATTCTTTGGGGACCAGATGGGGGAGCTGAGATTTGTGGGCTCACAAATGGAGCTGAGAGCCGTCAGCTGAGCTCTTGAACTACATACTGATACAATCAGGGTCACCGCTTAAGAGTCCAAGGCCATTTGCCCACAGAAGGAGTGCCCAGCCTTGGCAGCTCTCCTCAACTCCAGGAAACCTTGCATTATTGATTCAGCTTGGTCTGCCATAGCAAGTGGGAGCGCCTTGGCAGAGTGGCTAGAAAGACACATTTATCCCACACACCTCTGGAGATGGTGTGGTCTGGCATTAAGATTCAAGTCCTGCTTCTGGCTCCTTTCTTAACTTCTTGTGCCCTCACTGGGTGAGACGATGCCTGTGCTCTCTTCCTATTCTATGAAGAATACAAATCTCATCACGTGCACTCCTGGCTCTCTTGGACAACCACTCTACAAATCCGGGTATATTCAGATGTGACCCAAGGAAGGCACCAGTCTTCGGTCTGCTTCTGGTTCCCGAGGCGACGGATCCAGAAACTAAGAGTCAGAAATAGCAGTTCGACATCACGATTTTCTTGACTGTTGAATCTAATATTTAAATAGTGAGCCTAGTTTTTATCTGTTTCAGTCATTTTTATCATATCTCACATGCAGTGGCTTATAAACTATAAAATCATAGCAGAGCAAACTGGTTTTTATTACAGATATTTCTACAAAGCACTACCTTGAAATATTCTAGAAATCTTTAAGCTCAAATCTTACAAAATATTCCCTTGGCCTAAGTGTGGTTCTAGAGGCAAAATATCAGCCCTACCTTGCTTTCACCTAGTAAGAAAAGGGGGTTTAACCCAGACACTATTGCTGATGCCAAGAAGTGCTTATGGACGGGACCCTGGTATAGCTGTCCCCCGAGAGCAGGGATCCTAATGCAGGAGCTAGGGCAAGGACTGTAGGAGCTGAAGGGGTTTGCAACCTCATAGGAAGAACAACAATATCAACCAACCAAATCCCCCAAAGCTCCCAGGGAATAAACCACCAACCAAAGAGTATACATGGAGGGACCCATGGTTCCAGCTGGATATGTAGCAAAGGATGGCCTTGTTGGGTTCACTGGGAGGGGAGTCCCTTCGTCCTGTGGAGGCTCGATGACCCAGGGTAGGGGAACGATAGGGCACTGAGGCAGGAGTGGGTGTGTGGGTGGGAGTGTACCCTCATAGCGACAGGAGAGGGGATGGGGGTTTTTGGAGGGGGATAACATTTGAAATGTAAATAAATAAAATAGCCAATAAAAGTGGGGGGAAACGACATACAAAAGAAGGAAGAAAAGGGAAGGGGGTTTGAGCCACCTTGAGTTTGTGACTGGAGGTACCACTGTGCTTGGCAGAGTTCAATGAGATGAACAATTACACATGCCACTTGTGGCGTATCTACCAGAGGGGACCACTCCAACACGAGCTCAGTCAGAAGAATGTCTATCAGCCCCCTGGTCACTATACTATGGGTTCTGGACTCAACCACTGTCCTGAGCCTTTCTCAGGATGGACTTTTAAGCACAATAATTGCATCCTGTGTTGACATAACTTCATCAAGAACAGTTAGCTAGAAGCAGAAGTACTGAAGCCAAAACTCCACACTAGTACATTTAGGGATTTCACAGAACTTTGGACTTTGATGGATTGGTTGCTCTCTCACTTTGGGGCCAGTGGTGCTGCCTATACGTATGCTGGGTTCCTGGGCCTGAATGGTACATCTATAATGGTGTCAGTTGGGCTAAGGTCTAGGAGCCTGTTACAGCTACTCAGGCTGTATCTAAAAGAGCTTCCTTGATGCTGCTTTTGGATATGCGCCTACGGAGAGGGCATGAGTTAATTGTGAAAAGTCATGTTATACAATAAGCAGATGCTATTATGCATTAGAGCAGTGGTCTTTAACCAGTGGGCCGTGACTCCTTCAGGGGGAATCAAACCACCCCTTCACAGGGGTTAGGCACCAGATACTCTGCATGCTTACATTATGATGCATAGCAGTAACAAAATTGCAGTTATGAAGGTAGCAATGAAATAATTTTATGGCCGGGAGGGGCCTCCACACCGTGAGGGACTGTATTAAAGGGTCACAGTGTTAGGAAGGCTGAGAATCGCTCCATTAGAGTACAGCAAGGGAGTTAATGTTGAGCTCAGAGGGCCAGAGTGTCAGGGACTGAGGACTGACACTCCAGGCTTTTAGTAGGAGAGCGTCAGAAGAGAAGCCTGAGCCTTATTACAGGGTTAGTGACACGCTGACGAACAGGTGGGAGCCAAGGTAGCCTCGTAGTCCATTTGCTGTTGCTGAGACAGCAGACTGTAAACTGGAGAAATTATAAAGAAGCTTACTTCTGCTCTGTCCTAGTCCAAAGTCAAAAGGTGACTGACGGCCTGTTTTTTTTTTTCTGGAGTGCCAATGCGAATCACATGGTGAGAGACAAGGACAGCATGAGATTGAGCCAGACTGGCTTTTACTGCAGACACATGCTGGAAAAGGACCCATTATCCCAGTAAGGTGTTACTCACTCGAATGCGTTTGTGTGTTCACGAGGGCAGGGCCCCAACATCCTTGCTGTAGGCTCCATCTCTTAAAACACCACAATGGTACCTAGCATTTCACTGACAAGAGGGTGACGGGGCTGGTGGTGGAGCTCAGTGACAAAGAATGTGCCTGGCACGCAAGACACCCTGTATTTCATCCTGTCCCATAAAAGTTGGTGAGAGGAAAGCCACGTTATGATTTCGCATGGAATATTCTAACAAGAACACCTTCTAGCAAATTTCCCTAATGCCTTTTCTTATGCTGTCGTGGGGATGAGAGCATCTGTGGGATGCCAGGTGGGCCTGTCACGGTGATCAATGGGTTGTTGTATATGCATAGATGGACCATAGGAGATGACTCCCTATGGCTGTCTAACACATCCCATTGCTTGAATGTGCTATGTACAAGAGCTTTGACTTACAAATGAAGTATCCCTGTTGTTTAGCTTTTGTGCATGAGTACATGAGTAGTCTGTGAAAGATGGTGGTAAGGTATAAAAGATGAAACTGTCCTCTGGGAATGAACAACCGACACATTGCCTTATTAGAGGAGAAGGTGGAAGAGAGGGGAGAGAACATCACTCACCAGAACGTGTACCTGGCATCCATGTAGCTGTATTAATGGAGACAAATCTGAGTGAACAGACGACTTAATTTTACATGCACAGAGCTTTCGAAGACACACAGGGGCTAATGTAACTAACCTTCATGCTCCTCAGCATGGGACAGCGATCTTCCTTTGACCTTAGACCGTCACCCGGTTTATAATACAGAGAAGTGACGCGTGAAAGGCCAGTGAGCAGCTCACAAATGTGCTGACACCCTAATGCTCACACGTGAGACTCAGGCTCCAACCCACCATGCTAATAAGAGATGGTAGAATGTTCAGGAACTGGGCGCATAAGGTAGGAAGTTGGGTCATCGGGGACATGCCTTGTAGAGAAACTGAGGTGCATCGTCTCTCTATCTCTTCTGGCATTCTGGCTTCCAGAAGTTGAGCAACTTCCAACCATGTGTTTCCACCAGTATCTCCTCCTTCACCACAGGCTTAAAAGAATGGACACCTCTGAAGCTGTCACCCAGCCTCCCTTCCTCTTTATAGTCAGCCTCGCTATGACAGGTTCACATTTACTGTGACGGAAGCTGGCCACCACGTGGACACTCAGAGAATGCTTTCATTTAGGCTACCCTCTGGGTTAAATATTTAACATGTTTTCCTGCTAGGCTTAGTTGTAAACATTAAGGTTATATGCTGTGATAACTGGATATCCAGATTCAAACTCTGCCTCGACCCCAATCTCTGGCCAGCAGAGACTGGGAATAACGACACTCATGCCAAGGTAGGTTCTTCAACAGGAATCTCGATCTTTTACTCAAGGCAGTACCAGCCTCTCTCTCAGCAATCTCCTGCAGTGAACTCCTCCCTTTACTCAGGCCGTTCCATATATACCCAGCCCTCTTACATTATCTCTCTCCACTCATTGCTCTCCAATCAGCATCATCACACCCCTAGCATGAGTTGCACGAGCAGGCAGGACAACAGATCATTGGCTAACACTATGGTAAGGCTATATGACGTTTCAGATCATGCGGTAGGCGCAGATGACTCAGCTTGCCGTTTTCAGAAGTTTTAGTAAACAGGATGGGGTTACGAGGCTTGGCACTAAGCTGGGCACCATCTTAGCTCAGTGGTTACGCCTGCTTCCCACAAAACTCAACCATTTCAGCTTTAGAGAGAAAGTCCATATAACCCTCAGTACCGAGAGCACCATGATAAATGGAGTCACAATCTATTTGTCACTACTGAACTGCACTCTGCTGGGATGGTGGGTGACTCTTTTCCTGAAAGAACAGGAGTTGCCACAGGCTCAGGTTCAGTCCCAGACCCAAGCAAGGGAAAGAAACAAGTTCACCTCTGGGATAAGTTTTAGGCAGGGAGTTATTCAGAAATATCCCTAACATGTGTCCTAAGAGATAGATGTTGCATAAAATATATTCTAGGGGAGCCATTGTCTTTCATTCTGCTAGGACAGTAACAAAGCTCAAATATACATGTCCCCAGTGGTCCATGAAAGCATGCAGCCATTTCAAACCAACAGCATGTGAGGCTATCAGATCTTCATAGCTATGTCAGAAGACACTTCAAATACAGAGAGGCAAAGGTCTCACTGTGTGGGCTAAAAGATGCTACTGAAAGACAAAGGGTATTGAGGGTAATTGAAGGGCATTTCAGCTCTACCTCCGGTTGATACAATCTATCTTCATCTATCCACACATAGATTCTACATCATGAGCAGAGGAAAGAAGCTTCTAGAAAAAGCATGCTGTGCCTCAGTACACCTCTGTGAGAACCATGCTTGCTACTCTGCCACACCGTGCCATCTCCTGGAGCTGGTATCGCAGGATTATTCTTTGATATATAATCCTCTCTTGTTTCTCCTCTTCAACTTTTATTACATATGCTCAGCCATTATCCAAAGCAAACTGCTCCGGTTCAGACTTTCCCTCTACTCTGCACTGTGGCCTATCTTTGGGGGAAATACTGCATCTCTATAATCAAGGAGCTCAAAGGACCAGCAAGGGTTACGTGGAATAATCCCACTTGGGCCTGGAAGGTGGTCAGCCATGAGATATTGGTCTTCTCCAAAGTCCATGCCAGCTTCCAGGTCATAAGGCAAATCAAAGCAAAGTGTCTGAGACTTGATGTCATGGAAACCATAACAGAAAGTAGAGCTGTCCTGTGTTCTTGGTATCCACTTGACTCCATCCAGGAGAAGGCAAAGGTTGTACCAAGAAACATGAGAGGTCCAGCCTCAGACAGAAGCAAAGTCTCCCCCTCCCCCTCCCCCTCCCTCAGATGTAATAGCTGCATTACAGATGTCTTTCAGGGAAGGCTGTGAGCTATTCCCACTACAGCAACATCCTTTCTTTCCAGGCTGACAGCCTTCAGAACAGAAGTCCCTGGGTTGTAGCCACAACTCTGACCATGGACAGTGACCAGCACTGACAACGTCTACAGGGACTCAGGCCATGCTGCTGTTCATTCTGCGCCAATCTCGTTGGTCCCCTCTGTCCCAAGATTCACCACCTACTTAAAGTGTAGCATCTCAGCAAAGGTTTAAACCACATGAAAGAGTTGTCCACATGGATTACAACCTCAAGCTATGCCCGTTCTGTGCAGCTGCCTTCAAGGTTGACAGGTGACACATTCTCTGTGACCCTGACCAGTTGCTTGCCTTCTTTTCTGTGTAGTGATTTATTCTTGTAATGGGACCCTTGGGATTCAGATTCTTCAAAGAAATTCAATGCTGAGGGGGAGGATAAGCTACCCATGGGAACCCTGAGCCAGGAGCTCTTCCCTCCCTAGGACAGGATATCTATGCATGCACTTATTTTATCCTCTCCACGAGTGATGGAGCCATGAGAAAGGCACAGATCAATGATGAACTTCCCCTAGTTTTGGTTAAAATGGGAAGAAAAGGCTTATTTTGTATCTCTAAGGACTGTCATTTTAATTTGTCAGATGTCCAGATCCAGAGCTGGGTCTTATGGCTGTGGCACTGGAATTGTCCCAGTAGGATGTCTGCACATATTCTGGATGAATTTGCTTATATTAAATCACCTCTGGTTGACTTCCAGAGCTCCTTCAGCCATGACTCTCCCTGGGTGCCTGTCAGGACTACTGGGGTCATGTCAAATGAGATTGCCCAACTTCTATGAACTATGACCTTTCCTTAACATGAACATCACTGAGCTCAGCCTTGCCTTACTAACCTTTCTCAGTGTCTCCCTCCTGTTCTGTCACATGACAAGATGAGGGGGTGGGAACAGTTTCTCAAACCACTTTGAACAAAGCTCATAAAAAGTACTAAACAAGCCAGGCAGTGGGGGCGCACGCCTTTAGTTCCAGCACTTGGGAGGCAGAGGCAGGCAGATTTCTGAGTTCGAGGCCAGCCTGGTCTACAAAGTGAGTTCCAGGACAGCCAGGGCTATACAGAGAAACGCTGTCTTGAACACTCCCTCCCCCCCCCTGCCAAAAAAAGTAGTAAACATAGTTTATGCAGAAAAAAAAAAATCTTACTGGAGAAACCTGTGGAAGAATGTCAGATACTGGGTGAGAGTCACAGCATCTACTATATGCCTTTAAAAAATCCCTTGGAGACACTGAGTTATGGTTTTTTGGTTTTTGGTTTTTGGTTTTTTGGTCTTTTGAGACAGAGTTTCTCTGTGTAGCCCTGGCTGTCCTGGAACTAAGTCTGTAGACCAGGCTGGCCTTGAACTCAGAAATCTGCCTGTCTCTGCCTCCCAAGTGCTGGGATTAAAGGCGTGTGCCACCACCGCCCAGCAAGTTCATGTTCTTGTTCAAGAGGCATGTCCAATGTTTGTAAACAAAGACAGTAAGCACTGTAGAAGATGAAAGAGTGCGGGGCATGGTGGCAGAGGCAGGTGGATTTCTGAGTTCAAAGCCAGCCTGGTCTACAAAGTGAGTTCCATGACAGCCAGGGCTATACAGAGAAACCTTGCCTCAAAAAACCAAAAACCAAAAAACAAAACAAAACAAAACAAAAAAAAAAAAAAGAAGATGAAAGAGCTCAGTTCCCTCTGACCTTCTCAGTGCTTCCTGTAGAGAAGAGCTCTCCGGAGGTATGCTCCAAAGATGCGTGGTAGATAGATCTGTGAGGCAGTGGAGGTAGGATAAGGGGAAAGAGAACAATATACCTGAGGAGTAGGCATGGAAGGGAAGTCCAATGGATCCATGTGCAAAGATGGTTCCGTAAGAGAAGTGCCTGGTCCTGAGCAAGGCTTACGAATGTAGGCTGGGCTCTTAGAAAGCCTTGAACTCTAACCTCTATACCCAAATCAATAGAAAGCACGGAAAGTTTTGGTAAAAAAATAAAAAGAAAAAGACACATGGGAGAAGATTGGAGTAGAAGGCAGAGAGGCAAACATCTGTACAGAGAATGGATAATGCCACTTGGGAGATGACAGTCCTACCAGAGACAGGGAGAGAAAGGAATCGCAGACAGGACTGCACATCTGCGTGTCCTCCCCCTACCCATGTCCCATCCTGGTTTGTACAAATGTCTTGTCTCATAATTGATGCTGTACCCACTCTGCAAGAGCATCAGAGTGGGACAACCACCCAAGACTGTCCCTTGGTGTCCTCAGAGCATTCATCCCTGTATCACACCCCTATGGATATACTAAACAAGGCTGCTCAAGATCCATAGAAACGGCAGGGTGGCATTTGACGATATCTGCCTGAAGATAATCATGCACATATTCTGTGTGCATCAGAGCACGCGTTACACCCATGCCTCAGACATTCCCTTGTAAATAGTTTACACACTGTTTTGCTTAGGGAATTGTGTCGGTTACTTCTTTGTTAACTTGACAGAAGCTATTATCATCTGAGAATAGGGAACGTCAATTGAAACAATGTTCCAACGATCAGATTGGCCTGTAGGCCAGCCTGTGGGGCCCATTTGCTTCATTTGCTGATTGCCAGAAACTGCTCAGCCTGCTGTGGGGTATACCACCCCCAAGTAAGAGGTCCTGGTGTGTAAAAAAAAAAAAAAAACAAAAACTAAGCAAACGCCCACCGGCAAAGCCAGTCAGCATCATTTCTCCAGGGCCTATGTTCTGTTCCTGGTTAAGTTGTCGCATGAGTTCCTGCCTTGGCTTTCCCTGCTGAAGGACTGTGACCTGGAAGCCAAAATAAATCCTTTCTTTTCCAAGTAGCCTCTGGTCACGGTGTTTTCTTATCACAGTGACAGAAAGCAGACTGAGATAGGAACAACGGCTAGAAATACATGGTCACAATATTGATTCTGTATACTTTCTGTTTGTGGTTGCTTTGACCTGTGGTCCTGGAACAGAGAGACAAAGAAAGCTGCTCCAAACCTTTTTTTTTTCTTAAACTCAAGAAAGAAGCAAGGGTTCCTCATCTTAATACTACTGATACTTGAGGCTGGAGTATTGAAGGCTTTGGCTTGTCCTACATATGGTAGGAATACACAGTAGCCACCCTACCTTCCACCTGCTAAGTTCTTTTTTTTCCCATTTTTATTAGATATTTTCTTAATTTACATTTCAAATGCTATCCCGAAAGTTCCCTCTCCCCTCCCCCGCCCACCCACTCCCACTTCTTGGCCCTGGCGTTCCCCTGTATTGGGGCATATAAAGATTGCAAAACCAAGGGGCCTCTCTTCCCAATGATGGCCTACTAGGCCATCTTCTGCTACATATGCAGCTAGAGACACGAACTCTGGGGGTTCTGGTTAGTTCATACTGTTGTTCCTCTTACAGAGTTGCAGACCCCTTCAGCTCCTGGGGTTTTATCTCTAACTTCTCCATTGTGGGCCCTGTGTTCCATCATATAGATGACTGTGAGCATCCCCTTCTGTATTTGCCAGGCACTGGCATAGCCTCATACGAGACAGCTATATCAGGGTCCCTTCAGCAAACTCTTGCTGTCCTATGTGGTAGTGTCTGAGTTTAGTGACTGATTATGGGATGGATTCCCCAGGTGGGGTAGTCCGGCTTCACCTGCTAAGTTCTAAGGGCATGTTCATTTCTTCATCTGTATGATGATGATGATAAATATCTCCAAAATTTTCCTGATGCCCCCAAACAGCAAAATTGCTCCCATTCAAAAATCCCCATGATAATCCCACTTATACTTAGGTATTAGTGACATAATGCTATTTCTTCAACAACTATTTCCCCCTTGCAGACAGAACCAAGGAGAAGCCAAGTGTGCATGGAGAAACGGCCATTTCTCTCTTTCTGCAGCCAGACAAACCTCCAAGATTCCAGACAGCGGAAGCACACACTATGGAACAGATGGACCAGCTCCTTTTAGAATGCTTTCGAGCAGTGTGACCCAGTGTTTTGTTTGTTTGTTTGTTTGTTTGCTTGTTTTCCTGATTTCTGCACTGTTTTCTGTATCATGGGAGAATTAACCCAAGCTTTTCCTTTCCCCTGCTCCCACTCCAGGCTGCCACAGAGCCCTAGTGAAGCAGATGTGAAAAGCTTTGTTTTGTTTTGTTTTGTTTTGTTTTGTTTTTTGGCCCTCCCCTCCTTCTGCCTCTTCCCAACTCCGGAGGAGAGAAAAGAAACTCTTGAGCTTAAAAGCCAAGAATTTGCTGTCTTTGTTCTCTGGCTCCGCCAGGGGACTTCCGGGAGACAGTGATGAATCGCTACTGGTGGCTGGGCTGCAGGAAGGCCCCGGGGGCCAGGGAAGAAATCGACTGGAAAGAGAACACATGGCTTAATATCGTTCTGCCCTCCTCCCTCAGCACCCCTGCAGGTACCAGGCCTGGAGCTGAATACAGAGCAGACGTCTCTAGGTAGGTAGGTGCTGCCTGATCAAACTATGGGGGGGGGGGGGTGTTGACCAATTCTGTGAATTCCACCAGGCTCTCAGGTGACCAGAGCCACGTGAGTGGGACTTTAGCAGATCCATTTCTCATTGTCCTTCCATCAAAACACACCAGGAACACACATTTCCATCTGCAGACCCATAGTCATCGGAATCTGGCAAGATGTCAATCTGAAGATGGATGTTACTCCACCTGTGTGTTTGACCTATGGAGAGCCGTCCATCCCTCCGTCCGAGAGATGCGGTCTCTTTGCTGGTCTGCTCCTTAAACATTCCCGGCATGCTCACATCTCAGAACATTTGTACTTTCAGTTTCCCCTGCTCCGGAGCACTGTCTTTGGGCTCACAGCCTCTCACTTGAAGCCTCTACTCCAAGCTCACCTTTGTAACTCAGCTATTGGAAGCCCCGGAACTGTAACCCTGGCCGCCTCCCATGATCCTTTGCTGTTTGTAATCTTTCTGCTACTTCATTTTTACTTTTTTCAGCACTGAGCATAGAACCCAGGACAACACATTCTAGGCAAACACCACAGCCACGGAGTAACATCCCGACCCCTGCTTCCTGCTTTAGCCTTTATCTCTACCTAACCTATTTATTTTAAAACTTATATTCATCTTATTCCCCATCTGCATCCTAAGTGAGTTTGGGCACTGGAACAATGCATGATACATAGAAGGCACACAATAAGTTTTAATAATGAATGAATCAGCAGCTCTGGATGTAGGTGCCCCAAGGCATCCTGTCTATATGCCCAGTCAGAAAGCAAAAACTGGCCTTCCCTGAGTAATGGGGCCAGGGTGGGGGTGGGGTGGGGCCATGGGTGGGTCGGGGTGGGTCAGGGTGTGTCCGGGCTAGGGGTGAAATAGGGGCGGGGCTGGGGATGGAGGTGGGGTGAGGTGGGGTGGGGGTGGGGGTAAGATATGGCTGGGGGGACCTGAAGCCAGATGCAGGGTCACTGATTTCAAAATGTTTGCTCTTTTTGCACTGTGCACAAAGCACGCGCTTTCACAAACACACACACACACACACACACACACACACACACACACACACACACACATGCATGCGCGCATCCTCTGTTGGCAGCAGGGCCTGCTGACTATGGAAACTGTAGCTTGGGCTCTGAGTGTATACTCCTCATTGGCATGGCTCAGGTAGCACCTGGCTTCACCACAGGTTTCAGAGGGAATGCAAACCCACCTGGAACTTCTGGTCTAGTGCTCCACGAGGGAGACAAGGGTCTAAAATCTAAAGCACCACCAGCCCGAAGTACACGGAACAGGTTACAAACTCAACCTCTGGAATCTTGCAAGCTCATTTGAAGATTCTAGCAGGAGCATACGGCTTCTTATTTACCCTTGGCCAGAGCACTGTCCTCTGTTGTGGAAGTCAGTCTCTTCAGCCATGTGCACAACAGCTTCAGGAACAGTGACGGAGGAAGGGAACAATGGGGTGACAGATACTGCCACCAAGTAGCTCCTACACCCTCTCTCCAAGCCCCTAGCAATTATAGTTTTGTAATTAGCATATTATGTATGTATTTCTCTTATATTTCATCTGGGTCCTTGTAGATATATAGTTTGCTAGATCAGGTGTGTCATCTTTGACTTAGCTGCTCCTTGATAGACACATAGAACCTGTAAGTTATGATCATGAGAACTATATGGTAAACATTCCTTTAGCCAAATCCTGTTGTGTCTTTACGTTTGATTATGAAATACACAAGATAATTATACATACAATCAGTGTGCTCTCTAGGTTCAAAATCATTGTTTTGTCAAATTGTCAGATTGCTTCATCTGTTTCCAAAACACACACACACACACACACACACACACACACACACACACACACACACACACACTTGGAACAGCAGCAGTGCTTAAACCTTCTGGAAAAGAGCAGCTTTCTCTAGAGACTTAGGTTTGTGTACTCAACAGTAAGCCTGCTTTCAAAGTAAGGACACAATGCCAATGTAGCTCTAGCATAGGACACATTTAAAAAAGCAGATTCCAGGAAAATAGGCCCCAACATATCTATGCTGGATCTGGGACATCGGATGTGCACACAGAGAGGGACCCTCTCCCTCCTGGAGACGGGAAGTAGACTTGTAACTCAGGGCAGCACCCGAGTCCGGGAACACTTACTAAATTAAAAATGCACCCAGTGACTCTACTCAAGGGTAAGTGTTAAATAAATAAGTAAATAAATAAATAAAAGCGTGATACTCAGACTGTGAAGTTGTAGCAGAAGATCTTTTTCCTCGGAGAGATAAGGGAGCTAGTTGCTGCTCTTTCATATCCAAGGAGAGGCCGGGGATAAATGCGCAACTGCATTGGAGTGCCACGCGCACTCAAGGGAACTATAATTATAGACATAATCACAGCAGCAGATCCTTGGTGTCCAACTAAATGGAAAATCTGTAATTCAGACCATGACAGAGGCAACTGGGTTTGTTGCTTTAGATAACATAAATCTCAGGCCAGAAGCCTTCCCCTGGATGCGCTGCGGAGCGAGCGAGGCTCCCAAGCGGATCCTTTCGCCATCAGTCGGGAAGATAAGCTAACCCGTCAATGCCATGCTAATGGGACTCTGCGGGTCCCATTACTCAAGTGTCTCGGATCAATTAGGGGCTTTAACTTAGTCATTCCAACATAAATATCTGTTAATACCAATCAGGCTGCCGTTAGTCACCATGATGGCTTGATCATGCTTTGTGGGGAGTTTTCTGAGGTTTGAACAAGGTGGAAGACAGATTTCCAGGCTCCTTGACCCACTGGTATGAAGCAGTAAGGGTTACCTGATACTGTAAGTGCTTCATGCTCTTATGTCACTGAGCTGGGTGGGGGGAGGGGACAGTTGCTGAAAGAAATAAATGTTTTTCAAATACGTTATTCTGAGCAGGGCACTTTGCTGGACCAGAGGTTTGTATTTGCTAATAATTACTAAATGCATCCAAGTTAGACTTTTCAAAGTAAGTGTCTAAACGTAAAACAAAAGCTGATTGGTGTTAAAAATAATTACAACTTCTGATTTAGGATTGGATTGTCCTTTGACAAGAGGGAACCAGTTCTGGAATCATGCCCCTTTTCTTCCACTTTCTCTCCTGAATGGAAACCTGAGGCAGGAGACTTTTCTCTTCCAGTAGTCCCATGATGTCCTACTCCCCCGCTAACGATCATAAGACAGATGGCTTGAAGAATAGCAGGCTATCAAACACCTTGAGTCATTCCAAGCCATAACAACCGTTCAGAAAGTCCCCCCCCCCATCACCTACTGAGCTGTGGTTTTTTCTATCCCCCAGAGTGTGCTGTGTTCAGTTTCAGAAGGACCCAACCCCAGTACCCATGTGAGGACATCAGGTGAGAGTTGATCTGAAGGCCGAGTGACTGCCATTTGTCCACAGACCCAGCCAGCCAGCTGACCATCCATTCACCTACCTGCTTATTTGGGGAATCTGTAGTTAATCAGCTAATAAAGAAGAAACCACCCTGACCAATCATAACTGATATTTAATGTGTTTTAGTTGTTCATTAACACCCCGAGAAGTTATAAGCAACACAGATGCTATACATAAACATTAGAACAATGCTTTAAAAATATTTGTACCGTCTACTCCACCAGCAGGGAGTTGTTATCCTCAACCTTTCTAATGTGTGTAATACTGCTCTCATGCTAAATGACACACACACACACACACACACACACACACACACACACACACCAGATATACATACAATAAAAAATAAAAATAAAAACAAAGGATTCCTTTAAGCTGCAGCCCATCCTGGAGTTCTTTCCCTCTATCCTAATGACAACTTTGTATATCTTCATTTGGAGATAGTGCATCTTATAAAGATGGAGTTTGAGGTTGCTACCTACTGCCCACTGCATGAATGAAATCACCTTCTGTGCTTGAGGACATAGGAGATGGGAGCCCAGCTTCCTCACGGGTTCTCTTTGGGATGTGAAGAGTTAAGATTTTTGTCTTAGGGTTTTACTGCTGTGAACAGACACCATGACCAAGTCAAGTCTTATAAAGGACAAAATTTAATTGGGGCTGGCTGACAGGTTCAGAGACTCAGTCCATTATCAAGGTGGGAGCATAGTAGCATCTAGGCAGATACTGGTACAGGCAGAGGATAAAGGTCTTAAGTCCCTGCCCACAATGGCACACCTACTCACACAAGGCCACACCTCCAAATAGTACTACTTCCTGGCCCAAGCATCTACAAACCATCGCAGATTTACTTTGTGCTTTTCCACGAGCAGACAGCGTGCTCTTGAAATGTCTGGGTGGCAGGGTCTTGGGAGCAGGCCTTCAATGAATGGGTCTTCAGAGAAATTTCTCCATTAAACCCTGGAGTTTTTTGTTTTTGTTGTTTGTTTGTTTGTTTGTTTGTTTTAAGGGAATTCACTGAAGGGGATGAAGGAACCCTGGGATTCTTGCCATTGGGACGATGGAGGGATAAAGAATGCTAGAAAAACTATAAAAGAAGCAATCTCATCCCTTCTGCTGTTTGCTTAAGCAGCCTTGGTGGCTCTTTCCTGGAGGATAGTGCCAAAGGTATCAGAACAGCTTTAGAGAAATGTCCGCACTAGGCTACATAAACCCATGAACCCTGGCCCAGTGAATCTACCACCGATGCTGTAGCCACAGACAGCAGGCTAGATTGCCTCTGTAAGAAGCTTTGACTACAAAATGATCTGATTATATCTAAACATGTTTTTATCCAATTTGACCTTAGTAAAAATCAGTAGGCAAAACATTTGGTGAATGTTAAAAAAATAAAAAAAGGCATAGGAAATGGTCTATTTAAAAAGCCAGCAATTCTCTCTCTCTCTCTCTCTCTCTCTCTCTCTCTCTCTCTCTCTCTCTCGATTGTATCCTCTTTATCTTTTGGGGAGTAGATCAACGTGGGTTTTTGCAGCTGTGGAGGGATTGATTTGATACCCTTGTATGCCAGTTTCAATGCCAGTGGTGATTTTGTTTTTCCTCTTGGGTCTGTGTCTCAGCTTCCTTCTCTCTTACTGTGCTTTTCAGGGTGTGATAGACGGGGAGACTGTTGTGGACTGCTAAGTCTTGGGTCCTGGCAGGGCAGTGACTGTGCCTCTCGGGTAATCTGTTTTACGTGCATGGTGAGGCTGGAGACTTAGGGACAGAAGCTTCAGATCACAGGTTTGGAGGCTGAAGGGACACAGCGCTGGTCCTGCCAGGGGTCACGGAGTCAGTGTCACCTCATGGCTGCTTATGTGATAGAAGTGTATGCAATAGGAAAAGATTACAGGAGAAGACAGGAAGCCAAGGAGAAACTAGGGTCTCCTGGAGGGACGGATGCTAATCCCTTCTGAGGAAAGTGACCTAGTCACCTCCTGCCAATCTCTAACTCTTAAAAGATACCACCACCCTTTTAACACTATCCTGTGGGAGACTGAACTTGTAACACACAACTCTTTGGGGACACATGTAAACTATATTTATACCATAGCTTGCCTACATGGCAAAGACCAGAGCCTTTCTCGAGTGCATGTCTGTAACTCAAATAGCTCTGCGCAGAGAAAGGCTTCCACAGACTTGGGGAGACCTGGGATTGCCTCTGTGGTCCATGTCAGGTGAAGTCCTGGAGGACTCCATTTTGACAGTCATCCCCACCAGGGGCTTCCATTCTCAGTACTCATTACTACACTCCTGGAGGACAGGTGTGACTTGATAGCTAGCACAGGAAGTCGCAGAATGATCCATTGTTGTGATTTCCATATCAGGAGCAAGGGGATGAACAGAAAGAGACCCTGTCAATATGGTCCCTGATCAAGCCTCTTTAAACCTCTGTGTCTTCATGTGATGCTAAAGAGAAGAAGGGTTCTCTGGGTTAGTCATCCAGACCAGCATTCTCCAAGGGGGACTAGTTATAATTCAGTAGAGACCAGAATCCTCATTACAACCCACTCCATGCAGGGCAGATGTCCCGAGAATGCCTGGGCAGAAAGTGTGGTTCAGAGAATTACTCAAGAGCCGGTCAGCATTAATCAAGAGCAAGATCAGCCATGGGGTGCTGCTGCTGCTGCGCTGTGTCGGGCCAGGGCAGATCACTGTCCAGAAGTGATGCTCTGCTAAGGCAGCTGATAAAGCTGGGCTTGGGTTTGTATAGGAGCCTACACACACACACACACACACACACACACACACACACACACACACTCACACATACACACACATACACACTCATATATACATACACACATATATGTATACACACATACACACACACTCACACATACACACACATACACACTCATATATACATGCACACATATATATGTACACACATACACACACACTCATATATACATGTACACATAAATGTAAACACACATACACACACACCATTGTAGTTACTTGACTATGGCACTAAAGTGGAGGTCCAGAGATTCAAATATCCTACAACCACTATCAGGACTCATTTCCAAGAACTTAGAAGATTCTTTTCACCTTTGTTTTTTCTAACGGGGAGAGAGGTGGGTGAGGAGAAAGAGGAAGGGGAGAGTGCAGCCTGCTGCTGCATTTCTCTAAACTCCCCATCACTGAGGGATCAGCACCCCGAATGCTGATGCCAGCCCCTCTTGCAGCCTATGGATCTCTTATTACAATGACTCAGACCAGCCTTGTCCAGCCAAACCATTACCCCCCTTCTCACCAGCTCCCCTCCTGCATGCAATCTATGCAGCCATCTATAAAGTCCTGTATCCCCATCACAAAGACGTTCCTTCTTGTTTGCTTGGTGCTTTTCCCTCTCGGGAGGGTAGATCCTTCCATCCTGCCCACCAAGGTAGCCTACCCATGAAAACACTGGCTACTTAGTAGCTGCTCAATAAAGTCTGTTACTCCTCCCCAAATACACACCTCTGTGGGCAGAGCATTCTGCCCTGTGCCCTGTTTATTTTCTTTCCCCCTATTCTGGAGGCTTTTCACAAGGTTGATGGAGCCATTAATAACTAGTCACTGAAAACGTATAAAAATCTTGGCCATGGGGCTATAAAATATTTTCAGTATGCATATCAGGTGCAGTTGGTATTTCTCTGGCCCCAAAACTCTGGCTTCTTTTAATTAGTAAAGGGATTTCCCAGTCCTACCCATCTTTCAGGAGATTTTAGCATCTCTCCTATATCCCCAAGAGATCCATTTCTTCCTGGAATCCTGACCAGGCTCCTCTGCATGGTCAGACTTAGGCAAGACGCTTCTGGCGAGACTTCCTCTTGGCTGCCTCCCTCTTGGGCAGGCAGGTTCCTCCCTCACAGGCCCTTGCCCACACTGAGAAGCAGCTTGGGGAATGAGAAGAGGTTTGGCTGCAATTTGGGAACAATGCTGTTTTTTTCAGTCTGGTTCAGGGCCAAAATTGCTTCCACCTCCTTGATAATATAGCCATCAGTTGAAGCCATTTATGGGTACATTGTGACATGCCTGGGGCTTGGCTTAACTCTTCAGTGGCATAGGTCCATTTTCTTTTCTGTCATAGTGAAGTCCCAGTGACTGGGTAGATTTGTCTGTCATATTCTGAGAAATCTGAGGCTGCTAGTCCCATGCTCAGGCTCTGAGAAGAACCCTCCTCCAATCCGTAATCTGTCTACTGTCTTAGCACCCTCACACCCCATAAGATGACACAGGAAAGCTCTCTTTGTGCTCATCCTTTCTTCCTTTTTTATATAAATGTAAATGTTTTAAAATATATGTGTGTGCACGCACACACACACATGCCACAATGTACACTGTGGTTTCCAGAGATGAAACTCAAATTGGCAGGCAGTAAGTCCTCTTACTCACAGGGCCATATTGTGGGCCCCTCATTCTTAGGGTAGAATGCTAATCCCACACCAGGGCTTCACTCTCATGACCTAGTCACACACAAAAGTCCTTACATCCTCTTTTTGTTTTATTCTGTTTTGGTTTTGTAGAGATTTTAAGAACTCCAGCTCGGCAGGTGGATTTCTGAGTTCGAGGCTAGCCTGGTCTACCAAGTAAGTTCCAGGACAGCCAGGACTACACAAAAAAACCCTGTCTCAAACAAAACAAAACAAAACAAAACAAAACACAAAATCTTCCAGCTCATGTATTCGGTGTACATAAACATTCAATGCAAAATTGTCAAATAAGACCAAAAACCAAGATTCGGATGAAACTGGCAGAATCATACCATGCACTAAGGATTTTGGTCAAGGTCCAACATGCTTGTGCACCTAGTCCCCTGGGATGGAATAGAGCTCCTCTCTGAAGGGGAGGAAATGTCCAGGCCCACCCTTGTGGCAGCCCATCCCAAGAGGCAGCAGGAGGTGTCTTCAGTAATGGGAGTCCTTCCATGGAGTCCCGGGCAGCCACACAGTGGGTCACTCATGGAGTGACGACAATGTCATTGAAATAAGAAATGGCACCATTCTCCAGGCAAAGCCACCATCTTCTGGCCATATAAATTTTCTAAGGATTATGTGCTATGTGTGCTCAGAGAAGCACAGCATCCAAGAAGCTGTCATAGTTCCAGAGAGTGAGGGTAATGAGTCAGGCATCCCAGAAAGATGTAGTCGATGATTTTAACTGCAAGAGACTTTGACTAGTAGCAAACTCAACTAGAACTCGGTCCCCCTCTCTGTCCCAGCCAAGAAAAATGGAGAGGTTCTTCTTGGAAAATCACTATGAGACAGTTCTGGATTCTTTCCTATGGCTAGGTACTTTATCACTTCACAGCTAAGGTGTCCAGAAAGAGATTCTAGAAATTTCTTTGAAGCTTCCATAGAAATCTTTCTGTGACAGGGTTTCACACAGCCTGGGTTAGCCTTGAGATCACGATGTAGCCAAGGATAACCTTGAACTCCTCACCCTCTTGCCTCCACACTCTTGCCTGTCCTAGAATTATAGGTAAAGACGAACCAACCAGGCTTGTATTGTGCTGGGGATCAAACCTAGAGCTTCCTTTAGGCTTGGCAAATCTTCTGCCAAGTGAGTGACATCCCCAGACCTAGGTGTTCCATTTGAGATATGAAAAAGAGAAGAACTAAAAGGTGCCCTGGGCTAGCAATGACCACCATCTTCTGATATCTTCTTCTCTTGCTTTTTTTCAGTATCATAAAGTTTTTGTCATGCATATCTTTCACTTGCTTGGTTAAAGTTAACTCAAGATATTTTATGGTTTTGAGGCTACAGTGAAAAATGTGGCTTCCTGATTTCTTTCTCAGTCCATTTGTTGCTTATATACAGGAAGGTTACTAACTTGAGAATTAAGTTTGTGTCCTACAACTTTGCTGAAAGTGTTTATCAGCTGTAGGAGTTTCCCGGTGGAATTTTTAGGGTCACCTAGGTATACTAACATATCATCTTCATATAAAGACACTTGGACTTCTTCCTTCCCAGTTAGTACCCCTCTGTCTTCTCCCCTTGCTTCATTGGTCTTGCTACAACCTATTTGTCCTAGATACCTTCCACAATGGGCTACACCTTCCTTCATCATCACCAATTAAAACATGTCCTACAGCCAGATCTGATGGAGGCATTTTCTCAATTGAAGTTCCCTCCTTTCAAACAGCTATAACTCATCCAGTTGACATAAAACTAGCCAGCACAACTGACCCCTGTCCACTGGACACATAAACATATCACTATTGAGCTACACCCTTTCCTTCTCATTCATCCCCAAACTATTGCATTTAAAACATAAACAACTTTAAAAGTCCCCTAGTCTTTATGAATTTAAACACATTGAAGTTTCAGGCTCTTTAAAATATCCAATCACACACACACACACAAATCTAAAATCTCTTTTAAAAGTTAAATGTCTTTCAGCTGTGGGCTCCTGTAAATCGAATTTAAGTTAAAAACCTTCTCACTTCCAGAGAGAAGACCCTGGGCACAGACAAAGTCTGAACAAAGCAAAACCAAACGCCAACAGTGTCAACAACTCAGTGCTCACCGTCGGGCATCTCCTCAGGATTTTCTGGGCTTCTCCAAAGGTTTGGGTCACCTCTCCAGTTCCCCAGTCTGCAGCACACACAACCTGTCTTCTCAGCTCAGGCAGGCTCTACTCCCAGGCTTCCCTTCTCTACTCCCAGGCTCATCCCGTGGTACCAGCTTCTCCAAAACTGCTGGGATCCCTTCCTGCACCTGGGATACACCTTCACCCAATACCCTCTCCTGGGCTTTCTTCTGAGACGTCGGCCTCAGCTGCTCTTCATAAGACCCCATCGCACCTTCAAAACCAGCACCACCTGGCTGACTCTTTTTTTTTTTTTTTTTTAGAATTATAGGAAGAGAAAATTTTATTCCATGGGGTTTTTAAAATTTTTTTATTGGCTATTTTCTTTATTTACATTTCAAATGTTATTCCCTTTCCTGCCCCACCCCCACCTCACAAGCCCCATCCCATCTCCCCTCCTCTGCTCTGGCTGGCTCTTACACTATCAAGTCTGTCAGCAACAGGAGTACAACCTTGGCCACCTCTGGAACACAGCTTCTGTGCTCAAGAAACACTTCCCAGATTTCACCTCAGAAACACTGGTCTCCTCTTAATCACCACTAATGTCTCAGCTCCAGCCAACCAGCATGGCAAATCCCAGCAAAGCTAAGCTTTCACTTCACCAGTTCTGGCATCTTATAATCTGCAGCTGCTCCTCCAGCTTCAGCTAACCAGAACCACAGGATGTCAATTCAAAATAACAAATAGACTCCATAGAGTCCTTAAATGTCCCTCTGAAATGTCGTAAGCCATGCCTCGATCTTCTGCATTGCCCTCAACATTCTTATCTTCTGAGCTCCTACACAACAGCTCACCGATGACTTTTCTTGTGAAAAGTTCCAAAGCCCTTCACAATCCTCCCCAGAATATGGTCAGGTCTATCCCAGCAACCCCACTATGCTGGTACCAACTTGTCTGACTTAGGGTTACTATTTCTATGGCAAAGCACCATGACCAGAAAAAAAGCTGGGGAGGGGAATTTTATTTGGCTTACACTTCCATATTGCTCTTCCTCACTCAAGGAAATCAGGGCAGAAACTCAAACAGGGCAGAAACGCGGTGGCAGGAGGTGATGCTGACACCATGGAGGAGTGCTGTTGACTGGCTTGTTCCTCATGATTGGCTCAGCATATTTTCTTATGGAACCCAAGACCACCAGCCCAGGAGTGGAACCACACACCATGGATGTTTTCTGTCAGGAGTTTTTAAGTTTAGTATTTTCCTTGACCGAGGTATCCATTTGATTTCTGAGATTGTCTTCCATCTCTTGTATTCTGCTGGGGATGTTTGTCTCTGAGGTTCCTGTTCTAGTTCCTACATTTTTTTTTATTATTATCCAGATTTCTCTCAGTGTTGGGTTTTTCTTTATTGATTCCATTTCCACTTTCAGACTTTGAACTGTTTTATTCATTTCCTTCCACTGTTTGTGTTTGCACAGATGTCTTTGAGGGATTTATTCATTTCCTCTTTAAGAATCCCTGCTGCAAATCTCAAGGCCTACTGTGGTAGGCTGCTGGGCTCTAGTTCAGACATATCGTCCTGGCTGCTATCGACTATGTTTTAACCCCGGTGTCCAGGCATTTGGGCTTGGAAAAATTCTAACTTTAGGTGATTATATTTGCTCTTGTCTTCTTTGAGTATGTGGTTCTTCCTTGATTTCTGTTGCCCTCTTTTAGTCTTAGGAGAGAGTAATGGCTATATGTTGCCTGGTAGAGACTTCTTCTGGGGTCTTGATAGGTGTGGCCACTGGGAATTCTGGGTAAGATGTGTTTCTGGCCTCCTCAGGCACTGTACACATATAGTGCACATACAAGCAATGTAGGCAAATACTAGCATAAGAGCATTTAAGTTGTGTTTGATCTAATAGGAAAATAAATAGAAGTAGAACTTACCCTCTTCATGCGGCTCTAAAGGCAGAATGTCTTTCCAGACCATGGGGCCAGTTCTCTGGGAGATGAAGGAGGGGTTCAGCTAAGCAGCCATTCCCTCTCCACACACTTGTAACAGCTAGTCTTGCTGCCTCTTTACTGAAGTAGGATATTAACATTCTCAAACAGAGATGGTGGCACAGGCCTTATAAACCAACGATTGGGAAGTGGGAGATCGGGTACTCAAGGTCACCATGAGCTCCACTGTGGATTTGAGGCCAGCTTGTGTAGGCATACATTTTTTCCCAACCTACGTTGAATAAACACTCAACCCTCTCCACTTGCCCACCACCCACCAGAGGCAGTGGAAGACAAAAGTTAATTGGCTATGGGGAAAGCGGACCTGTTTAGAAATAGTTCTTTGGGGTCAAGCTCAATCTTCTTTGTCAGCGATTCAGCCCCATAGCAAACACCAAAGAAGAATCAGCGCTACAGTCTAGTCCTCTCACCACGCAGACACCACACATGAACAAGCAGCTGTAGTTCAATCCTGAGGAAACCCCCAAGGCTCCACAACTGGCCTGAGGTCACTGAAGCAGCAAGAAGCTGCGAGAATCCCACCAGCAGTTCTTTGGTGAGTTTCTCTCAGTGATGGTGTTACCCCATGCCTGCTATAGCAAAACATCCCTTCACCTGTGTCTGCTTCAGGAAAACATTCTTTCACCGGTCTGCTTTAGCAAGACATCCTTTCACCTGAGAGCCCCAACATAACATCATTTGACATAACTGTTTTTCCAAAGAAAATAGAAGTTTCTACTTCAAGCTTGAGCTACGTGAGACGCTTTCACAAAGAAAGAAATGAACATCCTTCCCTCTGATGGAAAGAACAAGGCAAAGGCTAGACCTCTCTTGGCCCTGATTAAGGAGAGAGAGGTGGCTTGATGTGATACAGACTGTCTGGAGGTCTACACAGTCAGACCTGGACTATGGGGTACACTTGGCAAAAGGGGGTGATTATCCTGGAGCTACAACTTCTCTGTTGTTAAATTTCCCAATCTTTAGCGTTCTTTCCACAGAAAACCTGAGAGCCTGAAGTTAGCAGAGGAATCCAGTGGTTACAGCCCCACAGAAAGCACTGAGAAGATTCTACATTGACTTCCCATCTTCAGGATCTCAGCACAATGAGGATTCCACAGGACACCCAATTAGCCTGTGTGCAGGAAATCCTGGTGCTGGTGGTATCTTCCTCTCCAGAGTGACACCTTCCTCTCCTCTTCCTCAAAAGTCATCAGGACCTGGGGCAATGCCTGTACTTTATCTCTAGACAAACACATAGCTTTCCCTCCTACCAAGTCTTTTCTCTGTGAGAAAGCTGTTAAAAGATTAGAGAAAAATCTTAGAATGGAAAGACAAAAATAAATAAATAAATAAATAAACAAACAAACAAACAAACAGCTTTCATGATCTGCGGTTATACTTTTATGACCTATAATTGTGGCCCTCAAAAATTAGAAGGATATAATTAATGTGGACCTAGGAACATGAAGGATGCCCAGTGGTTAGGTGTGTCTTCTGCGCTTCAAGAAGACCAGAATTAGATCCCAGGACAGGGTGGATCACAACTGTCTACATCTCTGGCTCCAGAGGAACTTACAACCTCTTGTAACCTCTGTGGATACCCATATACATGTGGCAATCAAGCACATTCATGCACACTAATACACCTAAGGTAAAAGATGCTGTACCGGCTAGGTTTGTGTCAACTTGACACAGCTGGAGTTATCACAGAGAAAGGAGCTTCAGGTGAGGAAATGCCTCCATGAGATCCAACTGTAAGGCATTTTCTCAATTAGTGATCAAGGGGGAAAGGCCCCTTGTGGGTGGGACCATCTCTGGGCTGGCAGTCTTGGGTTCTATAAGAGAGCAGGCTAAGCAAGCCAGGGGAAGCAAGCCAGTAAAGAACATCCCTCCATGGCTTCTGCATCAGCTCCTGCTTTCTGACCTGCTTGAGTTCCAGTCCTGACTTCTTTCAGTGATGAACAGCAGTATGGAAGTGTAAGCTGAATAAACCCTTTCCTGCCCAACTTGCTTCTTGGTCATGATGTTTGTGCAGAAATAGAAACCCTGACTAAGATAGATGCCCTTATAGACATCTAGATATAAAAACTCTTGGCTTTTGGTCGCTGTCTGAGTCTTCATTGTCATCTCCCACAATGCTTTTCCAAGGGAACCCTGTATCTCCAGCAACACTGGGCTGCCCCTTCTAAACCACAGTGGCTTACACCTCTGACTTGTGCTATCCTCATGTCCTGGAACATCTCCATTTACCTGAATCCTAATGTCCCTTCAAAAGCTAAAAACCAGCAGCCTTGCAAAAATGATTGCTGTGACATCAACAGCCTCTTAGCAATTAAAGGAGGCAGAACAGGCCTGGAGCCTACCCAGTTCAATCTCTTGAGAAATATCACCCTAAAAAAAAAATGCACTTCTCAGACTTGTCATTATTTCTCCCTGTTAGTTATTTTCTCTTTTTCTCTCAGTGACACAAATATAGGTCAGATCAAACTGGATTAAAAGCAGACAAATACAGGTTTGTGAAGCGCTGCTCCAGAGTGGGTTTATCAGTCCCAAAGAACCGGGCTGACGAAGTCGAGTGTTAAGGATAAGGGGAGGAAATTTTACAGACTTCAGGTAAGGAGTCTCAACCTGGATCTGGAATTGCATCCAATGATGTCAAAAGCTCAGGCCCTGGGCTGGCACATGGGTGGGCCGGCCATGTCAGAAAGGCAGGTTTTGTAGGCTGCCAAAAATGCAAGACTGGGTGGGCTTTTGGCACAAGTCCTTGGCTCAAAGTTTTCTCAATTCGGGTGGGGCTGGGTGGGGCTGGCTGTCCGCAGCTTGTGAGGAGCAAGCAGGGGTTCCAGTGGAACACTCCGGACTCAGGACTCCTGAGTTTGAACACAACAGTCAGGGACAGCTTGTTGGAAACAATGAGTAGCTGTTTGCAACAATTAGTAGCCATTTTTAAACATTGCTACTTCTTACAGCAATATCAGCAATTAGAGCTAATGAGAACCGACAAAATTGCTCAAGGGAAATGCTGGAGGAACCAGAAATCTGTAGTGGATTCTGAAAAGATCCAACATAGTCCTGGAAAATTGAGGGTCAACGTGCATGTTTAAGGTTCTATTTCTGCTCAGGAGAGGTAGAAGGCTCTAAACTCCAACCGCTAGCCAACCTTGGGATTCTGCTCAAGCAGGATGTAAGAGCTAAGTGACCCATGAACATGGAGCTTCAAGATGATGCTTGTCCGTCCACAGGGCCTGGCCGCAAACGGCTAAGGGAAAGTATTGGTTCAAGTCATTCAGAAACATCTCCCATCAAATACTGATATAACCAAACAGATAATTTAGTTGACACACAGTAGTAAATACTTCAAATTTCACAAATTTAATGCAGGAAGTTATGAAGCAAACAAACAATCACATCTGCAACAAAATTTGAGTAGCTTTGGAGGAATGTAGTATTGAGGCAGGACATATTGTTGTAAATTTCTAGCTTTAATTTAACTTTGAAATAGCCAGTTAGTTGTTTTATTATAATTATTTTGAAAAGGGTGTCTGACCCACACTAATCCCAAACTCCTTAAGTAAGACAAAATTCAATCCTTGAACTTGCGATTCTTTGGTCTCCACCTCCCAAGTGCTAAAACTACAGACAAGAACCCTGTACACAACCAGTTAATGTGTTGTCGGGGATCAAACACAGCCTTGTATAAGCTAAGCAAGCATGCTGCCCATGGACCTATATTCTCTGCTCCTAAATGTCTGGTTTTAAACAACAAAAATAAGAGTGCAGGGCCCAAACAGGTTAAAAAGCAGAAATTACAAACTTTTCTTGAGAGAACACGGACAATAAGTTTACTAGATAAAGGCCTTTTAAATGTAACATTTTAATGTATCTCCAAGAATTCCAAGCAGGAGTATGTCTTGGACCCAGAAAGAAAAAAAAGTTAATTGTCTCATGATTCATTATAAATATAGGTATGTGTGGTATAGAAAGGAAGGAAAAAATTTACATTTCTGATCGTTGATAGCTGTATGTTTTCTGAAAGTTGTGCTTTTTTGGCATGCTTTTTGACTGGGCATGAGTGTGTCCATAACCTCTTGGATGCTGCGAGTCCATTCTTCTTCCCATAGCCTTGTGTACATCTCCCCAAAGTCCATGTGAGCCATAGCCCACGGCTACAGGGCAAATCTGTGGTGCTTAATGGATTTCTTTATAATCCTCCACAAAAGCATGTATTGGTGTTCATCAAACTAAAAGCATGCAATCCATCCGATATTGATATTTATGTTAAAAGCACCACAATGTAGATGATTAAATGGTACAAATTTCACGGTGAAAAAATGTTGTTTTCGGATTCTAATTAGAACCAAAGCAAGCCTATGAATTCTCATTAACCCGTGTGGATTATCTCGTACCTTAATAATTTTAAGAAAATTCCTTCCCCGTGTTGTTCCAAAGGATTCAAGAAAAGAAGATAGGAGTACTTGTATTGGACAGTTTTCTCCCTCATAGGTTGGGGACAGGCCTGTGCCAGACACAAACACAGCTGTGATCGCCTCTGAAGGTCACCACAGAGACTCACAGGATGTTGTGGGTGAGACTTAGGGGGCGGGATGTGCTGCTGGGTGACCTTAAGTCCCCCCAGTGTCCTGCTATCCCAGGCTATTGTTCTGGAAGGGGGCCAGGGGCTCGGAGCACAGAGGACTCAGGTGGTTCTTTCCAGAAAGGGTCCTTGCCCTGATGCTGGGACCTTGGGTCATAAGAACTGCTACTGGGTTAGGTGCTCTTCAGCCCACAGTGGAGCTTTCCAGCTTGCTCTTTGCCTCTGTTCAACTGTGACCTTAGAATAGATGCACGTGCGCCAAAGCAAAACCCGCACCAGCTAACTGAGCATACAGGTTCAAGTTTGCCAGCGTCACCAACATGCCTCATCTGAAGTTCATCCCAGGCTCCACCCATGTGACAGCTACCATGTTATCTCTCAAGCCATGGCTCTGTCCCTATCCTGGTAGCCTTGGCCTCTCTACCTGATATGTGAAGAACCTGGCTAGAGAGTGAAGTCTCCAGGGGCAGTGGAGGTAGCTGAGTTAGTGGGGAGTTACTGCAAACATGAAGACCTAATTTTGGACCCCAACTCCCAGGTAAAAGCTGAGCTGGTGGTAAGTCTGTAACTCTAGGACTGGGGTATCAGAGACAGACAGGCAGATCCCTGTAGGTTGCTGCGTATTCTAGTATTCTAAAGGAGACTCTGGATCAGAAAATAAGAGAGAGGGAGAAGATAGCATATGTCTGCCTCTGGCTGCTATGCACAGGAACATACATGTTCATATTCACCTACAGGTATCCACACATACTACATATACACAAACATACATGTACACTACACACACACACACACACACACACACACACACACAGAGGATTAAAAAAAAAAAAACAAAAGAATATAACCCTCTTCCCTAGAGGTGACTCTGGAAGAGGGGACCACTCCCTTTCAGCTGGAGACAAAAGCTACAGCCAGCATCACAGGAGGGGCCTGGAACTGGACCTGCAGCTCCATGGAATCTGACCTCTCACCCCACCCAGGATACAAATAAATTAGGAAGAAAGTATTTTCTCCCAGAGTTTGTTAGCTTCCTGCTCCTCCAGACTTCCAGCCGTATGTTGTTCTCCACTCAAGACCGTTTTCGTATAAATAAGGGATTTCTTGTGACTCCTTTAGCCAGAGTTAAAATTCCATTTAAAAATAAATTGACTTCCTGAAATATGTGTATTGGCAGCTGTGGCTGCCCAGAGCCTGATCGCATTTTACATTTAACAAGGTGGTGTTTGCCTTGACAGACTCTGTTCTTCTTCATACATAAATCAGCACGGTGACGTTGGAAGAACCCAAATCTATCTCTCATCGGTACCCTCCCTCCGAGCCTGCATCCTGAAGAGGCAAAGAAGTAACGTTTGAGCCGGTGTCATTTCCCAGGACAGTGTTATTTACAGAGTTGGACTGTAGCAGTGCCAGCTGTAAATCCAGACAGGAAATGCCAAGAGCCAGGAATTGACTTCTGAAAGGAAGCATCCCCGTGACAGGACATTTTAAAAATGTGTGTGTGTGTGTGTGTGTGTGTGTGTGTGTGTGTGTGTGTACATGCATGTGCATGTATGGGTAGTGCAAATATGAGTGCTGTGTGAGTGTGTGCCTATGTTTGAGTGCTGTGCATACATGTGATTGGGCATGTATACCCAAACATACTCATATGTATTTGTGTACATACCTGCCTGTGTATATAGGTATGAAGTAGGGTGTTTACTGTAAGCTGTGCTCCTGTTCCCAGAGATAACAATTCTGAGGCTTTATTATAATTAGGAACACCTTGGCCATAGGTTTTGGCTCATTCTCCAACTAGATCATAACTTAGTATCCCGTTTATTCTAATCTGAGTTCTGGTCCACGTGGCTGGTTACCTCTGCTCAGTTTCCACGCTCTGTCCTCTTTCATGTCCTGGGTCGAATCTCCTGACTATTTTCCCACAATTCCTCTCCTTCTCCCTCCTTCCCCCTCTCAATCCCCCCTTCTCCCTCACCCCTTTATCTCTCTCCCTCCCCCTCCTTCCTCTCCCTCTCCCCCTCCCTCTCCCTTTCTTTGGTGTCTCACCTTCTAATCCTGCCTCAGGATTAATTAGCCTAGTTTTTTGATTGACATGAGACTGCTTCCACACATTGCACAAGAGGTTCCCTCTACATAAGTGTGCATGCGTGTTGTAAGATAAGTGTGCATTTTTATTTTGTTTACCTTTTCCTATCTTCTTTCCATAAGCTCCTAGGGGTGCTACCAGCAGTTCAGCTTGAACACTATATGCTTCTCTCTGTGGATATGGCTGGGACTGCAGCTGACCAGGTTTTGCCTTTGGCCCTTGTCTTTTGCTGACCATTTTGATGCACATATCTCACGAAAGGGGGCTTGCATCTGCAATTCTAACCATCTCAATCTGCACCCTAACTCTCTTGAAACAGTTTGGCCCTTGTTTTAAACACCCATGATGCTAGGAGACACCATTGTCACTTCTCATTTTACAGTGGTAACACTTGTGGAGGGTCCATTCATTTGACATTTACACGGTCACCTTTCATGCAGATGTCCCTGAATGTGGTCAGAGAGCATGCGTCTCGTTCATAAAGGTTTTCAGGAACGTGTGTCAGGGGCCTTCCCTCTTTCCCTTTGTGTCAGCCATTTAGACTGACATTAGCTTTGCAGGAGAGAGCATGGCGGCTGCAGTGCACATGGATAGGACGGCAAGGGGCTGCTAGCTGAAGATGAACTGTCAGAGTGAGGTGAAGGGGCTGTGGAAGGCTGAGAATGAGCTCTGGTGGGAAGGAGACAGGTGAAAGAACTGGAGAGGTGTGTTGCTTCTCTCCCGCTGGACTCTTAAAAGGAAGGATGCTCTAGGTACCACCCAGTTCCCTCCCTCACCTCTGGGAGGAGAGTTCTTAACAGAGCACCATGGTCCAGGGAGGAGAGTTAACCTGGAGTTTTAGTGTGTGGAGTTTTTCAAATGGGTGATCAGAGACACCTATTACAAAGGGTGTTACTGTTAGTTGGTTTGTTGTTTTTGTTTTTGTTTTGTTTTGTGGTTTTGTTGTTGTTGTTGTTGTTGTTTCAAAGACAGGGTTTCTCTGTATAGCCCTGGCTGTCCTGGAACTCACTTTGTAGACCAGGCTGGCCTTGAACTCAGAAATCCACCTGCCTCTGCCACCTGAGTACTGGGATTAAAGGCGTGTGCCACCACACCCGGCTTTGTTTTTTTTTTTTTTTTTTAAGAGATAAATTGTTGCAGGATATGTGATCACACTCTGAACCCCGAGATTGTGATATTTACTGGAAAAAAAAAATCCTGCTTCGAGTCGTGGTGTGGCTCAGCCCTGGCACGCACCTTTAATCTGAGAACTTTCTACTTACTGTAAACAGGATTATATAAAGTCAACCATAGGTAGAGAGGCAGAGCAGGCAACCAGCTGATAGCGAGTGAACAGGAGAAAATACCATAGAAGTCAGGAGGATGGATAGAGAAACACACAGGAAGTGGGAGGGACAGGGCATTTAGTTTGATAGCACCCTGAGCCAATGAGGAAGACCTTCCTTTTGGGATATGGGCTGAGGAGGAAGGTCAGCTGGGTGATTTTTCTGTCTCTCTGAGTTAGCACCCCCCCCCCCCGACACACACACACACACACCAGCATCTGGCTCCAGAATCTTTATTAGTAAACTTGAACATTTGAGGTTTGGTTAAAAACAACAATAAATGATGTGTAAATGTGTAATTTGTTTTTACTGTAGAGTCAAGTGACTCGCTGTTGTGGATTTGGTTTATTGCTTACATTATGTTAATTGGGTTCCCAAATTACACGGGAATTTTGCACATCTGCATGTAAGATGCTGCAGGTTCCTGCCCCAAGTTGACTCTATCTGGTAAATAAAGTTATCAGCAGCCAGTGGTCGGTCGGGCAGAGAGACAGAGGTGGGACTTTAGATTCCCAGGCAAGGGAACACAGGGAAGAAGGAGGATTTAGAATTAGCCATGCTGGGGAAACAGAAAGATTAGGCCCAAGAGTTGGAGAAGCAAGAGCAGACAGCCATGCAAGAGCCTGGGAAGAGAGGTCCCAAGGGGGCCCCCTGTGGGTCTAGGGGAGCAAAGATGGAATTTAGATTTTAGTAAGTAATAATTCAGGAGTATTGGAGGAGATGGATTAGCAACTTGGAAGTTTGGGAGTGACCCAACGATTGAGCAGATCAGGGCATATAAAAAGTAATGCCTCACACGTGAGTGTGAGTGTGTGTGTGTGTGTGTGTGTGTGTGTGTGTGTGTGTGTCTTTCATTGGAATATCCAGAGCATTTGGGCGGGTGGGCAGGAAAGCATACCATGATTTGAGCAGCGTTAACAATTAATGCAATGACTCGCAGCCTTATTTTCTGTAACCAGTTAATTGATTTCAAACAGGGGAATTACCAGTCTCTTCACACTTGTCATTATTTAGTGGTCCAGACAACCCCAGCAATGCTGAATGCTGAGTGATGCTCAGAGGGGCCATTCTGACAGAGAGGCTAAGAAGGGTGGAGAGCAGGGCTGGATCCTGCCCAGTGGCTGCTTGCCTGGCTCCCATGACGAAGCCACACCAAGAGGTTCGGGATGCTTTAGAAGTTCCAGGACACCTTTGTTGGTCCTATTCCAACTTCCTTTGAAAGGAAAGTTTTGGTCGTCCACCTACTTCCACCCATACCCCCACCCCCCAGAATGTTTTATATCATCTGAGGTGGGGTTTTTGTCATTATTTTCTAGTGCTTGGGATTCAATCCAAGGTCTAAGAGTTGCTGGGTAAGTGCTGAGCCACTGAGCTGCAACCCCAGGCCTGGGAGAGTTCATGTGTTAAGTTGACTGGGTTAAGGGATGCACAGGTAGCCGCTAAAGCATTGCTGGGTACCTCTGCGAGAGCATTTCTGAAAATGCCATTTCTGAATCAATGGGTTGACAAATATCTGTTCTCACCAAAGTGGGTGCAACCTTCGAGCGTATAGAAGGTTCAGCTAGAATGAGAGGAACAGACAATTTATTCTCCCTCTTTCTGAGTCTGCTCATTGTGTTTTGTGTTTGGAGTCCAGGCTATTGGAAGCCAAGCCTCTGGTCTCTGGGACTCACACCAGGAGCCACCCCATCTCTCCGCTACTTCCTACCTCCCACCCTCATCCCAGCTGCCAGGGCTGACAACCTCTGAACTTCCTTCCAAAGTCTTCCCTCATTCTCTACCTTGCAAAATCGTGAGACTCTTCGGCTTTTATAATCACACAAACCAATTTCCGCATGAAATCTCAGATATGATCTCCCACTGGATCATTTTTCTCAGGAGAAGAACCCTCGTTAGGGTTAGCACTCTTCCTCTTGTCTTTTCATATCTAGATTTCCCCATGGTTCATTCTTTTCTATCAATCATATTCATAGAAAGAGGATAAGGTGAGGTCTCAGGTTCCTGCTGAGTTGGCCGTGCTGGGGAAACAGAACTATTGACTGCTACTAGGACAGTTCATCTAGAACAGTGGTTCTCAACCTTCCTGACACTGTGACTCTTTAATTCAATTCTTTGTGTTGTGGTGACCCCCCCAACCATGAAATTACTTCATTGCTATTTCATAACTAATTTTACTACTGTTATGAACCAGTATGTAAATATCTGATATTCAGGATATCTGATATGAGGCCCCTATGGGGGGGGGTCTACCCACAGATTGACAACTAGTGATGTCATCTAATCTGGAAATCATAAATAAAGGCCATTTGTCTGCCTCTATAGAAAATACAAGATGCCTCTGTCCCCTTTATCCATTGACACCATCTATTCTGATCACATGCTGGACCAATGAACCAGGCCACAGTTTCGGGTAAACTGAACTTGGAGATTTTTACCAAGAAATGAGACTATTCCATTTTTAATGCTCAGAAATGAGCACATGTGGTCACAGAGTATCCCTTGACACCTTGAAGCCTCCCTCCTACACGCTTATTTCAAATTACTGTTACACTAATTGGGAAACAATCTAGCTGTGGAAGTACGGCTCATCAGTTGTCAAGCATGCATTTTTTTTTTTAAATTCATTCTTAACATAGAAATTGGGGCTTCACAATTGAGGGCTTGCAATTGGTAGCATTTTTTCCCTTTCTTGGTGTTATGTAAAATAATGGTATATCTTGTAGTCAATGGTGATTTAACGCTGACAAAACACACTGTGTTCCTGCCTGTCATTTATCACATGCCCATCTAGTAATTCATCTATAATTCCATGCCGTGGCCTTTACTTGATAAATGATCATGGAAGGAGTCTATAACTTAGAGCAGAATGTGACAGTTTTTTTTATTTCCTGTGCCGTCACTGCAATGGGAGTCATGACACCCCCAGGAGTTCCACTCAGGAGGAGTGTCAACACTGTAAAAAGAGGAGGGCTTGCATAAGGAAAAGTATCTGGAGGCATACACTAGGTACGGGAGGATCCAGGCATAGCTCCTTCGAGTGAGGTCCTCCAATATACTACTCTCTTCTTGTTTGTTTGTTTCTTTCTTTCTTTCTTTCTTTTTCTTTTTTTTTTTTTGTTTTTGTTTTTGTTTTGTTTTTTTGTTCTTGGTTTTATTTTTTTGTTTTTCAAGACAGGGATTCTCTGTGTAGCCCTGGCTGTCCTGGACCTCATTCTGCAGACCAGGCTGGTCTCTTATGTTTATATTCGCTGAAATTTTACAGTTTTGTGTTTTATTAAAATACTGAAGCACTCCTATGTGTTAGAATCACACATATCTGGGTGAGTGACTTGCCAACCTTAGTGTCTTTCTCTCTCTTATTAATCAGCTGAAAGCAGCACATGGACTGGAAGTGAAGCATGCTGGGAACTGGATGGGTTACTCGGCATTGAAGCCACAGCATGGACGGGAAGTGAAGCATGCTGGGAACCGGATGGGTTACTCAGCATTGGGATTTCACAGGGAAAAGTTGGCAGTGGGAGTGCTTGGGCCTCCGTAATAGCCATGAGCTGAAAGAGGGCCGATGAGGGAAGCAGGTGAGGGAATCAGCTGGCCTTCCACGGGGGATGGGAAAGCGCTATTCCTTCCTCCTTCCTCCTTGCTTCTCTCTATAGTGCCGCCTTGATAGATGGCGGCGCTGTCCTTGGCTGCCCAATGCCCATCCTTCTCTTTAATCACTCAAAGACGACGCTTGCCTTTTATATCCAGGATCTGGAACAACCTCCCAACCCTTCACCTTCTTCAATAACACATCTCATGATGTAAAAAGTGATTTGAAATGGGCACAATACCCAGCTTGGCTGCCATGATTGTGTATGCCAGACATTCTTGCTTAGCGCCTAAGAAAGGCACAAGTTCTTTATCAGTGTGGTATAGTGCCAGGGTAGCCTGTTATCTTCTAGGGCGAGGTAGATTTTTGCAGAGTGACCTCAGGATACAACCAATAAATCTATCATTTCATCTTTTTTTAAAATCATCTTGGCAAAAGCTAGTTACTCAAAACACCTTTTGAAAAATGTCCTGTTCATCCACTAGGGGATAAAGTTGGTCAGTCATAAGAAATAAGAGTCATCGGTACATGCCAAAGACGCAGAGAATCTTCTCTGTCATATTTCAAAAAAAGAAAAAAATTCAGAGTGACATTTTGTCCTGAAGTGATTTATTAGAATTGAGGGGAATATGACACTTCAATATAAAAATGCAAGAAACTGAAGTAATTTATGAAGTGCTAGCAGCCAGCCTCCCCTTGACTCTCACTGTGTGGGCACTAAATTACTCTGGGTGCTTGGTGAGAAGCTTCAGTATATTGTTATGAGATTCTAGGTACAAGGTCCGGTGATAGGAGATAACCACTGATTCAACTTCTGCCCAGCCTGGGTTTGGCATCGGCGCAAAACAGTGGGTTCTAGCAGAATCCAGCCCAGGACTCATGGCAGCTGAGTCCATGTGGGTCTGAGATGGTCCAGAAAATGCTTTATGACTCATAATTTTCACAGTCACATAATAAAGAAAATAATAGCAACACCCCATGGCTTTAGCAGGTTCACAGCTCTCACAGTGTCTCGGCGTCTGTGTAGCATTGTTCTCTAGGGAACAATGACCAGGGAAGGGACGTTTACACAGAGTAGGACTGCTCTTTCAGAATCTGGACTCCGACATGCTTCTGACTCCTGAACACAAAACCGGATTTAATTAACAAACCAGATGCTTCTACTGTGCAGAGTGTGAGCTTTAATGACGGGAGACCACCATGAGTGAGTTTCCTTGCTTCTGTCTTCAACATGGTATTGCATCTCTGTAATCTTCTGCCTTCTTCATCTAACCTTAAGTGGCTAGAAGGAAAGATAACCTCTAATACCCAGTAAGTTTGCCATAGACATGCCTGTCTCCTGATTCCTTCCCTGTTTGTCTGCCACTGAGGGGCCCTCCCCTGTGCACAAGACAAAGCTTTTGTTGGCTGCTGCTGCTTTGGGCCTTTCTTCTTCCCCTTCCTTCTTTCTCTTTCTTCTTGGAGGACAAATCTCTACCTGCACCTACACAGCTCTCTACCTACACCTGACCCTGGACCTACACTGCACGGAACACCTGTTCTGGTCCCTAGCCCAGCTTTCGTCAGGACTCCAGATTTAACTCCACTTATGCCATGGGAAACCATCCCAGTTCAAGCCACAGTTACCGTTGCTTGGGGATAGACTACGATGACTTTAAATTCCTATATCAAAATTCCAACTCCAATACTTCAGAATTCAACGGTGTTTGAAGACGGGGATTTTGAAGAGGCATTTAAGTTAAACTGGAGTCATATGAGTCCCCATCCTAACAAAACTGGTGTGGTGGTTTGAATATGCTTGGACCAGAGAGTGGGCTATTTAGAAGTGTGGCCTTGTTAGAGTAGGCATGGCCTTGTTGGAAGAATTGTGTCACTGTGGAGGTAGGCTTTAAGACCTGCATCCTAGCTGCCTGGAAGCCTGTCTTCTCCTGTTTGCCTTTGGAACAAGATGTGGAACTCTCAGCTCCTCCTGTACCTGGGCGCTGCCATGCTTCCTGCTTTGGTGATAATGGACTGAATGTCTGAACCCGTAAGCCAACCCCAGTTAAATGTTGTCCTTTATAAGAGTTGCCCTGGTCAAGCCGTCTTCAGAGCAATGGAAACAGAGACGAGTGGTGTCACTGGAAGGGAGCAGCGGACAGAGACACCAGGAAAGGCTATGAAGAGAGCCATCTGCAGACTATGATGAGGAGCTTTGGAAGAAACCTGTCAGCACCCAGACCACAGACTCCCAGCCTCCAAAATCGAGAGGACACATTTGCTATTGAAGCTGTCTACCTATGCTTTGCTACAGCCATGGAGCCTGGGGTAATACAACCATCAGAGTTCCCAGTCATTTCTCAAAGCCCTTGGGTCTCCTCCTTTTAACCACAGCATCCTTCTGCGTGATGGCATTGGCTACTTTTCTTCTCACTGTGACAAAGGTACTTGATAAGGAGCATCCTGAGGGATGGAGCATTTATTTTGGCTCACAAATTGAAGGGGTGTATTCTGTCACAGTCACAGCAGGGGAGGCGAGGGTGACATGGTGGCTGTCCAGCTGGCTTTCTCTTTTCCTTGCAGTCAGAGAGTGGCGGCAATGGTGCCGCTCACACCAGGATGCACCCTTCCGCATCATTTCACCTAACCTAGATCAACCTCCACAGGGACGCCAAGAGGCTTGTTCCCGTGATGATCTTGGTTTTGTCATGTCGACAATCAATAAATATTAAGCACCACGGTGATGGATCAAGGATGGCACGAGTATCCCTAACAACAATCTTCTAGAACATCCCAACATGCCTTTCCTACCCGTGCAATTAGTTGAAAGCCTCCTGATACACAAGGCGCTCATCTTCTGTGACCTCGGCCATCTAGCCTGGCTCTCCGACCTTCCTGTGTGAGCTCTCCCTTTCCTTCATGATCAGCAGTATTTTCCCACCTGTGTCTCAACCCTCCGGGCCACCTCCTCATCCTCCCTGTCTACACTTCAGAGCCAAGTCCAGTGGCACACGAGAAACGTCTTCCCTTAATTCCTCTTCTAAATGACAGAAAAGACATCATTCTCTGTCCCATGGGATGCAGCCCATCTTGTCTAATTTTATAGTTATGTATGTCCGGTCTATAGCCATAATCACCTGGAGATCGATACGTTGTGTTTCTTTTCTATTTGTTTCCAGTTGGGTTATCCTCTGTACTTCTCGCCAGAATGGTTTATACATGGCAAGGGATGAGTAACCATCATCAATAAATTATTAACAACCCAAGACCAGGTTAAAGCCGGCTCCCATTTTGTTCTGCCTTTCTTGTTAATAAAGCTAGTATTTGGAGGGGCTCATAAAAAAAGGCCTTGAATTTTATTTCTCCGATGGCTCTTCTACATTTTCAGAAGACTGTTGCCCGTTTTATTTATCAATCTCTCGCGTCTTCCTGTGGATGTCTTTGTGTTTTGCTGTGTTTTGTTTTGTCTAGTTATAAAGAAGCTGGGGAAAGAGAATAATGCTCACTCTACTTGAGTTCCCCCTTAATTACTTCTGTAATGTGTTCATTGCAATATTTGAAGTAAACAGTTCCTATGGGACCCCATGATTGAGAGTATTCATTTCATCAAGATTGGGAAAATGGATAGCAAACCCCCTTTTTATTATATGTGTTATTGAAGAATTCGTACTGTCGCTTTAGCGCTTTTTATTCGGGGAGAATTTCTTCTTGTTTACTGGATTGTGAATAATCCCCCTGCTCCCCACCCCGATGACTGCAAAATAGCGAGAGCTTTGGCAGTTCTGCTGGGTAGACAAATACAGAGCTGCAACTGGAAAAAATATCACAGGAGGGACAGGTCTGGGTATGGAAGTCCAGCAATTAGCTCTAAGGGTGAGGTAGTCTATCCGGTGTTCCTGAATCTCAGTGACAGATAAAGTTGGCTTATGCCAGACGCCCAACACTGGTACGTGGGACCCCTCCCTGCTGGTATCTACCAAAAATGATCCTTTCTAAATTGAGTTCTATTGTTCACTCCCAGGGTTAGCTGTGCAGAATCAGTTTGTGTGTGTGTGTGTGTGTGTGTGTGTGTGTGTGTGTGTGTGTGTGTGTATTTGTGTGCACGAGCATGTATATACACACATGCATGTGTGCATATGTGCATGCAATCATGAAATATCCATTTTCTCTTTACACTTCCTACAGTACGGTGAATTCTGTACACGGATAACTTGTGACTCTCTGGGAGAATCACCACAGTGAACAGTGGGTTCGGGTGTGTGCCAACCACAGCCTTTTCCTTAGGAAAACTGCTTTTCCTCATCTCCCATTGTTCCTCCTGGGGACACTAACCACAGTTCCTGAACATCTGGCATGCCTGAAAAACCACTACCCCGGCTCTGTTCCTGATGACGGATGGGTCAGCACAGAAGCAAGTCAGCACAGTCGACTACAGAGAGATTGTCCCCGGGAGTTCTACACTCTGTGGGGCACATGGAGGAGAAAGGGGCTTGCTTGGCTCTGCAGTTGCTCCTTTTGACATACGCCTGGACAGGAATAATCCAGGCCAAGTACATACCATCCATTCATCTGGATGAGAAGAAAAGAGGCAAGCTCATCAAAGTACAAAAAAACAGGGATGGAGACGGAAGAGAAAACGCTGTCAGCACCGCTGCTCAGCCTTCTTGAAGGCCAGACCACCCACTGTCATCCCAATTACAGGATTGTATTTACTTTACTTTATTGATATATATATATACCTTATACACTTGAGTGGAAGGTAGCAGTGCTGGGTTTCAGAGAAACGGGACACAGACCTGCAGTGAGTTTTGCTTTCCTTCCCTTTAAAACCCGTATCACTGGACATGCCAGGCAGGCTGGCACGGGGCTCACATGTGGTCTTCAGATTCACATAAGCTAGGCTTCCAGGTTGTCTAACCATAGCACAGTGGCTGTGCATGGCTCCGGTGTGTAGCTTCTACTCCTCGATTTCAAAATATCCTAATGAGATAAGAGGAAGTGCCCAAAGTAATAGAGGACATTCCCATCACCGCAACTATGTCATTCCTTCTGCATGCCACAGACGAGGTGGGCTGTGTGGAGTACTATAAAGAGTCACCGGGGGCTTCCTGGAGGTGGCGGAGGCCTTCATCCTTTCAGTTTGGAAGGCTGGCTAGAATCCGTAGTCTGATGAAATCCTCCTTAATGACAAGCTCACCACTCTATTGCCCCTTAGACTTCTAGAAGAGCTGGAGATGTTTACTAATTTACCAGCAGGGTTTTCCTTTTTTTTTCTCTCTTTCTCTCTCTTCTATTTTAATTGTTCCAAAAATTACATAAGCCAGGCCAAAAGTGCAGGCAGAGTGTGGTCACTTTGGCCTTGGCTACTGTCTGTCCTTGCAATGAGGTCAGATGAGGGAATGGATGCCTCTACTGTGATGACCAGCACCCCTGAGGCCAGCAATGCTGCATCTAAGTAGCAAGCCACAGAAAAGCCAGCAGCGTCCAGAGAATGCTGGGGTTGGTCTATAAACACCCCCAGCTCCAGCACCGTATCTCTGTATCTCTCCCATGCGCTGACCACATCCTTTCAGGTTTGGTCTGAAGGCTCAGCATGGCCATTTCTCAGAAAGACCAGATCAGACTGACCTGGGGCCCATCCAGACAGCCACTCCAGCTAGTGAGCTCCTGTGTGCTCTTGCTATGTGCTATGTGGATGTTCCACGGAGATAACTACTTCAAGAGATCAAAGACATGAAATGCCAATAAAGCACATGCTTAACCTTCTGTGAATTCTAAATTTTTTATATTCATAAACTCATGAGTTCGTGGATGTTTAAACATTTAAAACAGATCAAAAGTTTTAAAGGAAAAATAAAGAGAGCCAAATTAGTGGATATACAACTGCAATCCAGGCACTCAGAGGATACACAAGAGAATCATTTGTTCAAGGTCACCCTGGGCTATGTAGTGAGTCGGGTAATGAGAAACAGAATTGAGGTGGGAAAGAGAGGGAAGAAGAAGGTAGAATGGAAGGAGGAAGGAAGAGGGAAGAAGAAAGAGGGAAGAGGAAGGAGGGAAGAGGGAGGATGGAAAAGGGAGGAGGGAGGAGGGAAAAGGGAAGAGGGAGGAGGGAAGAGGGAGAAAGAAAGAGGGAGGAGGGAAGAGGGAGGAAGAGATCCTGCTTCAAGAAGGGGAGAAAGATGAGGAGGAAGGAGAAGAGGAAAAGGAAGAGAAATAGAAGGCAGCAATAACAGGAGAGAGAGACAGACAGACAGACAGACAGACAGACAGACAGAGACATTAGGCTACATAGATGGTTAAGTTGACCAAATAATTTGTTCTGAAACCATGAGCACTGGAGTTAAAATTCCCAGAATGCAAAGCTGGATATAACCTGTATCTCTGTTATCCAAGTACTGGTGAGGCTGAGACAGAAATCCCAAGATTCTGGTTGGAACTGAAACCCTTCAGTTGAGTGAAAAACCCTGCCCTGCTCTGGCCACTGTAAGCAGGCACCCTGTGTGTGTGTTGCGTGTGTGTGTGTGTGTGTGTGTGTGTGTGTGTTGCATGTGCACACCACACATACAGGCACACATACACACACACATCACTCACATACATGTGCATGCGCACATGCACGCATACACACACGTGCATACACACTCATGCACACAAGCACTCATATACATGCATGCCATTTGTATGTTCTCATACTCATTGCACACACTCACGTGTGTAATAGAACAGAAAAGAAACAGAAAAGGCCTACTTGTGAGATGTTTTGTTTAGAGTTTCAAAAATTAAGTTCCTTGCCTCCATTTGCTGAATACAGATTGGACCGGGCCACCTCTGACCTTCCCTTCTGAAATACTGTGGGAACCAGAGGGTGGAGTCTGAAGAACAACGTCTTCCTTCCTGGGGTGAATATGAAATTTTATGTTTTATAAAGGACTTGAGGTTGTACCTCATGAAAATAACCTGTTTGATGTCAGCTCTAAGGACGTGAAAAACAGCCCTGGGTTTTATTTTCTGCCTCCTACTGGTAAAATGAGTGGCCATTCCACCCCTTGTGGTGGTTAAGTGTTTTAAGACTACTACAAGAATGTTCTAATCTGGAGCATGGCAAAGGGTTAATGCATTTCTCGGATTAGACTTAAGTCTGGACATCAAGTATTATAGACAACACAATTTCCAGAAGTCCTGGAAACTTGTCTAATTATTACACCAATGTTGACCTAGTTCATTGGATAACCTAACTGTTGAATAGAATGTGCCTTTCTGCCTAGATACTTGAACCTTGATAACAACAGGAAAATATGAAGTCCCATAAAAAGACTATGTAATGTTTACACATATCCTAGACATAGCCTCCTGCATATTTTAATAAGCTCTGAAATACACATATTAGATATAAAATAAATAGTGTGTGGATGGTTGGCTGCCATACTGTTCTGTCTGGGGATCCTGACAAGCCAGTAGTGTGTCCTAACTCAATACGGAGTACAGGCCTAACTACACATTGCAAACTTCAACACACAGTTAAAAGCTGAACAAAGAGGGAGGTGGATGAGACTCACAGCACACACACTGGAAGTTGTGGTTCTGTGGCTGTCACTGCTGTGGGCTCAGTGCAGACCCCTGTGTGTAGCCAACTCAAGTTTTTCTCTTATTTTATCCCCAAACTATTCAGTCTGTTGTTGGCTGACTCCCGATGCATCTATAAGCCTTCTCTCCCGTCATCTGACTTAGTCTGTGTACACTTGGGGACATGGGGACCATCCTAGGTTGGCTAACTTTGGAAGGAAATGGGCAGTGTGAACCCAGTATTTCCAAGCCGATTGGGAGCCTCCAGTGGACTTCCCGGGGGCCCTCACCACACTCAGGCTTGCTGTTTGTTAAGGGTAGCTGCTGCTCAGGGACTGACAGGCAGCTGCAAGGGGTTCACCCAAAGCTGTAAGCCCTAAGGGACAAGGACACAGCCATCATTTTTAGAGGAAGAATCTAGTGGCTTCTAAATAAAGAAGATGCAGCCAACAAACATAGGACACACACACACACACACATACACACACACACACAAACACAAGAGGGAGTACATCACCACCAGACATACGCCAGCCAGTCTCCATCTTAAGCATGCTGGCCTCCTTCGTTCACCGAGATTCTGAGTCCCTCCCCACCCCGTGCTCTGGCCCCACTGCTGCTAGTCTCTAACAAACTTCTACCAGGAATAGCCAGTAGAAGCTGCCCTCAAATTGGATTCTCATTCACAGTCTCTCTGTCTTCCAGGGACCTGGACCTGCCCAACCCCTCTGACTTTTGCTTTTTTTTCCAAATAAAAATCTCTTGCAGAAGTACACATGGCCAGCAAAGGAAAAGGATGCTTATGGGTCGATTTATTAGCTAGGGCAACCAAGACCCCACTAATGGAAGCCATTAAAAGTGTAGTAGCCACTTCAGAAATCCATTCACTCAATTCCTCATTCGTGTCTATTTTGGACAATAGACTCACAAGGACATCTTGCCCTGCAGTTCTCCCTCGGATCCTATTTCTATGGAAGATAAAAAATCTCGAGAAGAAAGCAGGGTGACATCATAGGGCCGGGTAGCTGTGAAGAAACCCGCTGAGGTTTTTTTTTGCAAATCCTCCTGGAAAGAGAGGAAGTCAGTTACCAGGCCACAGTGCAGAAAAATAAGAGGCGATGAGTCAAAGGGGCTCCTCACTGCGGGCCCACACAGCCACTGGATGCTTCTGTTTCAATGGCTCATGCATCTCTTGATGGTCACTGGTGGGGAGAGGGGTAGCATGGGAGAGACAATGATTCAGCTGTTCTCTGTGGGCTCCAAACCCATCTCCTGACCTGATTCAGCACCTGTCAGTTTTCCTCTTTCTGTAGCTTCTCAGTTTAAAACCTTATTTGTAGCTTACAGTTTCCTTTCTGTTTTCTTTTAAAGTTTTTGGTTTTGTTGAGACCAAGTTTCTCATAGGAAGGGCTGGCTACAGATTCACCCTTGTCAAGGGAGACCTTGATCTCGAGACCCTTTTGTGTTCCAGGAAGCTGAGATTGCAAGCCTACATATACCACATGCCTGGCTTGGTTTGCAGTGTGTGTGTGTGTGTGTAAGTGTGTGTGTGTGTGTGTGTGTGTGTGTGTGTGTGTGTGTGTGTGTAGTCATGTACATGTCTGTGTATGTGTCATATGTGTGTGTACATGAGTAAGTGGTTTGTATGTGTATACATGTCATGTGTATGATTATGATTATTTATTGTGTATGTACGGTATGAGTGCATGTGTCATGTGTGTCTTTGTGTCTGTATGGATCTGTGTGGATATGTGGTATGTATGTGGTTTGTATGTGTATATGTGTGGTGTGTATGTATTTCATTTGTATGTGTGGTATGAGTGCATCTATCATGTGTGTCTGTTTATACTCGTGTGTATGTGTGTGTGTGTGTGTGTGTGTGTGTGTGTGTGTGTGTGTGTTCATGTGTACATGAACCTGCCTTCACACATGTAGGAGTCAGAAGTCAACCTCCATTGTCATTCCTTGGGTGCTGTCCTCCCAGTCTCGGGAGACAGTCTCTCCATTGGCCTGAAGCTCACTGATTCCCGTAAATTGTCTGTTTGTGAGCACTTGAGATCTGTCTATTTCTATTTCTCTAGCTTTGGGATTATTAAATCGAGCTACCATTATTGGCTTTTTAAAGTGTTCTGGAGACCAGTCTCCAGTTTTTATACTCACACAGCAAGCACTTGTCTGCCTGAACCATGCCCTCTCCTTCGGTTACAGTCTAGAGCTCCTTCTTTCTGTCCTGATGGAGGGAAGAGAGCCTGCTGACCAGCTGCTCTCACACCAAGAACTCGGTGATGTGTGCGGAGTGCCAGGGGCTCTGGAGACTTGTTAGATGATCCAACGAATGAAGGAATGAGTGTACCATTGCCCCTAAACCCTTCGCCTCTGCTCATGTTCTGTATGTGTTCAGCAGGCAAGAAGCAAGGTATTCTATCCTTGTGAAGGGAGAAGTAAGCTCCAAGCTTGCAGCCTGGTCACCTAGAATGTCCACCTCATGTTCTGGGACAGGGACATTTTTATGTTCTTTCCCCTAACTCCACTTGCCTCACGCAAGGTAGCAAATAGTTTCTGCACTCTAGGGTGAGCATGCTATAGGCTGGCATGCCCTTAGGTCTGAAGAAACCACTTTGGAGCCATCAGGAGGGGCAGCAACTCTGCAGGTGAACACAGAATTTCTGTTGTTTCTTCCCAGCTTATACCCTGACTCCCTCAGAACCCTGCTCTAGGAAAGAAAGTAAGCAGGGGAGAAGTCTGGCCTCCTATTACCCAGCTGGAGTCACACAGTAGGAAGCAAATGAACATGGTTAAAGAAAATGGAGTACATTTCTGCCTTGGCGAAGAAAAAAATATATATAAATTTTTAAATGCACTTGATATTGTCTCTTGGTGGTGGTGGTGGTGGCTTTAGGAGCGGGACTCCTGAAGTTAGAGCGCCACCTGCTGTCCAATTATAAAATGGTTTTGAATAGATGCCACAGAGCTATAGTTTTGGACACAAAGGTCTATGTTACTGAGACAGAAAAGCACGCAGATGTGACTGTCTGAATCATGTGGCTGATTCGAGAGCAGGGGGATTCCCACGAGTCTGGAAAGACTCTGGGAGAGGCATGGCCCTGTGCAGCCAAAGGCTGCATGGAGAAGCAGTTCTGAAGGGTGCCCACACTTTCTAGAAAGACTTGGTGACTACAACTGGAACTGAATGGCTTAATAGGCTGAAATGAGCAATTATGTCTGCACATTGGATACGACCTTTTCCATGGATTCACTGAATTCTGTGCTTTATGGGTGACTTGTGGGGAGCTTTGTGCGTGGGTAAAGTCATTCTCTTATGCACGTTATTTCAGGGTGTTGGAGAGAATATAAAGGCTGTGGAATTACAACGTATTGGTAATGGTGATATGAACATCATTGGTTCGCCCCCTCCCTGGGCAGAGGTGGACACCTTTCTCTACCACCCCTAACTAGAAACGAAACTCTTCTAGGCAAAAAAAAAATCAAGCACAAGTTTAACATAGAAATATCTAGAAAAGTGAAGTGGGGCTGAGAGAAGAGCTCTGTCGAGAAAGGACCTTAGTTCTGGTCCCACATAAAGAGCCAACTGTGGTAATGTGGGCTTGTTATCTCAGAGTTGGGAGGCAGAGATAGGAAGATCCCTGGGCTCTTTAGCCAGCCAGCCAGCCTAGCCTCCGTGGCAAGTTATCAGTTCAGTGAGAAGCCTGCCTCAAACAAACAAACAAACAAACAAACAAAGGTGGGGATCTGGAATGATATATCACTCGGCAGTTAGAACATCAGTCGCCCTTCCAGGGTGCCCAGGTTTGATTCCCAGCCCATGCCTTACAACTCACATCCATCTGTAACTCCAACCAGGGGATCCAATGCCCACTCCTGGCATCCACTGGCGCCAGGCACAAACGTGATGCGGACCAAACACCCATACACACAAAACAGTAACAACAATGATGTCAAGGGCTGGCAGCATCTGGCCTCCGTAAGCCACACAAACACTCGATGTGCCACGTACACACGTACCCACACACACACCAAAATGAAGGAGACACAGGTTTACACGTGTTGCTTCAAATAGCAAAGGGCTTAAAATTCAATATTCTCCACCCCCCTCCCAAGATTTGTTTGGGGATATAGATGGGTGAACACTATGTCTTGTGACATGTTAGAGCTACAGATGAAAATCCCAAAAGAAGCTGTTGATGAGAGTGAAGTCAGGGGTCGTAGGAACTAGAAGAGGCAAAGTCTGCCCCATGGTGGGTGCTCTGTAGGGCTGAAGTTAGATAGCTGCTTTGGTGAGCTTGCCTCTTCATTCTGCCAATTCGGTCCCTCGGCCCTCATTCTAGAGAATCTGGATATGGTGGGATGATACATGGTCTCTTGTGTAATCAACCCTTTTGGCTTTTTCCAAGGTTTTACTATTACCATTTACTTCCTGTGGAATTTATGTCACACACACACACACACACACACACACACACACCTATGCAGTGGCCATATGACTCGTCCCTTGTCCTACTAACACTGAAGTGAGCCCCCTGTGTGCATGTCACCTCTCTAACTACCATTAAATTCCCCTCAACCTTATTAACTGGCACCTGAATGGAATCAAGTGACATTTGCAGACAGATGCCAGGGGACCTTAAGTGCTTCTAGTCTCTAGCAATTGAATTATGCTCAGTGAAATTTTGATGTCAAGGATGGGCTTTTTTTTTTCACTGTAATTTTTTTTAAATAGAACATCTGCATGGCTAAATATGACATAGCTGACTGACGGTCAAGCAGGGTCCAAGTGAGCCTGCCACCATTTACCATAAGAGTAAATGATGAAGAATTTGTTTTTTTTTCCTGTGCCAACACAGAGTTTCATCTGTTGGCAACTGAAGGCTTCTGAGTAAAACAAATGGACTTTAAAGCCTTAAGATAACTCTCCAACCCTGTTAAAGATATCAAAACACACAGTGACGCTAACTATCTTCATGATGTGAGTTGCACTGAATGAGCGACATTGTACAGAGGCAGCCAGACCTCAACCTTCCTCAGCATCAACTCCATGGGAGAAAAAGAACGGAGAAGCTGTGGCCCTGGCCTTCTCGGAATACTTTGTTCAAAAGTTACTCGCTTCTTGGTTTAAAACAATTCATCTTCCTAAATTAAATGGGAAAGTTGCCTCTTCTGCAACCCTTCACTCCAGAGTCTGTCTACACAATGAATCCAGATTTTCTTCCTCCAGCAATAAACTCTATCTGAAGTATCACAAAATGTTTATAAAGCAACAGAATGAGATGATGCCTGCAAACACACCACAGCCAGACGTTTCCTTCCCTGTTGGTTTTCTGTCCTCCCAGGGAGTGGAAGGTGTTAAATGGGCAGCTTGCCCGGATTCTTCCCTGGGACCTTGGGGAAGAAAATCATGATATAAGCATACAATGATTGTCTTGATTCAGGAACGGTATTGAGTAAACCTATTAATTTGAATTTTTAAATACTTTCTTTTATATTTTTCCACATTTTTACAAAAAGTTAGATGTTTCTGGCTTGTTAAAAAAACAACCACTGAAATTTAGTGAGTTGTTTTTTTGTTTGTTTGTCTGTTTGTTTTGGTTTTTTTTTTTTTTTNATGTCTATCTTCCTAATTTGTTCATTTTCTACTAAATTAGGTGCCTCACATTATTAAACACATCCCTTAGGCAACCACCTTCCACTTTGTAGTCACCCCAGCCTTTCCACAGTGAGATGTATAAACTTCCGAAGCCATTAATTCCAACAGGCTGGGGCCTGGGCGTTTATGTTAAGTGATTAGCATGCCATCATTTCTTAAGCTACCTCCGACTGCCAGACAAGAATCAGCAGCCTTTTGAATATGTTTAATTTTTCCTATCCAAAAGAGAAGATGCAGACCTGAGATCAGCTTGCTAATAAAACTCAACCCCTGGAAAAGCCGCATAAACAGGATCAGACTCCTCTGAGTTCAAATCCAGATGTGGCCATTTCGCCCACACATAAACTCCTTATTACATTAGAGAGCATCTAACAAATGTGTTATCTTTTCCCACCCATAACAGATTGCAGATAATCTTATTTAAATAAATCAATAAGATGAATCTGTCTATATAATACGGCGTCTACGCTGTTAACCGATCTTTTTAAAGATTAACTTACGAATCTGAATCATAAGTAGTCAGAGCAGCTGTGGAGGGGGCTTGGATGGGGGACACAATGACAACAGGGCGTTCTGAGATTGTGGGTGCTCACTTTGGGGTGAGGTGACTTTGGGATGTTAATAAATTTAAGGGTGCAGTGAGTTCAGGGAAGCTGACTTAAGGGTACGTGAGTTTAGGGTGCTCGGCTTTAACGAGTTTAGATGCTCACATTATTAAGGGTTTAATGAGACGAAGGTGCCAACAGTCAGGTCTAGGTGCTATGGTTTAGCGATAGTACACTAACGTGTGTCATGAGTTCACGGTGCTGATTTAGAGGGGCTCTGAGCTTGGAGAGTGATCAGAGAGGTCTATATCTCAGGGATGCTGTGAACTTATGGAAAAGAAAGGGTTCACTCAGCTTGGGCTGTTGGGAGCTCAGGGTAGACATTAATGAGTTGGGGCCAGATAAATGTGGCTTTCCTTTCTCCTGAACTCTTGCTATCTGGAAGTTAGTCACCCACATCCTTTGCCGACTAGGGTAAATGTCTTTTGAGGAGTTTGCATCTTCCGGACAATTTGAATAGGTGAGCTAGCAAAGGCCCCTGTCTGTGACCTCTGATGGAGAAAGGAAAGGCAGGGCAGAGGCTGGGTCCTGGTCACAACAGCTCTCCGGGACGATGCCACAGATCCCCTGTCCTCTGAAGCCTGGCTTTCTGTGAACTCACTTGGCCTGCCTTTCCTCTCTCTGCAGCAGGTGATGTTCTAGCTGGCTTCCCTGCATACAACAGGAGCAGATTCTCTTACAGAAATCAACGTATTCTGTCCAACTCCATTCAGTATTTTCTCTAGCACACATAAACACACGTCTACACATGTGATAAATTAGACTTAAACTGGATATACAGACTACATGTCTGCCTTTACCCCGATGAACGAACTACTTCGGCTCTTTGCTAAGGTGATGTTTTAAGGTTGTGCTAATGTGTCCGGGTTTTCATTTGGAGATGTATTACAGAGCCATGTGCCCGGTTTTGCATGTGCTCATAGGAAAACTTCCATGTGCACTCAAAAGAAGAGGTTTCAACCCTGCTTGCTTTTAGCATTTCTCCAAGTTTTACTCATAAAAAAGTTGCTAGTACATTCCTGTTTTTCCTACTCCGTATTACTGTTTTAAATTTGACTTTTGAGTACTTTTCAGACTATATGTATAACAAAAAGGTTTTCCTAAATTTCTTAAGTAATTTATTGTTTTATTATTGGTGTGTGGTTGTGGGGGTCGGGGCTGGGGTGTGGGGAGAGATGAATTTCGCAGCACACACATGGAGATCTGAACACTACTTGTAAGAGTGAGTTGTTTTCTTCTACAGTTGCATCCTGGGGATCAAACTCAAGCAGTCAGGCCTGGAGACAAGTGTCTCTACACACTGAGCGACCCAACCAGTCCGACAAATGGACGTTATGCAATATTTAGATGTCTTCATTCACCATTAATCATTTGGGTGTCCTGCTCTTTATGCACAAAGTTTAGCTGCGCTCGTCTGTCGGGTACAAAATATACTATCACATTTTAGTACAATGCGGAATGTTTAAAATCAAACTAATTTCCATTCTGATCACCACCATTTAACATTGTTAGCCTCTAAAAGTGACTTTCTGCATAAAATTTCAACAGACAGCAGCCAATTACAGCATTTGCCACGATGACTCATTGCCAACAAAGAAGAGAAACATCATCTCTGAAGAAAAAACGAACCCTGTGGAGAAGCAAGCGAGGGGCCTAATCGACAGTTCTCTGAAGAAGACAGACAAGTGCCTTCAGAGGCGTGGAGAAATTCCCCGCACCGCTAATCATCAGGGAGATGCACATCAAAACAATAATGGGCTGTCCCCTCGCACCTGCTAGGGTGACTGTTATCAAAAAGACACGAGTTAACAAATAAGGGTGGGATGTCTGGAAAAGGAAATCTCCCACACGGCTAGATGGAGCGTTAATTAGCCCCCGCTGCAGGGGTCCTCACAAAACTACACATAGAACGACTTCAGGGTATTTATCCCTCAGATTGAAAATCAGTTCATCAAAGAGGTGTCCGCAGCACTACCCATGGTGCCCCTAAGTGTCCATCAGGGATGGGTGGATGTACTCAGTAATATCACATGCAGCCTACCTAATATTCAGTTTTATAAAGAAGGAAATTCTGCTATCTGCAATGATAGCAATGAAACCGGATGCTATTATCCTGAATGATCCAAACACGGACCCATCAACACCACCTGTTTCCACCTACATGGAAGAGAGACTGTGAGGCGTGCGTAAATGGGGTGCGGGTCACTGGTCCTCGCCATACCCAAACTGTTCATTCACTGATCATGTGACCAAAGTCTCACTTGACTGGGAGACAGGTAAAGCTCTCCCTCACCTCCTTACACCGGCCAGACAAGTGCTCTACTACTGTGTGATGCCCTCCACCCTTGATTTCTAAGAGAGGTACTTTCTATGTCGTCCAGAATGACCTAATGCTGATATAGATGTACACACTGCTTCCAACTCGTGAAGAAATGTTCAGCGGCACAGAGCATCCGTGCCTGTTTCCTGAACCTTGCACATTTGAGAACAGCTTTCTGTTGTCTTTGTGTAAAAAGGCAATTCAGCTGAGTATATATTTGGGGTGGGGGTCTATTTTAAATGGGGAAAGTTACTTTATCTGACTCTGGCTTCTGTGACTCTGGAGTTTTTCCTAATTTCTGGACTTCTGTAGGGAACATACGTTTCCTGCCCAAGTGCTTGTTGGATTTCCTGTTCCTAGTCCTAGTAGTTCATAAGTATTACAATAATATATTATGACATTAAATCTCATCTTAGTGACCATCTTCTAAGTGGATGATCAAGTGTTTTCTTTCAGCCTAGAGAAGCTTATTCTACCACGCCTGCCATGGCTTTGACTATTACTACAGACAAAATGGTAGCCTTGCTTCTTTAGTCTCCTTTCTAAGGAGTAGCACTAATTTCTTTCTCTCTCTCCTTTTGGCCATGCGTGTTGAGTGTTCGCGTTACTCCACGGACTGTATTAAATTCTCACACATAGTCATTTCCCTTCCCTCCCTTTGGCAATCTGAAGCGGCAGGCAGCATTGTCTGTCTTCAGATAAAAGACTCTCAACCAAGTTCACGCCTGCAGCAGGTGTGGGGCTGAGCGTCCCCTGAAACTCCAGCCCGGTCTCCTCCACGTGTGCTCTCTCTCACTTCTGTCCACCGAACCCCTGCTGCTCTCTCTCTTTCACTTGGGATTTGCCTTTCTACATTTCAGAATGCATCTCAGGTTTGTCTCTCCAGCTGAAAAATCAGGTTTTCCTAAGTGTGCCCCTCTGATAAAAAGGAACAATGAACGGGGAGCAGGGTCCAGAGAAGCCCCTGCTGGCAGCACAGGCTACCGGCTATTGCTTTTGGGGGTTGTCAGATTTAATCAATGGACAAAGGTCAGATGGTTAGGCTAAGAAGAGCTCCTTCAGAATTCATCAAGGATACAGGAGATTCAGTCAGGCACAGAGATATGGGCGCATGTACACTATACGCTGAGATAAAGAAACGCCTTCTCCTTACACATTAATCATACCATGAATTACTTTTAGATTGATTGGTACCTAACCAATGCCAGAGGTGCAAAAAAGCTCAGCCTATTCCTAAGGTCCACGAGTGCTGTCGTTTTTTGTGGAAACTCTCCTCCTGATCTGGCAAGAGGTTGTTGGTTCTGGTTTTCCCGGGTTGCAGATATAGTGACTTGGAGGACTGACAAAGAAACTGCTGGCTAGTGACCTGTAGATGGGAAATATTTTGAATTTCCCTTCTCCCAATAAAACACCGAGTCACTGGCTAACCCTGGGAGAACTGAATTAAGCTTTAGTATATAATCAATAGACAGATCAAAGGGGATTATGATGTCATTAATGTGCCTGTGGCACTGTCAGAAAGCTGTAGTAGCCGGACTCAGTTCCTACAGTGGTAGTCTTCGGAGGTAGTAGATTATTCAAATGACAGGATCTGGTGGAAGGTTCTTGGGTTGATAAGGAATTCCCTTGATAAGTTAGCTTGTTTTGTTTCTGGGCTCCGGCATAAGGAGATTTCCTGAGCTAGTTTCTATCTCCTTCATGTGCTACCACAAGCCTGGAAGTAACATGGTTCACCTACCATGTGCTACAACTTCAGTCATCCCAACCCTTCAAAGACTATTTGCACAAAGCAATAGGCGAGCACAGAGTCTAGCACTGGCCAGTGCACAGTCAGGACACCTACTTTGTAGAGAAGTTCCAGCTGGTCACAAAGTGATGGTTTGCTTGTTCTTGACTCAGAATGGAGAACGAGGAGTCCATGTGGAAACTCCGGGGCCTGTAGTATCAGTAAAATGCAGAATCCCAGAGATCCCCAAACATGGCCATAATGAAAGGCTTCCTTACCAATGCCCCCACTGAAAGCACTTCCCAACAATGTCCCCACTAAAAGTCCTCCCTATCCATGGCCCACTGGGAGCCATGGCTTGGTCGACACTGTACTAAATCTGATGAATAGCTTTTAATGAAATCAACCCGTTCTGAAGAACTCTTTGGGTATTACCAGAAGGGGAGGTTCTATCATGCAGCAACAGCATCGTGCTATGTTTTTACATTAAATGTGCTGTTTCAACCACTAAAAAACACCCTATTCACCACTGAGAGATCCAGAGAGAAAGAGAAGCTGTAACTGTGAATCATTAGGGTCTGTTGCTAGTACCAGCAGCTCTAATTAACAGTTTTAGGTGCCTAGAGCCAAATAATATGGCAGACATGAGATGCTACCTTTTTTTTTTTTTAACCTGGATATTTTCTTTATTTACATTTCAAATGTTTTATCCCCTTTCCTGGTTTTCCCTCTGGAAAAAACACCCTCCCCCTACTCCCTCTCCCCTACCCCTGCTCACCAACCCACCCACTCCTGCTTCCTGGCCCTGGCATTCCCCCACACTGGGGCATACAGCCTTCATAGGACAAAAGGCCTTTCCTCCCATTGATGTCTGACAAGGCCATCCTCTGCTGCATATGCAGCTAGAGCCATGAGTCCCACCATGAGTACTCTTTGGTTGGTGGTTTGGTCCCTGGGAGCTCTGGGAGTACTTTCTAGTTCATATCGTTGTTCCTCCTATGGGGCTGCAAACCCCTTCAGCTCCTTGGGTCCTTTCTCTAGCTCCTTCATTGGGGATCCTATGCTGAGTCTAATGGATGGCTTTGAGCATCCACTTCTGTATTTGTGAGACACTGGCAGAGCCTCTCAGGAGAGAGCTCTATCAGTACTACTCAGCTATTAAAAACAATGAATTTATGAAATATCATAGGCAAATGGATGGATCTGGAGTATAGCATCCTGAGTGAGGTAACCCAATCACAAAAGAACGCACATGATATGCACTCGCTGATAAGTGAATATTAGCCCAGAAGCTCAGAATACCCAAGATACAATTCACAAACCACATGAAACTCAAGAAGAAGGAAGACCATAGTGTGGATACTTCTATCCATCTTAGAAGGGGAAACAAAATACCCATGGAAGGAGTTAAAGAGACAAAGTGTGGAGCAGAGACAGAAGGAAGACTGGCTCACCTTGGGATCCATCCTATATACAACCATCACACCCAGACACTGTTGTAGATGCCAACAAGCGCTTGCTGACAGGAGCCTGATATTGCTGCTACCTTCTATCCCTGGAGTCTATGAGGCTAGGCTCCCCACTCCTCACACCTGTATCCACAGAACAGTCATTGTGACACTGAAGTTCTGTCTGTTAGGTGTGGGGTAGCTGCCCTGCCTTATAGCTATGGAATAGTCCTAAACACATTACAAAGTACCGACTCAAAATTCAAAATGGCAGCCCAGGTCATTGTCCTAGCTAAGATTGCCAACTTGACGCAGCCTACCAGCACCTGAAAGGAGTCTTCGTTGAGTGACTGTCATTATCACGTGGGTTTGTTGATGTGTCTGTGAGAGATGGTCTTCTTAGTTGATGGTGAAGGGCACATGCCGCTGTGAGCAGCACCATTTACTGTGCACATGGTCCTGGGCTGTATAAGAAAGCTAGCTAAGAGCAGGCCAGCAAGTGAGTCAGCAACCAGCAACTCTCCATGGTTCACACTTGAGTTTCTACCCTGACTTCCTTCAGTGACAGGCTAGAATTTGTAACCTAAAAGAAACTCTGGCCTAGCCTGAGTTGCTGCTTTCAGTCATAACATTTACCATGGCAACCAAATGAAGCCAGAACAGTCAACTTCACACTACCTGATGCTCATGGACTTGGAATCTTGATCTGCTTCAGCCTCAAGACAGTTTCCATACTTTAGGAGGAAGAGATCCCACGAGTGTGTGTGTGTGTGTGTGTGTGTGTGTGTGTGTGTGTGTGTGTGTGTTGGCGGTGGGTACTTACCTCTGACATTTACTTGCTACTAACAAATAGATGATAATTTTCAGCCTCCAATTCCTCGTCTATAGGTTCAGGCAAACGTGACTCTTTAGTGAAAAAATGCTTATAACCTCTGCCCAGCAGCCTTGCGTGGAATGAAATGTTCATCAGAGCTGCTCATTTTGTGCCCTCTTGACATTGGTAGAGGCATGGGACCTCCAGGTCTCACCAAACGCCTAGTGGTAGAATTATGGCCACCCACATTCTATATCGTCTGCCCTAAAACTCTTCCAGCAGGAAGAGAGCCATCAGATATCACCTTCAAAAGAAGCCCCTGGGCCTTCTGCATCCCTCAGGGTTCTCTAGAACACAGGCTGGGAGCTCAAGGGAAAACCGGCTGGATCAGAGATTTCAAGAGACCCGAGTCCTGGCACTGGGAAAGCTCCTCTGTTGCTAGAAAACCTGTTTGGCAAGCACGAGGAACTATCACCTAGAACCCATGTTTACAAAACTGGGCAATAATGCCACACACTGGACCCATAATCATAGTGCTATGGACACAGAGGCAGGGGCTGGCTGGCCTGTCCAGCTACACTGGAGATCCCCAGGTTCAGTGAGAGACCTGTCTATAAAAGTAAGATGAAGAGTCAGTAAGGAAGACACACAAGGTCAACCTCTAGCTTCCACACACATGCATACACACATGCACAGGTAAACACATGCAGAAAGAGAGGCTCCAATTCTAGACCTGGGGAGCCAGACTCTGGTGTCATTTTTGGTTCCTCTGGTCTACTTAGACTTCCATATATATTCTATATTCTATAGTATATTACCTTGAGGATGATGGTATGAAAAGTCAGATGTGCTCAGTACACAGATACCTTTTCTTTTTATTAGTAAACACCACTCTAGAAAATGATGGTTTGCTGTGATATTTTCAGCCATGTATAGCACGTTTGGTCTTGTTTATCCTCTGGTTACCTTCTCTGCTCCCTAGTGTATCCCATGCACGTATGTTAGAGTCTGTGGATACAGAATCCAAGGGTACAAGGGGGCACCCAAGAACACAGGGTGAACCCAAGGGCACAGGAGGCACCCGAAGACACAGAGGGAACCCAAGGACACAAGGGGAACCCAAGGGCACAGGGGGAACCCAAGGACATAGGGTGAACCCAAAGGCACAGGAGGCACCCGAAGACACAGAGGGAAACCAAGGACACAAGGTGAACCCAAGGGCATGGGGGGCACCAAAGGGCACAAGGGGAACCCAAGGGCATAGGGGAACCCAAGGGCACAGGAGGCACCCTAAGACACAGAGGGAACCCAAGGACACAAGGTGAACCCAAGGGCACGGGGGGCACCCAAGGACATAGGGTGAACCCAAGGGCACAAGAGGCACCCAAAGACACAGAGGGAACCCAAGGACACAAGGTGGACCCAAGGGCAAAGGGGTTGGCTTGCAGCTCCCAATGCCACATCTCCTTGCTTACAATTTCCTATAAATTCAGATCCAGTGGCTCCATTGCTCTCTTCCAGCCTCCAAGGTTACTGAACTGGAGCGGCATACACTTACACAGACACAACCATGTAAATAAAAAATAAATATTACAAAAGAGTCCCCCAGGTGAAAGTTAGGGAGCTCTAACTTTCCCATGCTCATTATAGAATTTTGATTAAATATCAAATTGAACAAACAAACAAACAAAAAGCTCACAGACACAGAAGGCCCACTCTATTTCAAACATGTTTTCTTTGGGGCCTCTGATGGTTTTCTAACTAATTTCGCCTTGTAGATGGAAGAGAAAATACTGGGCGACAAATAAAAGGGAAGCTATGGAAAAGATGGAGGGGTAAGGATAAGCTCTCTGGGGAACAGGGGGTGGGGCAAAGCTGATGCAGGAGGCTAAGGGTCAGGCAAAGAGGGGATAGATCAGGGAAGCAGCCCTCACCCCCCCCCCTCACACCCAAAGGAACCTTCCCATGGTGGGTGATAAGCCAGAGACAGAAAATGGGCATCAGGAATGAAAATATTTCAGAAGCCCACATCAGAACTCTCTCATGGTTTGTGTAACCAGGATGTCTGGTCTAGAGGCTTAAGACAAAAGAACAAACAGATACACAGACAGAAACACAATGACAAGTTAACTACAGACACCTGTGAAGGTCTTCACTCTCCAGCTGGCTCATCCCACTAGGCCTGGCCTTCCCAGAAGCCCCTGGGGCAGGCCAGTGGCTGGCCATCATCAACCCTGGCAGAAGGTACTTCAAAGCAGCTGTTGCCAAGCCTTCTGCTAAAGAAGATACTGTAGCTCCCATCAGATCCTGATTTGATACAAACACTTCATCAGCACAGCCAGTAGAATCAATAGCCTTTGGCCTCTGAAGGCTTCAATGAGCCCCACTAGCCTTGCCAACAGAACAGTTGATTATTCCCCAGCCTTTGATAGCTACTTGGCCACCACCCCAAACTGTCTGCTTGGCATCCTCTCCTGATATCAACCAGAAATACTAGACAAAGCCCATGAATGTCCAAGCAGGGAGGGACATGCACTTTGGGTCTGGTTAATTAGATGATTTACGTAGCCTAAATGCACAGCCTGAAATTTGCCCACAGCTCAAAAGCCGTAAGCAGTGGATTGGATTGCTTATGACAAGAATTAGCCTACTAGCCTTCTATAGTCTCTAGCTTTGCTTTTGTTTTTGTTTTTAAATTGGGAGAGGATGCATGTGCAGTTTGCTCTCAAGGGAAAGTGCACCTGGAGGGTAGGAAGACTCCAGCATCACCAGCAGGTACAGGAGCCACACTCCTCCATGTCACAGATGGACCACCTGGCCCTTCCGTGAGTTTTCAGCTATACCGAGGAAGGACTAAGAGACAGAGGAGATGAATGGATACAGCGATGGTTGTCTTTGTCCCCTCAGGCCCAGGTGATCCTGGTTGGTTGTAGAATAAAGCTAAGTGAGAGATGATGCTCCCTGCTTAATGAACTCTTTGAAGCAGTTTCTTCTACAAATAACAGCTCTGTTTGGCATGAGTCTGGGAATCCTGAAACAACTTTCTATTTTCTTTTGGATTTTGCACATTACTTAGAAACCTGGGAGCTGAGAAAATCGGAGCAGGCCTGTGCTTTGTGAACAAGCTGCACACTAACAGGCTGGAAGTGTTTACTGTAGGTCTCTACAGTTAGTAGGCAGTATGAGGCAGGAGATGAGCAGAGGCCATTTTACCAGCAGCCTCTTGGGTTTGAAGGGAAATGGGTAGAGAAAGGGAAAGGGGGAAGAGGAGAGAGGTGGAGAGGAGAGGGGAGGGAGGGGAAGGAAGGGGAGAGAAAGGGAAAGAGAGGAAGNGGGAGGGAGGGAGGGAGAGAGAGAGAGAGAGAGAGAGAGAATATTTGTAGGTATTCTTAAATCCACTTCTTGTTAAAGGCCAGCTGAAGGTTATATTCACCCCTGGGAAGACCAAGATGAAGGCTACCTTTCTCCATTTAAGGATGCCATGATTTAGAGAGCAGCTTTCCCGGCGTGTTCCTGCACTCAGCTGTCTCATCAGGGAGTCCTTTAGATTAACAAATGTGAACATTTGAACATCACCGGAGGGATTATTACATCGTGTTAAATATTTCATTTATCTGACATCACCCTCCTGACTCACTGCTATAATTTATTAAACTGGCCTTGCATAGAGACGATCTGGTAGTTTCTTGAGGGTGGGGCTCCCCTTTCAAGTCTTTTCCCGCCCTCTCTGAAAAGCATTGAGCATTTTCTTTGCTGTTTTTCATATATGTATGGGAGGGGAAGTCCTGAAAGTGGACAGGCTGAGCTGTAGGGCAGCTTGTGTGTGTGTCCCCACTAGCAAGGGTGTACATGTCAACACCGTGGTAACAGCATGTGGTGTATTAGGATGTGGTGGGGCTTTTAGGAGGAAGAGTCTAGTGGGAAGCTCTAGAGGGTGTGACACCTCAGGGGACTATGGGATGCTCCACCCCTTCCCTTCTTGCCCTGATCCTTGGCTCTCAATGTTAGATACTGGTGCCACTATATATACCAACCGTGGTATAAACTTCCTGCTAAAGCCCTAAAGACTAGGGCTGCTTGGTGATGAACTAGAACCTTCAGAAGCGTGAGCCAAATTAACCCCTTTTCTCCTCGTGAGCTGATTCTTCACATTGTGCTGACAGCATGAAAACAAAAGATCTTACCCCTTCTCTCCATGCCCGATACCCCTAAGTCCGGTCGACCATAGTTCAGTCTCCAAGCTACAGTCTCTAGTTCCAGTCAGACTATCACGTTTAGGTCCGAGTCTTTGACCCTGAGGTATCAACTCAAAGGTTCAAACACCATGGGGAAACTCAAAACTACTAGGACCCTTCCGAGATCTTCGACTGAGTCTTTGAAGAACCTCCTAAGCTTCTCTTCTTTCTCTTCCTCCTTGCAGGCAGAGAGGGACTTGCCTTGGTGTCCTTTTCTGTCTCTGGCTGGATAAAAAAATGTTTTTCATAGGAAATATAATTGCCTTCAACTAACTTTCTCCTCAAGGGGGTCTCATCAAACAACCTATGGTAAAGTTGCCACTGCCTGGAAGACAGAAGCTGAGGGTCCTTGCCTTACCCAGACAGCCCTTTTCTCTATTCTCCTGAAGGAAACTCTTGGAGGCATGCTTGACCTATATAAAATTCTCTGATTTGGATAAATTTCAACATGCTACCTCCCTGAATTCCTTAGAACCCCTTCCCTTAAATCCTGTGTCTCAATCTATTGTCTATTTTCTGGATTCACCTATAATCTCCTAAAATTCATTTTCTTCTTGAAATGGTCTACACTCCATAATTCCTGACTCTTCTATGAGGATGATTATACAAGTTAATGGGTCTCGGGATTTGGGGAACTCATCATCCTACTATGGCCTTTTCACTTGGAGATCTGCCTCTCATGAGTTCATCTCAGCAAACCTCCAAGGGATAGAGGAGAAAGTTCACAGACCCAACACAGGCAGTGGGCATGGAAGAAAACAGCACCTGAAGGCCTCGATGCCTGAGGTTGGAGCAGGCAAGGGTATTGGAGACTCATCAGTAGGGGTCATCAACAAGAATGGTCCTAGAGAAGGCCTGTGTATGAGGGTGGTCCTGAGGAAAGTGTCTGGACCCAGGAAAGTCCGAGGAGGATTTGATTCATTCAGTACCTAAGTACTTTACCCTCTCACTGACATCAATGATATATTACTTTCCCTCATTGTTGTGACAAAGGCAACTTAGGAAAGGAAGAATTTTGAGAGAATGAAAGGATAGGGTCTATCATTATAGAGAAGGGTTAATGGTGGGAGAGGGAGACAGCTCACATTGACTCTGCCAGGAGGAACCAGAGAAGTTGATGCTGGTTCTCAGCTGTAGGGCCCTGGCCCATGGAACAACCCCACCAGAACTTAACTGGATCCTCTCTTCTCATCAAATGTTTCTGGAAACACCTTCCTATAGACAATAGACTCACCCAGAGTTGTCCCTCCCCACTGAGTCCCAACTCAGCAGGGCTTCCATTGAGGACTAACAATCACAGATGATCTGGGTCTCAGAAATCACAGAGTAGAGTGGAACTATTGTTACTTCTCTTGTGGCTGCAGTGGCGATCTCTTGCTTGATTTTCCCAGCAACCCTGGGGTGTCATAGTTCGCAAGTTGCGGTGAAGACTTGGGGCGGCTTCTGTGAGTTCATACAGGTAGGATTAGGCCCTCATGACACAAGAGCCTGAGGTTTTTGTCTTTGAAGGGGGTGCAGCTCACTGAATAAAGTGCAACGGTTGTAGTTAGTTTCCCCTCTTGCTGTGATGAAACCCTCTGACTCAAAGTAACTCAGGCAGAAAGGGTTGGTTTCATCTTACACTTGAGATCATAGTCCCTCAGTGCAGAAATTAGGGACAAGAATGGAAGGCAGAACTTGCTATCCCACACAGCACTGTCTCTAATAGGGAATCAACAAACAACCAAGCACACAGAAAAAGTGGAAAACCCTGTTCATTGCCTGGCTCGCTGCCTCAGGCTTGGGTGGCTTTCCTACGCAGCTCAGGACTCCCTTCCTAAGGAATGGTGCCTCCCACAGTGGGCTAGATACTCCTACATCAGTTAGTAATGAAGACAATCTCTCATAGATATGCCCACAGCCCAACCTGATCCAGACAATCTCGAGGTTAAGGTGTCTCCTCTCAGATAACTCTAAGCGCTGTCAAGTTGACAATTTGGGCTGACTAGAAGAGTTAGACCTTTCATTTGACTCTGTAAGTTAAATGGGGGTGTAATCCACCTACTCTTCTCACTGAAAAAGACACAGAAAATCCTTCTTCTGTGCACTGACCTCTAGTTGGAGATAGCCGAGCTTTCCGGGGCATTACTGAGACCACTGGCCTACGTTTCTGTTTGTTTGTCTCTGGAATCCCTTCCCACATCTCCCAACTCCCTTCTCCCTCCACAATTTCTCAGCCCTTACATTCATCTCCCATCCCGAAGGATCTATTCCAGGCTCTCATGGAAAGGGTACTGCGGCTGAATACTACTTCAGGTTGGTAAACAATTGTCATTATTTTACAACGATCTTAGTGATCTGGTTGAAAAGCTCATGCACACCACAGTCCACCTGCATGAGACAAGAAGGCCAATTGGAGCCTTTGCAAGGTGGCTGAGGCGTGTAAGGTTCCTTCATTGTCTCAGAGATTGACCTTCAGAGATCTGAAGCCATGAGAGGCTTACTGAAGCCTGTTACTTATAAAATACAAATGGCCTTTTCAATCCTCACCCTGTCTTACCACTCCATTAAATGAGGCCCAGACACAGCCTGCAGTGCCATTTAAATGATGGCAGTGTCATTTCTGCACGGCCTTCATCCTTCATTGCTGAACACTCCGCCAGCTCAGGGATGGTGCTGCTCCTTCAATTACGACTCCCTTGTGGCTTTCTGAGTGGATTCTTTTGATTAGATCCACCAGGATAGATTACACAGAGGAATGTAGTATATCTTACAAGTAGTCAACTGATCTGCAGTGACCTCAGACTAGAAAAGGAGACTCTCACTTCAAATGAGAAATTTTCATTTTCCAATTAAGTAATGAGTTGTGATGGTTTGTATATGCTTGGCCCAGGGACTAAAACTATTAGAAGGTGTGGCCCTGTTGGCATAGGTGTGTCACTGTGGGTGTGGGCTTTAAGACCCTCATCCTAGCTGCCTGGAAGTCAGTATTCTGCTTGTAGCCTTCAGATGAAGATGTCGAACTCCCAGCTCCTCCTGTACCATCCCTGCCTGGATGTTGTCATGCTCCCACCTTGATGATAATGGACTGAACCTCTGAACCTGTAATCTAGCCCTAATTTAAATGTTGTCCTTATAAGAGTTGCCTTGGTCATGGTATCTGTTCACAATAGTAAAACCCTAAGACAAGCATTAAAGATGAGGCTGGTGGTCAAGGCCAAAGATGGTGAACAAAGAGGTAATCAGTGCTCTAAAGATGGAGAGATCCTGAGGTGTGAGGACTTGTGGGGTGGTGGGATCAGGGGAGGGGGTAATGTCTTCCAAGCCTGTTTTCCTCTTCCATTTATTGTCTGTAATGAGCTGCAATCTTTACTGTATCAAAGCACACATGCTTGCCATCTTATTAAATCCTAGTTTATGATATTGTCTTAGTTTAGGTTTTACTGCTGTAAACAGACACCATGACCAAGACAATTCTTATAAGGACAACATTTAATTGGGGCTGGCTTACAGGTTCAGAGGTTCAGTGTGGGGAGCGGGCTCGGCCTCATGGGCCAAAGATGGCGCCCTGGCTCTATGCCAAGCCCCGTGACCTCACTTGTTTATCCCAGTCTCAGTCATGCACAGTAAAAGCAGCGTGTGTAACTCGAATGCCTCTTGATACCATTCTATCAGCCTATCCTGCATGCTGCCTTGGACGTGTGCATCTATGATTGGGTGGTGTGAGGTGACGTGAGTGAATGGAAGAGGATAAATTGTGGGCAGTCCCAGAGGGAATGATGATTGATGAATGGCTGGAGAATGATTGATGAAGGAGAAAGCTGGGGAAGCTTTGAGAGAACCTCCAAATAAAGAGAAGCAGCTGCAGCTGCTTTGAACCTGCTTTGGAGTCCATGTCGTTTATTCCTATTATCTGCTCGTCAGAGATTGGGGCTGCGACAGTTCAGCCCATTATCATCAAGGTGGGAGCATGGCAATGTCTAGACAGGGATGGTGCAGGAGGACCTGAGAGTTCTACATCTTCATCTTAAGGCAGCTAGCAGAATACTGACTTCCAGGCAGCTAGGATGAGGGTCTTATAGCCCACACCCACAGTGACACACCCACTCCAACAAGGCTATGCCTACCCCAACAGGGCCACACCTTCTAATAGTTCCACTCGCTGGGCCAAGCATATACAAACCATCATAGAAATGTTGCCAGAAACATTCATATTTAGACTGGATGTTGTTTATACTTGAAATCACTTAAAAGCCAGACATCTGAACTGACACTTCCAGGAAGTGTGCAAGTTTTTGTCTCTATTGCTGTGAAAAATGTCTGAATAGAGATCCAGGTCAGCTGTTTTAACAAGTAAACATAATGGGTGTCTTATTTTAAGGAAAATATCGGACATAGCAGTGTTCTTACAAGGGAATTCAGAAGGAAGATAGCCTCTGAGGAAGCCATTATCTAAACAAATACCTTACCAAATTGAGGTGATCAGGAGAGCCATGTTTTCATGGCATTTGAGAGCACAGGGATAACAAGAGTGGAACCTGAAATGCTCCCCAAAACCAGACCTATCCCCCAGACCTTGTCCCTAGACCAGAATCCATGCCTGTTCCCCAGAATGAAAGTGCTGAATCAGCAGACTTAAGAGGTGGTGGAAGTAAACCCGACATACTGTGTGTTTGGCAAACATGCTGTGCACATCTGCACAAGAAGGATGCTCAAGGCTTGAGTCCCTCGGCTTTGCTTAAAGCAGTCTCATTTGGGTGAGGCACTCATGGACCAGAAGAAGCAAGTTCAGCTCTTTCCTGGACTACCTACTCCCTGCATCCTACAATCTAGGAAGGATTCTTCACCTGATGTTTAGCAGCCAAAATTCACAAGTTTACAAAGAAACAAAGCTTAAGGACAACAAAACAAAATTAGAACTGAAATTAGACAAGTAACAGAAATACCAAGCAGCGGATATTTACTGCGTTAGTCTGTTTCTGTCACTGTAGCAAAGCACCTGCAGCCGGACATTGTGTAAAGAAACAAGGTTTCTTTTGTTTCTAGCTCTGAATGTCTAGAAGTATCCATGTTAGCATCTGTTGGCTCTGGTAATAGCCAATGGTAGAAGGCATCACAATGGTGGGAATGGATAAAAGAATGCATAAGATAAAAAAAAAAAAAGATAAAAGGGTCTCATGTTACTCTGCGAAACAGCCCACCTCCATGTGAACCAACTCCCTGTGACCAGCAGCAATTCCTTGTACGGCAAGTGTCACCTCCTTCTGCTAGGTCACAGCACCTGAAAGGCTCCAGCATCTCATATACCATACTAGGGACCAAGCTCCCGTGCATAGACCTTCGGGGAACAAACCACAATAGAACCATAGCAGGCATAAATATAAGTGTCATTGATACATCAGACGAAGTTGAAAGAGGTTAAAAATAACAACAAGGTCTGGTTAGTAAGATGGATCCCTCGGCAAAGGCACTTGCTGCCAAGTTTGATCCCCAGAACTTACTTGGTGGACAGAGAGAGCTGACTCCCACTAGCTGTTTCAGATCTCCATGCATTCACTGTGGTATACACATACACACATGCATGCACACACACAGGCACATGCACACATGCACACATGCAAAAACACACACATGCACACACATGCACACACATGCATGCACATATACATATGCATGTACATACACACATGCATGCACAGGCACACATGTACAAATACTCATGCTTGTACACACATACACATGTATAATGCATGCACACACACATACATACATGCATATACATGCATGCATACACACATGTGCATACACACATATACATATGTATATACACACATGCACATATGCATGCACACACGGGCACACATTCACACATGCATGCGTGGGGAAATGGAAGCAGGACAAGTGACCCAAGTGTACCTCGTGAACAAGAACACTTGGAAGGAAGCAGTGCTGTAGAAACTGATGGACTAATTGGGATTTTAGTGGGGAGGTTGGAATGTTGCGGGTCCAGTGGCTAGTTACCTCTGTCGTGGACCAGCTCTAGCCCTAGAAAAGCCATTCATTGCCCAACTCTGGGTCCGATCTAACATCCTGTGACTGATATATAAAAGAGCTTTAGAATCTATTAACTTAGCAGACCATTAGATTCCCCAACCCCAAAGCTAAGCATGTCACCAGATTCCATTTAAGATCTATGGAAAAGCTTCCCTCATGTTGCTGCCGCATCTCTGTGCCGCCCATCAATGCATTCTAAACTTGCCTTGATCTATGGCTTCCTTTGTTCCCTAAAAAAAATATAAAAGCTTGGTGAAACTACTCCCAAATTGTAACGTGCAATTTAGAGCGACCGAAATCTGTGTTCTTGGGCCATGGTTAACTTAAAATGGCTACAGAATAAGCTATCTCTTGTTCCCTTTAAGATGAGAGCTGTGGTTTGGTGTTGACGATATTAAGTAAAGAAATGGGACCATGGCCTCCCATTATATGTGATTTCATTTTCTAAGCGTTGCCTGGGATTTGATGCAGTCCAAAAGGCATCAGTGGGAAATTCCAGAAGGAAACAACTGCAAACCGCATAGCCTGTCACTCACCATGCTGAATGGGGAGAGCTCACGCCCCTTGCTCCATGACACCTAGAAAAGGAGTTGCCTGTCCGGGAAGTTGCAGCCACACTGAGAAAGCTCTGGGTCCTGCCTCTGTGGCACTGGAGCAGAGAGAAAGGAAGAGATGGAAGCCGAGGCGGAGAGCCCATATTCACATCAGCCCATGTCAGAATTTTTATGTTTTATTAGTACTTGTTACTACTCTTCTGCTGTGTCCAGTTTGTACAATAAATTTGATCGCGATTTTTGTATAGATTTGGGCCTATTAGGGTTCAGGTATCCACTGTGGGTCTTAGAATGTATCTTTTTGGATAATCAGAGATAAAGCCTTTGCTAGAGCTTGTTGATGAGAACTCAGGAGGCATGGAAGGACATCAAACCAACAAGGATGCACTGTGAAAACACACTTCAGAAATTTGCTTTTCTAATTTCATTTTTTTCTCCTCCATGACTTGAAATCAACTGAAAATATATCCTGGAAGAAGCAGTGATTATAGGAAAACAGGGCCAAACAGTTCTCACGTCCTTGTGGAATTAGAGATCGCCGGCGTTGTTGACTGAAGGGCGGCTGAGGAGCTGGCTTTCTCCTTTCTCTCCTTGACTGGACCTGCTTTGAGGACAATTTTCATAGGCCCACACTAGCTGGATCCACTCTCTAGCAAACACTCAGAATGCACTGGCAAACACAGAAATCCCCTGACGCTGTTTGTTGGGTGGTTTCTTCCCACCAGAACCCCATAGGATAGCCGATTCTGACTGAGAATGGAGGGTGGGTAGAGACTGCACTCCCTACTATGGGGGCATGTTTGTATTGTGTATGGTAGAAACAATCTGTGCATATGTTATCAATAACTTAGCACAGACACGCGTTAATGGTTAGAATGTTTGATTATCCAGGCCAGCTGGGCATGGAGGGGATAGATTATTGATACCAGCAGACACTAACTCTACTGTATGTTTCAAAAAGTGTCTGAACACAGACATCCAGAGGAGGAGGGAAGGGTGCAAGAGATGATAATGAGAGAGACACAGATATCTCAAGTCTCAGAATTGTGGCTAAGCACACTCTGGACCAGAGGAACAAGGCTAAGCTCCACGTGATGACTGCCTTGGATCTGTTCCACTGCCCTATGGAGCCTGCTGGCTGGAGATGAGAGGGGAGACAAATTTTAGGTGTTAACCAGCCTCCTTCTCAAATCCCTGGCTCTCCAAATGAAGCCTCGCTTCAGATCCATCTCTGTCCATTGGCATCAATAACCAGCATCACTTGGCATGTCTTTCTGATTACAATATCCAGTGTTGGGAGGCTCAGGTCCTGAGACCTCTCGTGGATAGATCAAAGTGTTTCTTGAGAGATCAAGTCATTTCTTGTGGGAACAACTGCTTAAACAACAAGTCAGCTTCTCTGTCCCCCACATCTCTTCTGCTCCTTTTTGTACTTTCTTTTCTGCTCTTCCAGGTCTGGAGCAGCCTGTGTCTCCAGGAGACACACAGAAGTTAGTTCCATGCTCTTGGACACCTATGACTTTGAGCCAAAATAAAGCTGCTTCCTTTCTAAAGTATGCAGCTTTGGGTATTTTGCTATGGCAACAGGAAAAGACTATAACCACGATTACAAAAGAATAAAGCTCATGATTAACATCCTAATTCAAAAGCTGCCAAACACTTTTCTATAAATATGCAAAGGATAGCTGGCCACTAAGGTCTCTTCTGCAACCCCTTGTTATGGTTGCAGTGTGAAAGCAGCCACATGCCATGTGTAACTGAGTGACTGACCACATACAATATAACATTATTGATACAAATTGCAGTGAGCTAGATTTTTTTTTTTTTTTGCTGGCCCTGATTTCGTTCCACTAAGAGAAGAAGAGAAGGATGTGTTGGTTCATGGTTTGATAGAGTTCTCTTGAAGGGTTGCTTGTTCCCGTGTACTTGGGCAAAGCACCACAGGACCATCCTGGTAGGGCATCTTCATCTTCACTATCAACTCGACTGGAATAAGGAACACCTAGGAGATTATAGAAGCACAAATTGGGCTTCTGAGCGTGTTCCCACCAAAAATTAGATCCTGAGTGCTCTGATCCAATCAGTGGATTATCAGTCTCCACAGTTCAGCCTAGTTGTAGGAAGTCCATAACCAGGACATGTTACTGGGACTGTATCTTTCCCTGGCCGCTCCCTGTCTTTCCTTTTCTCTGCTGTCTGTCTAGATCAGTGACTCTCAACCTGTTGGTCAAGACTCCTTTGGGAGTTGATCAATCCATTCACAGGTGTCACCTAAGACCATGGGGAAACCCAAGATATTTATGTTACGATTCATAACGGTAGCAAAATGAGAGTTAGGAATTAGCAGCTAAGTGATCTTAGAGTTGGGGGTCACTGCAACGTGAAGAGATGATTAGGAAGGTTGGGGACCACTGCTCTAGATCTATCTAGGAATGAGGAAGCTTCTCTGTCTCAGGATCCCACCACCATGCTGCTCTGCCCAAGCGAATGGGACCAAGCATCCACTGGAGAGAGCTCTTTCAAACCACCAGCCCAAAATAGCCCTTTCTCGGTTAACCTGTTGACGTCACAACAGCAGCTGTGAGAACCACATCAGCATTCATTCCGGCCTTTAAATGCACTCGGAAAGCCCCTCTTGCAAGATGAACTCTGTGGCAACTGACCCTGCTGGCCACACCGAAGCCACCTGTTCAGGCAGTAGCAGAGCTGTGCCAGGTAATTCACACCTTGCCACATGGCTACCACATTGTGACTCTGTGGCAGCAACTGTCAGTGGAAGGCACGGCAGAGGCTGGTCGCTCACTCAGTGAGGTGCCATCTTGTGAGAAGCCTTCCTCACAGCACGTTGCTGCAGCTAAGCTTGGACAGTGCTGTGATGTGGGCCTCAAAGGCTACAGAGACACCCCTGGGTAAAATAGCCCAGTACGGTAGCAGGATTAGCCCTGTCGCAATCTATCAGTAGACACAGTAGAGGGCAGATGGGTGACTCTACCTCGAGACTCTTTAAATTAGAGGCACAGCAAAGGGATAAGAGGTGACTGACACTAATCCCCTGAAACCACTCAAGGAGTGAATAGCAGGGCNTCAAAGGCTACAGAGACACCCCTGGGTAAAATAGCCCAGTACGGTAGCAGGATTAGCCCTGTCGCAATCTATCAGTAGACACAGTAGAGGGCAGATGGGTGACTCTACCTCGAGACTCTTTAAATTAGAGGCACAGCAAAGGGATAAGAGGTGACTGACACTAATCCCCTGAAACCACTCAAGGAGTGAATAGCAGGGCAGCATCTTAAGCCTGGAGAGATGCGTGGCCACAGAGCCAGGTCTTCTGGACAGGAGGGAGGGGAACTATGGCAGTCCTGTAGTGACAGAGGCGGAGGGGGAGCAGAGGCTCACTTGCACCTTGTCAGGGATGCTCTCAGACAACCTATTTAAACTCAGAGGACTCTGAGAGATGAGAGAAACAGGAAATGCTGGGTTTCAAGAGGAACAGGAACCGAATGGGATGGGGAAGAACCCAATAGCGTAATGGAGGTCTTTGAGAAGCAACTCATAAAAAGCCTTGAAGAAAGGACTTCAGCAGACAACCGAGTAGGGAGGGGACAGGGTCCATCTTGGAGAGGGCTGTGTTGAAGCAGGGCTCTGCCAGACCAGACGCCCTGGACCATCTTGTCAGCTGTGTCCTGTGTGCCTGTCACATGATCACACCAATGCTTGTTCTGTCGCTGCATTCCTTGATTGACCAGCTGATAGAGGACAGTTTGCCTGAACTCCCGCTGTTTACAAGAGTATCCTGGAGCAAGGAACTCCCCAGGGTCCAAGATCAACTTTGCCCTACATTCTATTTTTTTTTTTTTTTACTTGAAATATCTAGTGCAAAAAGCATGGTCTCTGTCAGCAGCCCGAACAATCCATCTGGGACGTGTGGTGTCATCCATCAGAGGTTGTCATTTTAATCCAGCATTCTGTCTGAAGCTCAGAATGAGAGACGCCGCTAGACCTGAAACCGGCCTGTGCTGTTTACAGTTCCATTTCACCCTTGATTGGCTGTCACTTTCAATGGTATTGAACACATGATGGAAGGGTTGAGTGGAAGTTCGTCATAGCTTCTCATTGTCTTAGATTTTCACAGTCAGTTATTTTAACAGAGTTACCACAACCGAAACAAAATGTAAAAACATTCCTTTGCATTCATAATTTTTTTTAAAAAATGACTTGTAAAATGGTACCATGGGATCCGAGCCTTGGCTGAATTGGAAACAATGGGCTTCATATGGGGGTAGGTTGGTGTCCTTAAGCTGTGTGAGAAGGGCACTCTGGTGTGGCCACCATCACCACCCAGCACAGACTCTGGTCCTGAAGCAAGGCCTTTCTCCTTCAGGAGACATTCACCAGCTCTTCCCTTACTACGGCTGCACAAGCTGAGGCTCAGCTTCTTAGGAAGTGACGAGTCAGGAATTCTTGCACAGTTATTAAGAGAAAAGCAAAGGGGGTATCCTGGTGCCTCCTTCTGTTCTGATAAGTTTGCGGTGAGTTATAAGGGGAAGATCCAGGTAACACAGAACAGATCAGAGCCCATGCAAACCGCTGAAGTGTTCCCTAGCTTCATTTCCCCAACATGTATAGCAAAGTAAAATAGGAGATGTGTAACAGACCTTTCAAGACTTAAATGGATCTGACACATGGTAACAATGGGGTGTAAATGGGAAATATGGAACAGACTTGTCCAGACTTAAATGGGCCTGCCACATGGTAAGTAGACAGTAGGTGTCAGTTACACTTGTGTTGTTATCATTACTGAATGGGTGTGTTTGGTTAGTCCATACACCAGAAACTATGTAACTGAACTGTAGAGGCAGGTTAATATCTTTCCACCAAAGAGGCAGCCAATGAGGTAATACTGGTGGTCATCCTGACCCCATGCTGCTGAGTTATTTAACTCATGGCTGCAAGTTTAATTATGCATGCACTGATAATGTTAGAGATAACTAAATACCTGCTGCTGCTTCCTGTGGCTATCTTTCTCTTCTCCAGAGCAGCGTTGCTTGGCCTACCATAACTCTGGTTTACACTTAAAAGGCACATCTTTATACGGCCTTTGAGAGAAGAGACAAATATTAATCAATGTGAAGGCACCTGATATTGGGTATTAACACGAGTTAATGTTGTATGCTAGGTAAATCAACCCTGAGATGAGGCAGATAGTGTCTGTTGTCATGGTATAGGATAGAAGAGGAGAGGTACTAGTCAAGTTGTAAGCTGGTTTGTGGGTACATGAGGACAGTGTGTGTGTGTGTGTGTGTGTGTGTGTGTGTGTAAGTTATTACACAGTTCAGGCTGAACTTGAAATCACTATGCAGCCCTAATGCATTTGAACTTTAGGTCTTCCTGCTTTGGACTCCTCAATGCTGGGATTGCAGGAGAGAATCTATGACAGCTAATTACACCTTACATTCGCAAGTCATAAGCAACACATAATGATATACATATACATGTAATTTAGCTCATTCAATTATACACACATAGAGGGAGACGTGTAAACAGATAGCTCTTCAACTGTGGTATTACTGAAAAGGAATGGGAGAAGCCTTTCTTTTTTTTTTTAATTTTTTTTTATTTTTTATTTTATTTTATTTTTTTCCTCTCTTTATTAGATATTTTCTTCATTTACATTTCACATGTTATCCAGAAATTTTCCCTTACCCTCCCGCGTCCCCGCCCTGTTCCCCTACCCACCCCCTCCCACGTGATGGCCCTGGCATTCCCCTGTTCTGGGGCATATAGAGTCTGTATGACCAAGGGGCCTCTCCTCCCAATGATGGCCAACTAGGCNCCTTCCGCTCCTTGGGTACTTTCTCTAGCTCCTACCTTGGGAGTCCTGTGTTCCAGCATATGCTATAGTGTTTATTTTGGTGGCTGATTATGGGAGGGATCCCTGGAAGCCGCCGTCCCTGGTTGGTCCATCCTTTTGATTCAGCTTCACACATGATCTCTGTAACTCCTTCAGTGTGCGCTTTGTTCTTGGTTCTAGGCCTAGACTACCCAGGATACAACTTACTAAACACATGAATCTCAAGAAGAATGAAGTTCAAAATGTGGGAGAAGCCTTTCTTAAAAAGTGTTTCAGCCATAGCTTCAAGGGACAATGTGTTTTATTCAGGCAAGATATTCAGGGATGTTTTTGGGTTTCAGAGGTGCCTCACCCAATAGGAGCTCTAGCTGCTCTTATAGAACACAGAGGTTCTGTTCCCCATATCCACATGGTGGCTCACAACCATCTGTAATTTCAGTTTCAGGGGATCAAATCTTCCTTTTTGGTCTCCAAAGGCACCAGGCACCCACATGGTTCATATACAGACATGCAGACAAGAAAAGTATACACATAAAACAGAGTGAACCCTTATAAAGCAAGAAGATTTTCCAGGACCAGGTCGTCCAGTGGGGCAGAGTCAACCAACTTCAAGAGCTAAAGAAGCCCAGCACAGTGAACATTTGTGGGTGGCTATTGCTAGGTCTTGCAGGCTTTATTGAGGATTTTGGATTCTGCAGATGGGTTTTAAGGTAGTGATGTAATTCCCTCCTATGTGTATTAACCCCTTGGCTTCTGTGAGAGAGACTGGATGAAAAGGGAGCCTTAAAAAAGAAGCAGAGAGACCTCAGAGAGAAACAGAGACAGAGACAGAGAGACAGAGAGAATCTGGGAGAGTATAATCCTATACTTTAAAGGATAAGATTAAGATGGAAAGGCCATCAAGGTGACTCAGTCTGTAAAGTACTGTAAGGCTGCTCTGGCAGAGAACCAAGGTTTGGTGTATAGCACCCTTGTGGCAGCTCACAACCATCTGAGATTCAAGTTCCACTGGATGCAGTGCTCTTTTGGCCTCCTCTGGCCCTACGTATACATGGCACATTTACATGTGTATGTAGTGTATGTAGGGGAAAACACCACTTAGACTATAATATAAGAATAAATAAATCTTTTTAAAGTAAAAGGTGGATAAATCAGACCAGACAGTCTGTATGTGGTGAGTCTCTCTTTATGATGCATGTAAGCACGGCTATTTACATAAAGAAAAACACACACAAAGGAAGCAAATTAAGGTTTGGCAAATCTAGGTTCAGCAAATCTAAAGGTTTGCTTTGTACTCTAGAATCAAAGACTATTGGGCAGACATTAGACTTCTCATATTGAGAAAGTCATAAATATTTGTTTGCCTTTCATAATCAAACCAAGGAATACTTCTCTGCATTATACATTCTGATTACATCATAGTAAAATTTGAATTTTAAAGACTTAAAGTAGTAATGGTAATATTCATAAAGTTTCACTTGGGAATGATGATGTAAGTCCTGTACTGTGTGTGTTTGTGCGTGTGCCAGTGTGTGTGTGTGTGTGTGTGTGTGTGTGTGTGTGTGCATGTGTGTGTGTGTGCATGTGTGTGTGTTTGTGTGTACATGTGTATGTGTATGCATGTGTGTGTACTCATGTGTGTTTATGTGTGTGCATTTGTGTGTGTTTGTGTGTACATGTGTATGTGTATGCATGTGTGTGTACTCATGTGTGTATGCACTTGTGTGTGTGTGTATGTGTGTGTGTGTGTGTGTGTGTGTGTGTGTGCATGTGTGACCTTCCCAAGACTCTGCCAGTCTAGTTGGAAGGCAGAAGTACCCATCTCTCTCTAGTATTAGTGATGGGCTAAGACAGCCTTGAATCGAATCATCAGCAACACTGGAAAGGCACCTGCTCTTCCTGTGTCCCAGTCTGAGAGCAGCATTAATATTTAGCTCAGAAATTATCCCGCAGAAGTAGCTTCATGCCATGGTACATGACCTTAGAACAGGGGAATCCTTCCAAATATTTTACACTTACCCTTCAACATATTGTTTTAAGAGTTTATTTTCTCTTCTCATTGTTCTCTCATGGTTCCAAGGTGCAGTTTTCAAAGTAAGCTGTTAGCGGGTGTGTAGGTAGTTTATATACTGCTATGACACACAAGGACAAAGGCAAATAACGAGTTCACAATTACTCCTTGCACTTAGACATGGGGTAGAAAAGGGCCCATCACCATCAGAACACATGTGGAGGGAATAGCATCCCACAGAAGGCACAACATCCCTCTGCCACAGAACACTAGGCATGCTGAATTTGTCACTGAGTGCTGATATTAACAACACATAAACACCCATCACAAAAAGCAAGCAAACGAGCACACCCAGAGAATTGTCTTCAGTTCTCAGCCTTGCTCATCATTCAGTGTTATCCTGCACACACACACACACACACACACACACACACACACACACAAGCACACATATGCACATATACTCACACACATGCACACACACGTGTGTGACTACACACTCATACATGCATGTACACATGCACACACTAAAAAGAAACAGAAGGAAATAAAGAAAAAACTGGAAACAAGAGATGACACCATGTCCTGTCATTGGCACCCCCAAAGGTCCTTCCTCTCCCTTCCCTCAGCAACTTGTGTGAAAATGGGCCATACGCTATGGGCAGGCTTTGAAACATAACTCGTACAGTATTTTTCCTCTTTCCCTACACTTTCTGGTTCCTCTACCTGTGAAGAAAATCCAAGATGAGGTTGCAGGATCTCTCTGTCTGTTTCTCTGTCTCTCTCTGTCTCTCTGTCTCTCTCTGTCTCTCTGTCTCTCTGTCTCTCTCTCTCTCTCTCTCTCTCTCTCTCTCTCTCTCTCACACACACACACACACACACACACACACACACTCACACACTGAGTGAGTGCCACAAGAAGCCCATCATCTATGGAGAAGCATCAGGCAGTCCTGCAAGAGGAGTAGCAGTGTGCTCTTTAGGACACAGTGCAGAGAAGCCTGTGGGCTGGATGCTGATATCAGCACAGACAGCACAAAATCAGAGAAGGCTCAGGGGAGCTCTGAAGCTATTATCCATCCAATTTCTCATTCCAAGAGGTGTGTGTTAGATTGACAGATGGAAGAAAGATTTTCCTGCTAAGAATTTTGAGAAGAAATGTTGTGTGGTGATTGTTTTTGCTGCCCTTTGTTCTGGGTTCAAGTCTATAGTTTGAAAGCATCCCTAATCTTCCACAGGATGGAAACAAATTGTAGTAGAGGGAGCAGAGGAAGGAAGATAAATTGAAACTTATCCATTGAACTGAGATGCTGCAGAGATGGCCAACAGGGATTGACACTCGACGGCTGATTAAAATTGCTGTCAATTAGGAGAGGGAGAGAGAAAGATAGTATCCAAGGCAGATGGGCTGAAGTGTCCACTTGGGACCCATGCCCCTTCCACCTAAAAATATCTATGTGATTGGAGGACCTTCCTCTCCCCATCAGATGGCTATTCCAAGAGGTTTCACGGAAGTTACTATAAGAGCTAAAGTCACACCTCAGCCAGAATCTGGAAAAATAAGTAGACAAAAAGCATATGGTGATTTTCCAGACACATAGGCATAATTTGCAATCCCAGAACAAAGGGGCACAAACACATTGTTGTTGTTGTTGTTGAAGTCCTTGACATGTCCAGTATATTTTGCTCGACTGGTTCACAAAAGCTTCTCTCCAGTCCAGAATTCCTTTCTGAATCTCAGATCTCAAGGTTGTCTCCAACAGACCCATTGCAAGGTTTGCTTATGGCTTCATCGTGGCTGGCCTGTTCTTCTCTCCAGAAGTCTTCCTCCCCCAGAGGACCCTGCCTCTGTCATTCCAGATGCTTACGTCAAACATGCTGGTGGTATTTTTGGATCTCCCTGCCTCCACCTCTCACTCATCAGCAGCTTCTCTGCTTTTGTTGTCAAGTATCTCTGTGATTCAGCTCATGGCCTCCACTCTAGCTCCAGTAATCACCATGGATTCCCCTGGAACAACGCACAGACTCCTCGCTGGGATCATGCTACCCTACCTTAGTCTTTTCTCAACCCGGTAGTCCATGTAGCTCCTCTAAAATGAAGTTCCAGCGTGGTTTTCATCTCCACATCAAAAGTATAACTTCACTCAGAGCAAAGCCAAAGACGCTTCTGGAGGCCTGGAGCCTTGGAAGGGCCATGCACGATGTCACTGTGACCTTGTGACCCTCTTGCACCTGCTCTATTCAGCCACGCTGACTTCCCTTTTCCATGGGCACATCAAGCATACCGCCACCTTTTTCTTGTGCATTCTCTTCCTCCTGTGGGTAGTAGCGCTGGACTTATCTGCACAGCAGTACTAAAGGATTCTGCTCAAACATGATTTTTCTCAACCACTCTCCTAACAGTCCTATGTTAAATACCCCTCCAGCCTTCTTCTTCCACCATGTTTATTTGTCTCTGATGTCTGACACACTGTATTCCTCAAGGCTCTCTAGAGAACAGGACCAATAGGATGTGTAGTCGTTTGTTACATGGTAGGAGATTTGTTGCATTGGCTTACATGATAGGTCTGGAGAGTTCACACTGCCCAGTCCGCAAGACTGGATGTCTCAGCAGTTTCAGTCTGGTGGTGAAGGCTGGAAGGATTCCTACTGAACTGCTGGACTTTATTCCATGAAGGAATCCCAAGGAAGCTGAGTCCAGATATCAGGAAAGGAAGCAACAGTGGTGGCAGCAATAGGGTAGATGAAGTTATCAGCAAGAGTGAAGGCCATCGTGACAAAATACCACCTCCTTTCTCCACGACCTTTTATCTGAATACTGGAAGTGCTTTCCACATTCAAAGTGAGCCTTCACACTTCAAACACTCGATCTATAAAAATTCCTCATAGGTACACCTAGAGTCTTGCCTTTCAGTTGACTTCAGATCCAGTCAAGCTGACAGCCAAGGTCAATGTCACACACATCACAATGATCGGTTGTATCCTCAGGGAACACATTGCAGAACTTTCAGTGGACCCTTGAAGCCATGTATAATAGGAATGGCTCATATGCCCCATACCTTTGTTTTAAATACAGACATGGCTCTGATAAAATGTAGTGTGTAAATTATGTCAGCTGAGCCTTGCTGCATGGTAGTCATGGAAGACTAGCATGGGACAGTCATGTGATGGCCCCACATTGCTGACCTCGGTTCATTCTTCCCCCAACACCTCCCAAGTTCACACTGGTACAGTATTTCCCAACCCCCTTAACCACAAATGACACTTTAGAGATGGATTCTATGATATGGGTCAAAAGCCAGGGAACAAAAAAGATACTCTTTTCAGGGCATCCCAGTACTGTAGAGATTAATTCTAAGAGGTTGTTGGAGTCTAGACCTTACTTAGAACATGCATAGACCCCCATACCTGATACCTTAGTTTGGACCCTCAAGCTTTTATTGCACGTGTTCTCTGTGTTGCTGACAAACCCACACTCAGCCTCTGAGCCAATGGCAGCGACTTTGGGGCTGACCTCATGCAGATAAAAGATGCATTCTGATCAACCAGAAAGGGTGCTTTGCTCCTTCTTTAGCTATGGGAGGAAGCCGAAGTACAAGAAGGCCTGTTGTGGCTGCGTATTAACAGTAATCTCTCCGGTCGATTTGCAAACTATGCAAACTCAATTTATCTTCTAACATATTAAATGGCTAAGTGTGCAAAATAAATACGTAGAAAACATTATGTACATTTCTTGGAGATAGAATGAATTTCTTGATATTAAGGGCTAAAAAAAGAAGACTTATTAATCATCTCGTTGTTTCTGCTATTCCTTTCATTGAGAGTGGAGAGTCTCAGCTTTCTCATGTGTGTTGGATGAGGGAGTTGACCCAGAATTTCCATGAATCCTTCAAGGGCTGTGGTAGCAGTGTTGATCAAGGATTCTTGTCAAGCAAAATTGGATCTCACACACATCTAAGGTTAGTTGAAAAACAAACTTAAGCCTTTAACTTGTGATTTCTGTATTCTGCTTGACATCCGTTTGTGTCTTTGACCAAATATTTGAAGTACAGAGACCCTCTGAAGGTTTTTTTTGCATCGTTGTGTGACCACACACATCCTCGTGTGTGTGTGTATGTGTGTGTGTGTGTGTGTGTGTGTGGTGTGTACTCCTTTGGAGGTGACATGACTTCTCTAACAGTTTCTCCACTGGCACCATGGAGTGCATAGTGTTTTGGCTTTGGTTTTTATTTTAAAGGAACATTTTTCTATAAGCTCCTAAAGCATTATCACTGAATCAAACCCAAGGAGGAGATATTTAAGGAAACAAACAGGTTACTGGGAAATGAATCTCTTCTAGACAGTCAAATCAGAGTTTTTACTTGACCCATCTTTGAAGACAAGCTGTTTTCTCCCTCCAAGGATCCAACCCCTGATAATAAAGAGATAGGATCCAGGTAACATAGTTGCTAGCAAAGCCTCTGGTGTGCCCTAACTCTGGCCTAGCCCATTCTATATTTTTATCAAAAGAGTCCAGTACTGGAGAGACAAGCAAGGGCCTTGGGCAGGCTACAATGTTGCAAGGAGACACTGGATTGTTCACTCTGATCTATCTCCATAATGTGCTTTGCCTTTTTAAAAATAATCATAATTATAAGCTCAGGGAATCTATGCACCGAGGAAAGCAAAGTTCAAAGAAAACCATCTTGTAGAATTTCAAGGGGAAAGTAGCCCTGAAGTACGGATGGATGCCTCACCTCTGAATAACCAAGGCTTGGAGGGTGGAGGTGGAGTAAGTGCTGGGAACACACTCACTGTCTTCCTTCATTCACTCCACCCGCCACTATTGTGTCTACTCTATACTGGGTGGAAAGTGACAGTGACCAAAGTGACAGTCACCCTGGAGTTCAGGTCCTCCAGGGGGCGGAAGCTGGTTAGGAATCTCCTCATCACTCATGGAACAGCTGGGCATGGGCCCCCACAGCTTTCTGCTTTCCATGGAACACATCCTGCTGGCTCCTGCTCTTTTCCTGTCTGCCTTGAGACACGGAAATGCCAGGACTGTCAGCCCCAGCTGGCCATGCCTGGCTCTCCTTCAACCTCAGGGCATGGATGCCCTCTCCCAAGAGGCTGGAATCTAAAATTTTCCCAGGTGTCCTGTTGAGTCCTAAAGGGCCTCAGTAGGGTTCCAACCTATTGACTAGGCTCAAGGACGCCCTGTCTTTCCATCCCCCTTTCCCATTGCCAGGTGCCAAGGACCTGCTTTGGCATCCACTTGGTGGGTAAACTGAAGCAGGCAGCCGTTGGGGGTCATTGCTTAGAGCCACTGTCTGGGGTGGATCCAGATACCTACAGGGGCTATTGCCAATGGCGGCCAGCGATTAGAGAAGTCACTCAGCAGACTTTCCTCTGAGGGAACAGAGCTGAATTTACTGGAGCTGGCCAGCAGAAAAACTACAAACTTTTCTAATTCCTTGGGGTTGGTGAGAAAAAGAAAGAAAGAGAAAATTCACACACAAACACGCACACACACATAAGCACACGTGAGCTCACACATACACAGTGAGTGGATGAAACAAAAGTCAGAGTCCAATAACTTTATACACACAAATATATACATACCTACATACATATATACATACCTATATACACACAATCGGTGGATGGAGCAAGCTCCAACACACACCCAGACAAGCTTTACATATATACATATATGCACACAGTTGATGGGTAGAAGGAACCTCACACATATACATACATATGCATATATACATATACACATACAGATATATATTAGTTTATAGATGGAAGGAACAATGTACCAACCCCCAGTCACACAAACCTTACATATATACATGCATAATACATACATATATATGTATATGTGTATACACACACACACACACACACACACACACACACACATAGTTGACGGGTGGAAGGAACAATGCTCCATACTTCATTCTTTCTGACATAGCTTATATATCCCAGCAAAATCTTACGAGCAGGATAAAATTACAATGTGATTACATTTGAGTTTTCTTCTAGTAAATGATTATGGGAAAACAATGTGTTCCCCAATACCTTTACAAGAAATAACATTACGTAGTACAGGTAGAGAAAATAAATTATTCTCAGAAACCTACGTACATTTGTAACTAAGCAATGTGTTATAGATTAACAACGTAAAAAAGCAAGGTAGTTTTCATGGACAGTTTCTCCTACTGGCAGGCAGCAATTTGTGGTTACAAAGAAAGGAGTAATTATTTTACTCTTTATCTTTAAAAGTAATCTTGTAAAATTCTTAAAAGAATCACAAATCTAAACTTTTATATATATTTTAAAAAATCATACCTATGTTAAATCCTCCAAATGCATACCTACTTTAAAATCCTCCGAATGCATATCAACTCATCAGCAATTCTTATTAAATTATATCAGGAAGTTGAGGGCAAAGATGGGTATAGGAAATCAGTCATCACGAGTCCAGCCTCGGTGAGAATCACGTCAGCCAGGGCTGCCATTTTTCTTGTTCCCTGACCATAAAACAGCCCTAGCTTAATAAGAGTGTGCCTTTCTGAACTTCAATTTGTTTCCTAAGATTTTCTACATCAGAGGCAGGAGCAAAAACACCTCATCTCAACCTAGCTTCACTGACAATTTTATTTTTCCAAATGTTTTCTAAGGTTGGTGGTTATTGCTGACAATCTACATCTCTAAGTTCTTCTCTAGGGTGGTGATTGGATCATCAGTCTGCCCCAGCAGCAATGCCTGAAAGTGATCAAGCATTATTATTATTATTGTGAAGGCCAGAGATACCGCCCTGTAAGGGGCTGGAAGCCTGTTAGAGTTTTCATATAACTGTTAGATTAAGAGAGATGTGAAGGCAGCAAGCCTAGCAGAGCAGAGCTCCACAACAGCATGAAGTCTTCAGGATACATGGTCCTTGAGGCTTTGCCACACCCAGGCCCACCCATGTGGCTGTGGTCACCAGTGGGCCACATTCCATGAGTACTAGAGTCATTTGTCCTTCTTCCTGTATGGCCCTTGGCAGCCATGTTCTGCTAGTCGCCCCCACCCCCACCCCCAATGAGCAGCCTCTCAGCTGGCCTCCTCTGTGAGAACTGACTTCATGGTTTGTCAGTCCAGAGAGGGCAACAGAACCACAGGCCTCAGAGCCTTTACAGAGTGAGAAGTGGGGGTCTCACCTGGACCAGCGACTTCACAATCTCTCCTGTTGAGTTCCCGATTATTCTTTTATTCAAATCTCACAGGAGATGCTGATAAGAAGTCAATATCCAAGACCTTTGACAACCTGGGTCCTCTTATGTCAGCCCATAATCTAGCAAAGGAAAGACGCGGAAGTACCTGTCTATCTCAGGACACAGAGTTCCTCATCTCTCTTCATGTGGCGATCCATCACATTGGATCTGGGGGAAAAAAAAAAAGGACAAAGGACACAAAGGAATTATAAAGTGGACTTGCATTAGGAGAGTGAGATTTATAGATTCTTTGTCAAGACAAAACAAATGTAGTCATGTTTGCTGTGTGTACCCACCACTGTTCAATGACATCACACCCTTGTCACACCTCCTCCCTCCCAAGAGACTCTCCACTCACTCACACATCTCTCAGGCAGTTCCTGTCACAGTGACCCACTCTTTAGGCAAACCTCACCTTCTTTGCCCATGGACCTGAGAGTGAGAGGCCAAATCTTTTAAGTTCAGACTTGGTTTTCGAGAACCTGACCTAAGTTTGAACTCAGATAAACTAACAGGCTGGTGATACCTAGCATTAGTTTCCAAGTTGACCGCCTCAACAAAACCCGAGTCTAACTCCAGTCTCTAGGCTAATCCCCAACAAGACCAACATCTCCAGGTTATTACCCCAAAAGACCTGTACCCCCCAGGTTACCAGTCCACTCCCTGCCTAATGACCACCAACACAGAGGGGAGCAGAAGTTACATTTATGATACGACTCCCAGCACCAGCCAATTATGTTAAAGATCACAGCAGCTTTCCAATTAGATGCTTGCACACTCACCCCCCCACTTACTGCTTACTATAAAGTCTTGCCCCATAGACATTCAGGACTTCCCCACCACCACCAAAACCATCCTGCATGACAGCAGTGTGTTGGAGGGGCCTGAGCTAGCTCGTATAGAATAAAGACCCCACTGTGAGTTGCATCAGATCGGCTCCTGTCTGTTATTTTGGGGGAATCACTAACACTACCCTGGCACTACAAGAGCACCTCGGGGTGGTAGCCCACCGTCTTCATGACCCTAACATCCACAGAGTCTCAGGGCACCCGGGTGCAGAGCAGGTACTGAACCATGCTTGCCTCTGTCCTGAGTTCTTTGCACCATTGTGCTGGGTGGGTACATATTGTGGTCAGCACTGCCTTTGGGGGGGCGGGGATTTCCTAAAGGGGTGTGGTCATCACGCTGGTGTCTGAGGAGCTCAAGTCACAGAAGACCAAAGAATAGGGGTGACTGTGTGCTCTTCTCTTGGTAGCTCTGGCCCTTGCAGTTAGAGCCAACACTAGCGCCAGTATCCATGATGTATATTTTCCCTAGGACAGGAACAGGCTTTGCTCCAACTCCAGTTTGCCTTTTATTTTCTGCCCTCTACCATGATAAGGAGCCTTAGGAAATATGTTGCCTCCTTGTAAATAGATTCCTAGGACACTACTAAAAAAAAAAAAAATCTGCATAGCAAGCTTCATGCTATGCTAATAGCTTTCACTTATGCTGGTCCTAATGATGCCCAAGCTCTTCCAGATTCATTATGGGCCCTCTCTGCTTCCCCTTTTTATTACTGTGCTGTCTCTATTATTTTAATTAGCAACGCTTCGGATTTAGCATGTAACCTGATGTGTAACTTAAAAGAGACACTTGAAGAGAGTTCTTCCCCGTACAAGGTCAAGATGCCCCCCATCACTGTTTTTTAATGGCTTTTATGTTTCTCTGCAGCTTATTTTGTTTTCTTAAAGTGCACGGAAGGGTCACATTTTGGTATTCTTGGATTCATCATGATTAAGAAACGGCATCGAGGGCCCTGATGCACATGACAGGCAAGCTGCAGGTTTTGTTTCTCCTGAGTGTGTTATAGAAGGGCTGAAGAGAACTTCTGAGACAGCAGGTTGGCCCTGGGACATTTAGAGAGTAGGCATAAACGCTATGACTCCATGGGTATTTCCACGTTAGTCTAATCTAGTGGTTTATGTCTTTGCCTCCTCTGTGTATCTTTTTGAGATAATTTCCTGAACTTGCCTTCTATTTTTTTTTTTTTTTTTAGCCATTAACCAGAATCTCAGTGATTCTAGGAGGCTGAGGGGGGAGTCACTCCTGGGCCTGCATATATGACATCAATAAGTGCCTGTTCTGAAGGCTTCACTTGTCCTGTGGTCTCTGACTTCTGACCTCAGAATATGTTTACCGTGACAAGACCCTCCTTCAGCCTTTTCCTCTTGCCTGGCTATTAAGACACATATTCGTTTAGTGCTTTGAGCACTCTCAGAGATTTAATCTCCAAGATGCATATACTTATTGCTTACTGAGGGAAAAAAACCCAGCTACTTCTTATGCGTGTATCCCCATAGATAATGATATCTGTAATACATTTTCTGCTTCCCAATACAGGACGTGTTCACATTGGAATCCAGGTGTGCTGTGCCGAAGTCACTCTGTATTTGGTTACTGGAGAGTCAGTTTATTAACTGAAGCCCAAGGATGGAGTATCGCTTCTATACTCCATGAATTAAGTCAACAAGCTTAGCGATGACTACGGTTTCTCTTTCTGATGTGCACTTAGCGCTATTATTCCACAAACAGATGTGTCTTTTCAATCACCCTCCTTTCTTAGGAGCGTAGGGTTTTTTTGCTTAATTGTGTGTTCATACATTGCAACTGCTTCAAAAGGTGCTTCCTAGCTAACGCCTTGCTCGCCTGTGCACTGAGAGCCCAGAGACACCGAACACAACACTACCAGGAATGGAGCCGCCGACTCCCCATATCAAGCGCCAATTAGTTCCTATTCTTTGACAGCATGAGCTCCACAGCCAGTGCAGTCATCCTTGCCGCTTTGATTCTGAGAGTTTCTGGAACACCTGCAATTTACTTGAATATGGAAGTCTGGGAGCCATGACAGATAGGCGAGAGGCATTCCACAGACAGTCAGTAAATGTGGAGTGAGACTACAGAGACAGAGGTTATAGTCCCTCCACACTAGTATTTTGAATAACTAAGCCCATTAGCTGGGATTTGGCTCAGCACTTCCCTTTATCAATAAAAAGAAGTATTTACAAAGAATCAATATCTAAAGCACGTTGGGCAAACTGCTCAGCTTTTGTGGATCCCCAGTGAGTGCTAACAGGAAAAAAAAAAAACCTCCCTGTTATACTTCTGAAAGCTTCCAGCAGAAGCTGGCAACTGAATTATTTTTTCCCCTTTTTAAAAAGTACAATGAGCTCATAGGTCACCTTCAAAATATGGTAGATCCTTTCCCAGGAGTAGAGCGGCGGGTATGGGATCAAATGGCTGAGAAGGAGGTGGAGGAGATAAAATGATCTCTCAGCAGGATGGGGACGGAGCCCTTGGCCTCACCAGTGTCTCTGCTCAGAGCAAGGTCATGAAAGCCCAGTGTGAGCCAAAGCTGCCTGCAGCAGAGACACTCTCGGGCATGGTCCTGGCACACGCCCGGGCCTGCCTCCTGACAGCTGCATGCACTTCAGCCCAAAGCTTCAGTGAACGGCCTGACCTGCCTGGCTCTGCAGAGCGGAGCTCTCCCTGTAATTTCCCACCGAGTCAGGAGGTTAAGTGAGAATCCCTCTGATGTTTTTAAATAGTCTTGCAAAGTGGGTGGGGATTTTGGAGTGTGCCCACGTGGGCTGGCCGAGAGCTGCAGGTCTCCTGGTACTCCACGTGGGGCTGGAGGAGGCTTCCTCAGGGCGGCCTCCAAGAGACACAGGTGAGATCTGTTTGCGAGCGGTGTTCAAGAGAGGACTGCCGGTGAGCAGAGGTGTTAATGGTAAATGGTGTCTAATTACCGGCTGTAGGAGCTGGCTTTCTCCTTTTGTACATGGGAAAACTGGCAATGGAGTTTGTTTGGGTAGAAAAATATCATTTGTTCCCGTAAGTTTGTAGACCCCCGCCCCCGCACTCCCCCCAGCCACCCCCCCTCCCGTATCTCCTGGGAAAAGAAGGAAGGCAGCTGCACACAGCCAGAGCCTTACCCTAGATCTTGGCATCAGCCTCTGCCCTGATGCTTTAGTGCCCTTCCTACGCAAGGAGAGGGGAGAACGGCAGGGGTGCTCAGGTCAGGTGCCTGCAGGGTGAGGAGAAGTTGATTTATCACCCCACCTGTGCTCTGAGCTTGCTTCACATTGCTACCAAGGCTCTGAGACTCCGAGGCAAGCTATGCCAGGGGCTTGGTATTCTTGCTTCTTGGGGGGAAATCTCAGCTCAACACACTTGTTGAAGGCCCATGAGGGTCCCTGCCTTTCACCCAACTTTGATCTCCTTGGTAGAAAGCACAGGATCTCACCTCTCTCGGAACCCCAGCCTCATGTTGTGGCTGGAGAAAGAGCTATAAAAGTTTAATTCAATGAAACTAGAAGCATTAATGTGAAATTAACCCTAAAAGTCTCGCCAGTAATCTCCGACCCCTAGAGCTTGCTGTTTGTTTGTTGTTACTATTTTCTATAAACTATATGCAAAGAAATCGGAGGAATCTGCTCTGGGTGGACTTGAAGGTGCTTTCATGTATTTATTTTTTATGTGTATGAGTGCCTTGCCTGTGTGTATATATGTGCTCCATGTGTATGCCCGGTGCCAGAGGACGCCAGAAGAAGATATCTGATCTCCTGGAATTGAAGTTACCAACAGTTTTGGGCTGCCATACGGATGCTATGAACAGATCCCAGGTTCTCTACAAAAACAAGCTCTATCTCTCTAGTTCCTCCGTTGTAACTTTAATATTGACACCTCCCCAGGTGTCTGGCTGCCACAGGACAGCATGATCAATGTGACCCAGGCTCGCTGTCAAGACTTGCCCTCGTGTCTGCTTTGGCTAAAAGCTGTACCCTCTTAAAATCAATACAAAGACCAGCCTAGGACCTCATTTGCTTACATGCCCTTATGTGAAACTCAAGTGGTGTATAGCCATCCTCCCCAAGACTTTAAAGGGTAACTGCTTTGTGCATGTGGCTTGTCCTTACCATATCCTCATCCCCACCGTTTGGCTGTTCTTCCTGTGGCTTACTCTGTCTCTGAGAAAATGGTGAAAGCAGAAAGAACAACTGTTGGGGAAGGGGCCGGGAAAGAAGACTGAGACTCCACACTGAGACCATCATGTTTATTCCCTGAAAGCCACAGTGCCATCTGGTTGTCACCAGCACACACAACCACGAATAGCCCCGATACAGATCCTGTAGGCGTCTTAAAGGAATAGTTCCTATGATCATTTCCCCCAAACCTGAAGGGACAGCTTTGCCTGTTTTGGTCCCAGACAGCACTGAGCTTAACTCCTCCTTACCCTTTCGTCTGGAAAGAAGCTTGCTTGGGGCTGACACAGGAACTTGTCTTGCTGTTGCTGTCTTGCTGCAGGTCATTGGTTGGAGGAGTGGAAAACACCTAAAAGTAGATGATTTCTGCCCTTCCCTTCCCACCATGCTTGGCACACAGGATATAGAAGTATATATTTGATCTTGGAATTATGTCAAGTTTGACTTATCATTCACGTTACTGAGAGCTAAGCCTCACTGCTAGGGTAGTTTGTTCCTTTTGGAAAAAAACGCAAAAGCCTGCTTCAAGTCACACTTTGAGTGAGATGAACTTATTTTCTTGGTCAGGGATACCAGGATACTAAGGACAGATAAGGTTAAAAACAAATGTCTCACCTGGTCTGATGCTCCCCAGCAAATTAGCAAATAGGAGCCCAGCACTGATAGATACTAACATTAAAACCCTTCAACTAGAGAAGGATCCCAGCTAACGGAGTCCACACAAGCTGACCCTTGTCCATGTGTCTGATGTCCATGCCTCTTTCTGTCTGTCTCAGTTGTGCTTTTTGTCCTTCAGGTAGCTGTAGAGCATCTCCAGACCCCCCTCCACCAGCTCCGGTAAGGGCTTGGATAAAGGATTATGGGAAATGTGCAGCCCTTTGTCCATGGGGTTCCACGCAATCCTCCCCAGTCTGCAGAGCAGGTAGAGTTCATCTGGAAGGGTCTGGATGTCATTGTTGTTCAGGTTCAGCAGCTCTAGGCTGGTGACGAGACAGAGCGACCTGGGGAAGGAGTGGATGTTGTTGCTCTCCGCAATGAAGATCTGCAGGCTAACCAGGCACTGGATGCTCTCCGCGATGTTTTCTAGGCGATTGGAGCCCACGTGCAGGAAGTCCAGCTCCTTCAGAGAGAATACACAAAGGGGGATGTGAGCAAAGTAGTTGTTGCTGAGGTTCAGCTTCCGAAGCCTGGAGAGGTCTGCAAAGCTGGCTGGGAGCTGGGACAGGCAGTTGTGTGACATGCTCAGCACCTCCAGGTTCCTGCACAGGCTGAGCTCGGCGGGCACCTCCGCCAGGCAGTTCATGTTGAGGAACAGGACCTTGAGGTTCTGGAGGAGACTGACTTCTCTGGGGAGACTCTTGAGGCAATTCCCACACAAGTTTAGGACCACTATCCGGGTCAGCCTGCCCACCTCAGGCGGGAGGACTCGGAGCTGGTTGTGGGACAGATTGAGTTTCTGGACCTCCAACAAGCCCCACAGAAAATCTGGGATGTCTGTCATCCCTTTGGTGACTAAGCTGAAGCTGACGTGTCGCATGCCACGCTTCAGCAGGGACCGTGGGTCTTTCCCCAAGAGCAGGGTGTCGTCCCATGAAGAGAACTTCTGTCTCTTCCCCAACAGAATCCTCTTGGGGTCCTTGTCGTTGGAGCTGGCCCTGGACTGTTTGGTCCCCATTGGCTCTTCCTTTCCTCCTTCAACGTTAGATGTTGGTCCTGCCTGAGCTCTCAACGTCAGACTGGTAGACAGTGGCAGTGTGGAGGTGAAGACAGGGGATCCTAGAGAGGAGAGAGCTTGTCTTACCAGGCCTTGCAGATGACGAGGTCAGAAGCCTACATGGTTGCAGGAGAACTGGACCTGTTTCTGGGGGTGTGGTGAGGTGGTTTCTCTCTTAGTGGACAGCAGGCTGTAATGATACCCTTGTCTCCGGGGCTTCCAAACAGAACCGCTCACTTCCCTCTGTGCGCCAGAAGACAGCTGTCACTGTCGTTCTGCTGGAGTATTACTGACCTGGTGTGTGCTCACAGGTCACAGGGCGGTTTCATATAACTGCTCTCTCCGCTCTTCTTTGGTATCACAGTTGAGCAGGGTGATTAACAAATGCAGCTAGAAAAAGAAACAAAGTAGAAAAATACAGCTGACCGTACCAACAGTGATCCCTGGCTGAGGGAACTGATCCTAGAGAGAGTGGTCATTGCAGCTTGCCTGGGCGCTATAGGTGGAGTTAGGTTTCCAGAGCCGAGGCTCATCGGATGTTGTCACAGTGCCCACTGCAAGTGTCAATGAACTGTGCTGGTGAAAAAATAGCAAAAGCTGCCTGGACACTTGGCCCCCTGCCCAAGGCAGAGGATCTTGCTGTGCCTCCCAGGGGTGATTTAGTGAGAAGAGTCAGTTTCCCTTGCTGCTGTTATAACTTCAGGAGTTCTGGTCCCTCTGTGAAATGACAGAACAGACATTTCAAGCACAAGACATTCATTATTCTTCAGGGATAGTGCCACCCCCTGGCTACCTACCACTTCTCTCTCTCTCTCTCACTCTCTCTCTTGCTCTCGCTCTCACTCTCTGTCTGGCTCTCTCTGTGTCTTACTGTCTATGTCTATGATTTTCTGTCTCTGTCTCTCTGTGTGTCTATCTCATTCTCTCTTTCTGACTCTGTCTCTGCCTTTCTCTGTCTCTTTATCTCTGTCTCTGTCTCTTTCTCTCTGTCTCTCTCTATCTCATTCTCTCTGTCTCTCTCTCTCTCTGTCTCTCTCTGTCTCTCTCTCTCTCTCTCTCTCTCTCTCCCTTCTCTTCCTCACTCTTTCTCTTTCCATCTCTGAAGGCTAATTCTACCTTAAGTGTGCATGGTTCATGGCTGGTCTTATTGGTTGCTGAAGTCTCTCCCCCCAAAGTTCATATAATCGAAACCCTGACCCTTCAGAATGTATTCAGTGGCAGAACCACATGAGGACCCAAGGAGAGGACAGATTTCCATAAGCTGAAAAGAGGCCTCCCAGGAGGAGCACCGGAGCGCAGTGTGTTCTGTCCTCGGCTCTGTGAGCAAAGCAAACACCTGGGGTTGAGCTCCGCCACCCAGTGCCTGTTCCGGCAGCACTGGCAAGCTAATGTGCTTGGGTAGGCATGGACACTTTGTATAAGTGGAAAATACTAAAAATGATCTATCTCTATGAACGGAAGGAGAAGGGCTAACAAGGTGAGGACATAGTTCTGAGGAAGGGTCTGGCAGCGTTGGTGACTGGCCCAGGAGTACATGGCTCTTGCTGGCCCCAACCCAGCTAACCTATAGATACTGCTCTGAGACCCTGACCTTGCCCAGCTGCCTACTTACCCAGGAACTCCAGCAAGAGTCTACCCGGGAGCTGTTCAGCAGCCTGAGTGTCCACACTTGAGCCTACTGAGAGGCCTTGCTGGGGCAGGAAGGGCAGGCATGCCATGGGATGCTGCTTCTGTCTCTGAGAGGTGTTGCAGAACTGGCCCTCGGTGCCCTGGGTTAGCCCTCAGTGCCCTGGGTTAGCCCTCGGTGCCCTGGGTTAGCCCTCGGTGCCCTGGGTTAGCCCTCGGTGCCCTGGGTTAGCCCTGAGGCTCCTTGAGGGAGACAGAGACTATAGAAGTTCTTTGTATTAGAGGCTAGGTATTGGGCTTTTAGAGGGAGGAAAAAAAACCAATAGTGTGGATAGATGTTTTAGCCCGAGATTTGGGATCAAGCAGTATCTCGTCTATGCAAATCTCATAATACAGAGTTGCTGCTTAAAAGTAGCGCATTCTTTCTTTTCTTATAAGATTTTCGGGGCACTCTGCGGAGGCACCTTAGCCTGAGCACTAACAGGAGCCAGGGTGGGCTGCAACAGCTTTCTTCCTCATAATGACCACTTATCTCTCCTGTGAGTACACTTTCCCAACAGCATTTGTGAGCATTTCCTGACGGACAGTGCTCACTGAATGTTAACCGTGTGAGAGTCCAGGCACACTGCACGTCCCTGTGCAGAACAGGTGTCTCAGTCAGAGGCGTTTGGAAGAGGATGAAGCAAAGTCACAGAACTGTTGAGAACTTTTGGTGCGGCTTCTAGGAATGTGGCATTTGTCACTGGGTTCGGACAAGGAAGTAGGCTCGGACAAGGAAGTAGGCTCGGACAAGGAAGTAGGCTCGGATAAGGATGGGGCTTTGTTTACTGCTTCGCGGAATTGTTACCTTGCTTGACTCCTTTTGCTTACCACTTTACTTAATTACTGTCTTATGTGATCTCCTTGTTTGTTACTTCGCTTGATGACTTTGTCTTTGATCTAAGAACTGACCGTGGTTTTTTTTTTTTTTTTGGATGTACCTAGAATGATATAAAAGCAGGCTGGAGAAAATTAAACCTGCTTCAGCCTCAGTGCGGGCTGAAGTCATTCTGTCTGTCTGTCTGTTTGTTTGTTTGTTTGTTTGTTTTTTCCAATCCTCACTCCCTCCCTTGAGACCCTGCTGACTGATTGAGCTGGCTTGGTCAGAGAAAGGCCAAGTTACTTATGCAGAATCAACTTACAGTCCAGAATCCAGTGGACGGCCAGAAGCAAAGTGAAGATGCAGCTCTCCACAGCCCAAGCAGGAAACAGGAAAAGGGCTCCAGGCTTAGCCCTGTGGAGACAGGATTAGTAGGGGAAGGAGCACAGCTCCTTGTTTTCAAGCCCTACGAGGAAGTACTAGAAGAACATCAACATTGAAAATGTTATTTCTACATCATAGAAATAATGTAATTAGGCATGAACCCTGCATACTCTTCCAGCAATATAACCAAGAAGAACAAAGTAAAAAATAAGCCGGGCAGTGGTGGCACACGCTTTTAATCCCAGCACTTGGGAAGCAGAGGCAGGCAGATTTCTGAGTTCGAGGCCAGCCTGGTCTACAGAGTGAGTTCCAGGACAGCCAAGGCTACACAGAGACACCCTGTCTCGAAAAACATATATATATATATATATATATATATATATATATATATATATATATATATATATATATATATATATATATATATATATATATATATATATATATATCAGAAAACTTTAGTGTGCACAGTTTAGACACTGATCATCCTGGGAGTGGGTGCCCAGAACCCCTTCCTTCTCCATGAAGTCCCACAGCAACTTCAACTACAGGTGGCAATGTGGAAATCCATTTCTATTGGTTGAGATGAGAGATTTATATTTTAACTTACGGTTTGTAAGAATTTGGGTACATTCCATCATGGTAGGAAGGCTGGATGGAGTTCAGGGCCCTGGGACTATCTGGTGGGGGCCCCTAAGCTCACTGGGCTAGAGAGTAGGGCACTGGAGTCAGAAGGAAAAGTCAGTCTATGAGTTTAGCATCTTGTCCTTGTGGCTTGACATTTGCTAGCTAGGTAAAATATCCCAACATTCCTACCACTTTTCAAAATGGTACTGCCAAGTAGCAACCATGTGACCCTATGGGGGATATTTCAGATTCAAGCCATAATACCACTTAACCCTTGACTGGAAAAAAATAATACACACACACACACACAAAAGAAATCCAAGAAAGCTTTCGTTTTAACGACTGTACTAGTAAAATTTTGATCAGCTGAGACAAACTTGGGTCATCCGAGAAGAGGAAATCTCAATTGAGAAAACACCTTCATTAGACTGATCTGTAGGCAAATCTCTGAAGGCATTGTCTTAATTAATGATGGGCGGGGTGGGGGGGCAGCTCACTGTGGATGATTGGCGGGGAGGTGGGGGATGGGGCTGAGTCCTACAAGAAAGCTGGCTAAGCAGTGTTTGTCCATGGTTCCTGCCTTGATCCAGTTCCTGCCCTAACTCCCCCTTGTGGGGCAAGTGGAAAGATAAAATAAGCCCAATAGACTCTCATCCACAAGATGCTTTTGGTCATAGTGTCTCTATCACAGCAATGGAGAGCAAATTAAGACAGTGACTCGGACACTGGTTTTGTGTAATGAGCAGTAAGGGAGTAATGTATCGGGGTCCTCCACAGAGTCCACACATCTGGCTTTTTCCAAAAGAGACTTTTGGAATGCTCCCTGGGTGGGTTTCAGGCCAGAAGAGATTTATAAGGCAGCACTGCTGAACATTTTTTTGAAATTCTACTCTGTAACGAGATTGCCTTTAAACCCTAAGGAGGGCAAAAATGAATGTTAAACACACCCTCATTTTAACTGCATTTCTATAACCTTCTGATTATTGTTCCGACATATGAAAAAAATCATTAAAAAAAAAAAAACTCGGAAGTGAAATAAAACCAAAATGATTAGAGTGTAAAACAGCAGCTCCAGTAAGTATCTGTAGCAATCCCCAAATTTAAAATAACAAAACACCTATTTAAAACAAAACAAAACAAAACAAAACACATTGTTGTAGGTGGGGGAGGGGTGTGTCAGAAAGACCTCACCCAAGGTCAACACACTTGCCCAGCAAGTCTGAGTTAGAATTTCCAAGCCCCACATGGTAAGGCAGGAAGTGAGATTCTCCAGCTTCCATGACCTCCAGTGTTCATGACTTCCGGCTAAACTACCTCAGTCCATCCTGTGGGGCGCTGCCCCATTGACATCAGGGCCTTTAGCTCGTTCCACATCCTAGCGGTCCCACGGTGCTCCCATCACTTCCCTTCCTGGCACAAAGTTTCCAATGTGTACCACTGGGAAATAAGCCTTGTCTAAAACACACCATTGGACTCTCTATTCATATATATATATATATGAAGAGATTTGGGGTTGGGCAGGTGACACAGTCAGTAAACAGCTGCCTCCTAAGCATTAAGTTCCAAGTTCAGATCTCCAGCACCCAGGGACCAGGCAGGTCTGCATCTGTACCCATCGCCCCAGAGGCAATATAACCGACGCAATGAGCTTCATAGCCAGTAAGAAACTGTGTTCCACAAACTAAAATGGAGATATAGGGAAATGGCTTGTCAGGCAAAGGTATTAGCCATATGAGCCTGATACCCTGGATTTGATTCCTTTGTAACTCTGGGAAAGACACCACAGCGCACATCTGTGGGAAGAGGAGCAGCGCGGGGTACGAAGCCCAGCAGCAAAGAGAAGCTGCCTCAAGGCAGAAGGCAACATCTGCCCACCAGATACTGTCCTCTGACCTCCAGACACATGTGTCCGTGCATGTCTGCAACTCACACACATACAAGCATAGACATACCGTGAATTCATAAAATGTTTTTAAGACCCAGAGCTATAAAGAAAAATGTCTAAATTTGTCCTCTGGACTCCACATGCACTTTCACCCATGTCTGTGAACACCTGCGTGACACATACACACATACATATACATACCTACATGAACACATACATACACTGCACACATACACACATATACATACATCTGTACATACCTACATGAACACATACATATACTGAACATACACATGCACCTATACATACCTACATGAACACATATGTACACTACACTGCATACACATACACATACACACACACACACACACACACACACCTGTACATACTTACACAAACATATATATACTGCACATACACACACACCTGTATGGCACACACCTGTATATACCTACATGAGCACACACATACACAGACACACACACACACACACACACACACCTGTGCATACCTACATGTTTAGGAAAAGAGAAGCCACAGTAAGGAAGGCTTGTGCCTCTGGAATCAAGCATCCCGCAGCACCGCCTGTCATGAAAAGACCCAGGACTCACCAGGGCCGTACAACACTGGGAAAACACAAGCCTTCATTTTTACTAGACAGAGTTTTATGAAATCTTCCCCAACTCAGTTTACCTTTTAAAAGACGTTGCTTCTGGAAGGAGATCCACTTCATGACCCAGAAACTTCCTCCCAGGAAGCCCCTCCTCCGCTGGACTGGCCTTGGTCCAGGCTCCCTTCGCCTGCACCCTCCTGTTTATCTTCCGAGCTACCAGCAAGTGGGGCAGGACTTCCTTGGGCCTGATCCAACAGAGCGCAGGCTTTGATTGACAGCACTGAACTTGGGCTGGCTGTGAGCCAGGATAGTAGGGTGTTTGCCTGCCAGGCACAAGACCCTGGGTTTGATCCACAGCATTGCAGAATAAGTCAGTAAAATAAATAAACAAATTTGAAAAGACAGGTTGATTACAGATTGGGAGAGTAATCAGATACCAAATCAACATTCTGCACATCAAGTTTATTTTGGAAAGCAAGGTCATGAGTTTAAGAGCATCCAGACTCCAGCAAACCCTTAGACCAAGGACAAAGCTTGGCTGAAGACTGGGGCTTCTTTCAAGAGGTTAGAAACTGGCATGATGTTTTAGGATGTAAATTGATGAACGACTAAATTAGATACTATTTTTCTTAAAAGTCAGAGAGATGGAGGCCAGTTATAAAATACCTCTGAGACTTAGACCTTCCTAAGAGCTGATGACTACGCGGCTTATATCTTATTCCTACACTTGACAAACCCCAAGTTAGATTCTCTTTCCAAGATTCTCCAAGGTCCTCAAGATGGTTTTCACTTCCGGGGCTGTCTGTGTGGCAGTGAGTGAGGGAAGCTCCTCTGTCTGCAGGGGTGCGGAGGGAGAGCACAGAAGGGGAGGGGCTGGAGGTTAAGGGATCCCAGTCGAGCTTCAAAGAAAGATCCAAGGAGCCAGGTGGGCTGGAAAAGTCCGTGATACACGGGTATGGAGCCCTGAGTTAGGATCCCCAACACTCAGGAAGAAAATCACCCGTGATAGCTGGAACCCTAGCATTGGAGAGGCAGAGGCAAGAAATCCAGAGCTCCAGACCAGCTGGTCTCCTCCAATTAGTGAGCTCCTGGATCAGCGAGAGACCTCATCTCAAAGATATGGTAGAGAGTGATCCTAAAGCACACACACACACACACACACACACACACACACACACACACACTTTAATGAACATGGTAAAGATAGATAAATTAAAAGCAATAAAGAAAAAAGGAATAAATCGCGCACAACGGAGGCCAGCGTTTGAGGCCTGTGATTGATTGATTGATTGATTGATTGGCAGCTGTCAACGCTATCAACATGGACATCGCTGTCTTGAGAGTCACTTGAGTTTTAATGATTGCATGTAGGTTGAAAGAAAGGAACGAAGGTACTCCATACTTCAAGACAACTGTGGAAAGGGCTGAAATTATATAAAAACTGTATCTGCAAGGGGCAAGAACTGAAAGAAAACAGAAAAGAAAATGATCACTTGGGCATTAGTAAGTTTAATTTTTTTTTAATGTTATTGTGAGTAATCACAATGTTTTGCCTTTTTAAAAAATGTGTCAGAGTAGCATAATGAACCCCCATCTATCCATCATCTCTGTTCATAAATAATAATTATTTTTAATCATACAGAAAAAAATGTGTGTCTATGCTGCAGCCCACTATAATAACTTTTGCAAATGAGGCAATACAGTTGGCGTGAGGTGAGCCTAATGTAAGACGCACGGAACAGAAAGCAGTAAAAGGACGTCCGTCCAGTGTGTGCATAGTGGTCAGGTGCAAACTGAGGTGAGTTCCTGACATGTGGTTCCTTGAGTCACACAAAAACACTTAAATAGCATCTTCAAGGCCAGAGAGACAGTTCCATGTATAAAAGCATTTGCTGCTCTTGTGGAGAGAGGACTGGGATTCCGTTCCCAGTGTCTACACAGCAGCTCATAGGTCCAGTTCCACGGGATCCAAGGCTGTCTTCCGACCTTCTCAGGCACATGCCCCATTAGGTCAAAACCTTTGTACACATAAAGTAAAGGTAAATGAGCTCATGAGCAGTATAGAAGAAGCACTTGCTATGTGGCCACACTGGACCTCTCCTCCCCTCACCCCTCCTCTCCCCCTCCTTCTTCGGTCTTCTTCCCCTCCCCCAGCAGTCTCACCCTGTAGTTCAGACTGGCACAGGGCTTACTATATACCCAATCCTAAGCTAGTCCCAAACTCTTCAGCAGTCCTCTTGCCTTAGCCATTGCTCAGGGTCAAGAAAGCTGAGGCTGGACCAAGAACTAGGTCTCATCTTGTCTGGAGCTGTTCATCCTTGAACACATCTTACCTTCAAACTCACAGACTTTGTCTTTACGGGTAGGGTTGGGAGCTTGGAAGTCAGTCTATGGGGAAGGGCACAGTGGGGTATAACCTGTCACAAAGTCTCATGGTGACAGTGTGGTGCCTGCCCTCATGCTGGATGCTGTTCCCATCCCGTTAGTGACAGTGTGTCATTTATTGTGCAGTTGGGGAAAGACCTAGGTAAGTTTTTTTTTTGATTCGGTTATCTAATAAATTTTTGTATTTCATCTATTATTAGTGTACGTATGTGCTTGTGCTCCTGGAGGCAACACCCAGGAGGAAGATACAATAGGAAAGAAGCTGGGAAGCCAAACAGAGTCACTGGAACTTAGGGGGACTACGTAAGCTTTTTGCAGCAAGGCAATTTTTATTAACTAATTGCGAGGTTCAAGGAAATCCTAGGAGTGATATTTGGCAGGCTGAAGAGATTCTATTCCTAACTACCAGCAAAATTAGCCCCAGTGACACAATAAAAGTCAAGTTTAACTCAAGTTAATCAGCTATTGAACCCCGGGCACTTTCCCAAAGAGTAGAGCAGACAGTGAACAAGAAATGGAACCAAAAAAATAGATGGGGGACAAGGAAAAGAGAGACAAAGACAGCAGACAGAGTGGAAGAAGTGGGAGAGGAGGAATGGAGATGTGAAGAGGAGGAGGAGGAGAGATGTGAGGGGTATGGAAAAGGAGAGGACAGGGCAGGAGAGTGGAGGACAGGGGAGGGGAGGGACAGGGTGTAGAGGGAAGGGAAATGAAGGGGAGGAGAGGAGGGGGAGAGTGTGCAGGGGAGATGAATGGAGAAGAGGAGAGGAGGGGAAGAGAGGGCAGGAGGGGAGGAGGGGAGGGGGAAGGGGAGGAGAGGGGAAGAGAAGGGAGGAGGAGAGGGGGAGCAGAAGGGAGAAGGGGAGGGGAGTGGAGGGGAGGGAAAGGACAAGGGAATGGCAGGAGAGAGGACAAGTGTCCTCAAGCTCTGACTAGATGAAAGCACCAAGGGCAAGGGGTAAGTAAGGTGTGCTTCTCTTCAGAAGGCATTGCAGGCTATGACATTCAGATCGCGTCAACAGAGAATCCTCTGTTCTAGAACATGATTCAGGGATCTTATTTTCAGCCTCTTTTGGAATGGGCTAACCACTGTCAAGTTAATTACATAAAGTCCTGCCAAAACATTTCACAACTCTCTTCTTCAAGCCAAGCAAATTATTTTTAACCAGTAGACACCGAAGACTCTTTGAAGCAGGTCCCCTCGCAGAAGAACTGTGTCTTTCCACTGCTGATTCTGATCTCCTACTTCAGAACACTTGAAACGTCTCGGGGTCTTCAATGGGCAGGAGAAAACTCATTTCAAAAAAAAAAAAAAAAGGCATAGGAAGCTAGAAGGCCTCTAGAATCATCTCTGGTTCATTACATCTATAAATCATTAAGTTGGGACCTAGAACTATTGAATGATGCCCCAGTCCTGGGCTCAATACTTGTTCTAATTTTTCCTACAGCACATTGGTTAGAAGTTACTGACCCTAAAGTCTTGATTGTACTCTCCTCCCTCAGCCTGTTTCAGGCTGAGAGCAGACCTGTCGCTGCTGAGGTGGGCCACCTAAAGCAACCTACTGCGTGGCTTTCCAGCTAAGGCTGGCTTCCTTTGTTGTGCTAATTGCCTCTGCGCTTCTCAGATCCCACATTGCCTCACTCAGATACTGCTTCCTGGACTTCAGGCTGTATCCAGGCGCTTGCGAGGACTGGCTGTGGGCGGGGCCTACCCTCATATGACTGGCTGTGGGCGGGGCCTACCCTCATATAACCAAGAAAGATTCTAGTAAAGTTTAAGATGCTCTGAACAGAGGGACTTTGTCTTAGTGCCTTCTTTTCTCTCCCACCTCGTCTCTTCCAGCCCCAGTTCGCCTTCCAGGGAACTCCGTTCAAGGGTAGGCTGCGGGCAGTGTACCCCAACACTTGATCTCATGTAGGAAGCAAAGACAGCATCCTTTAGGTAAGCTGTGCACCCAGGAATCTCACTTATGCCCAGCAACAGTTCAATGCCTGACATGTACTTAGGCTTAAAAACAAACCCCAACGTTTCCTAGTTTTCTTCTCCATGGAACTAAGAGATGGGACTTGGTGCCAAAGGCAAGACAAGATGTTTAAAGGAGACATTGCCTGAGCTGAAGAGAAGGCCAGGTAGGCCTGGGACTTGGATGCTCATGTGCACTTCTAAGTCATTCAATAAAAGATGCCATCACTGTATGTGAAAGCTACTAGCCAGGAGCAGGAACACTCCAACTCTCCCTTAGAATGTTCTATTTAATCTCTTGCATGAGTCCTCCTGGGGAGGTGTAAAGAAATGTATTCATCCCAGAGAGAGTACCAATGGCATACACAAAGCCAATTGAACCCAAGTCTACAATAAAGAAACAGTGAGCACTGAGGCCAACCTGGTCTACAGAGTGAGTACCAGGACAGCCAGGGCTACACAGAGAAACCTTGCCTCAAAAGAAGAAGGAGGAGGAGGAGGAGATGAAGAAGAAGGAGAAGGAGAAGAAGAAGAAGAAGGAGAAGGAGAAGGAGAAGGAGAAGGAGAAGGAGAAGGAGAAGGAGAAGGAGAAGAAGAAGAAGAAGAAGAAGAAGAAGAAGAAGAAGAAGAAGAAGAAGAAGAAGAAGAAACAGTGAGCTCATCTGTTCTTCCTTACAGGAGCACAGACAACTTAAGGCCACCAAGTCATCAAAGACAAGTCTCTCTTTCAGCAACTGTCAAGCACTGGAATCTACCTGAGGAGGCATGGTCTCCAGGCCTCCTGTGCTCCACCCTGGGGCCTCTTCTGCATTTAGAGCAGGTTGTTATTGAGCACAGCCTTGTGGGAATCTCTTGAAGTTCTTCACAGTCGCTGATTCCAGTGTGACAGGAGCAGCCCTGTCATGCCCAGAACACAGAATTCCTCAATAGAGCCTCAATCCTGAACACAGAGCAGGGCTTGGCAGGCCTCATGCAGCAAAGCAGAATGGGGTGTGGAGGGGGTTATAAAGCACAGCTGAGACCATGAATTGAACCTGGCCTTCTTTCCTTTAACTGGATATGTTCTTCAATCGAAAATGCATGAGCTGATTGTTTTCATTTAGATGGAAAGGCAGCCTTGCTTCTTAGATAGGTTATTGTCGCAGTATTTTAAAATGAAGCATTAGCCAGTGATTTACTGTGAATGAATCCTTAAGGATAGTTGGGAATTCAGAGGCCCCTCCAGAGCAGAGCTCCTAAATACTTTGTGCCAGGATAATAAGGATCTTTAAAGAAATGTTAACAGTTTAGCACCCCATAACTTTCTAGTGCAGGTGAATAAATGTGTTTGTGTGTGTGTAGTGTGCGTATATTTGTGTGTATTTGTATGTATGTGTTTATATGCATGTGTGTTTTTGTGTGTGGTTATGACTATGTGTTTGTGTGTGTATGTATGTTTGTATGTTTGTATGTGTGTGTAGTGAGTGTTTGATTATATGTGTGTACGACTGTTGTGTGTGTTTGTATATGTGTGTATATGCATGGGTATTCGGGTGTGATTATGTTTGTATGTTGTGTGAACATGTGTGTGTGTGTGTGTGTGTGTGTGTGTGTGTGTGTGTGTGTTTGCTTCAAACAGAAAAGATGCTGGACTTTTGCCGCAGGAAGCTTGAGCAGTTATAAATGGACTTCACATGTAGATGTGAGCATACAGTTATCCCTCTGATGTGCCCATTAGAAAGCTGCTCTGGCCTCCAGAGTCTTTTCCAGACCAGACCAGACCAGACCAGACCAGACCAGCAGGGCACTGGAGCTCATGCAGTGACTCCACCGGCCTGACCTCATGCTCCCACTGGGCTTGCTCTCTCTACTCCAGCCTCCAGCCAGCCCCCTCTCCTGATTACTTGGACACGTGGACACTTCATACCACCCTGCAGGGTTGCCTTGGGACATGGGGACTGCCATGTTCAGTTGGATTCTTTTCCTTTGTCATCTTTTTAGATTACTGAGTATCCAGGGAAAACTCTGACATATCACAAATCACAATCTCTTTTGGCTTAGGTAAACAATGATACAAATGTGTAATGATGTATAATTGTTTTGGTACTTCGCTAATGCAGTTATAAAATATCCTGCGTAGGGCAGCTATAGGAAAAGTCTATGGTTCCAGAGGAAAACTCCACAGTGGGGGCAGGCGGTCAGAGTAGGAAGATGAGAGACCAGAATAGGAATCAAAGGCTGGAAGAAAGAGTTGGGCTCTCAGCTCTCAAAGCCTGTCCCCAGTGATATGCTCCCTCTAGCAAAGCCACACTATCCCTCAAACAGCACCACCAACTGGAGACCTAGTACTCAAGTACATGAGCTTTTGACTATTCCTCACTTAAACTGCCATGATAATATCTAAAATATAGAATAATGTCTAAAAATACATAAATATATAAATAAAATATGTAGTAATATATATATATATAATTATATAGTTTAGTTGAATACTTTTGGTATTTAAAAAAAATCACTACTTGATAAAACTATTTGAATATTCTTCATTTAAAAAAATTAAACTGGCCTTCTGGTCTGGGACAGTGCCCTGAGCAGACCTTGGTAGCGAACTCCACAGCCTACCACACCCAGAGGAAGCTCCACTCATAGGTGTTCTAACACACCCAGGATCACAGGGTCACAGGATCCCAGGAGCTTGGTCACACCAGGAACTCAGGGTCCCAGAGGCAGCTTGACTCCCAGAACGTCTGACACACCCAGGATCTCAGGATCACAGGATCACAGAGACAGCTGAACTCTGAGGAGTTCTGACACAACCAGGATCACAGGAAGGACAGGCTCCAGTCAGATAATAGTGAGGGCAGGTAGCACTAGAGATAATAAGATGGCAGAAGGCAAGTGTAAGAACATAAGCAACAGAAACCAAGGTTACTTGGCATCATCAGAACCCAATTCTCGCACCATAGCAAGTCCTGGATATACTACCACACTGGAAGAGCAAGATTCGGTTCTAAAATCACTTCTCATAATGATGATAGAGGACTTTAAGAAGGACATAAATAACTCCCTTAAAGAAATACAGAAGAACACAGGTAAACAGCTAGAAGCCGTTAAAGAGGAAACACAAAAATCCTGTAAAGAATTACAGGAAAAGACAATCAAACAGCTGAAGGAAAAGAACAAAACCATCCAAGATTTAAAAATGTAAACAGAAACAATAAAGAAATCACAAAGAGAGACAGCCCTGGACTTAGAAATCTAGGAAAGAGCAGGAGTCATGGCAAACATCAGCAACAGAATACAAGAGATGGAAGAGAGAATCTCAGGTGCAGAACATACCATAGAAAACATTGATACAACAGTCAAAGAAAATGCAAAAAGCAAAAAGATCCTAAGCCAAAATATCCAGGAAATCCAGGACACAATGAGAAGACCAAACCTAAGGACAATAGGTATAGAAGAGGGGAAAGATTTCCAACTCAAAGAAACAGTAAATATTTTCAACAAAATTATAAAAAAAAAAACTTCCCCAACCTAAAGAAAGAATGCCCATGAACATAAAAGAACCCTACAGAACTCCAAATAGACTGGATCAGAAAAGAAATTCCTCCTGTCACATAATAATCAAAACACCAAATGTGCTAAACAACAACAAAAAAAAAAGAATATTAAAAGCAGTAATGGAAAATGGTCAAGTAACATATAAAGGCAGACCTATCAGAATTACACCAGACTTCTCACCAGAGACTATGAAAGCTAGAAGATCCTGGGCAGATGTCATATAGACACTAAGAGAACACAAATGCCAGCCCAGGCTACTATACCTAGCAAAGCTCTCAATTACCATAGATAGAGAAAACAAGATATTCCATGACAATACCAAATTTACACAATATCTTTCCATAAATCCAGCCCTACAAAGAATAATAGATGGAAAACACCAACACAAGGAGAGAAACTACATCCTAGAAAAAAGCAAGAAGGTAATCTTTCAACAAACCCAAAAGAAGATAGCCACACAAACATGAAAACCTCTAAAAACAAAAATAACAGCAAGCAACAATCGCTTTTCCTTAATTTCTCTTAACATCAATGGACTCATTCCCCAATAAAAATACATACACTCACAGACTGAATATGTAAATAGACCCAGCATTTTGCTGCATATAGAAAATGCACCTCAGTGACAAAGACAGACACTACCTCAGAGTAAAAGGTTGGAAAACAATTTTTCAAGTAAATGATCCCAAGAAACAAGCCATTCAAATATCAAATAAAATCATCTTTCAACAAAAAGCTATCAAAAAAAAAGGTAAGAAAGGAAACTTCATACTCATCAAAGGAAACATCTACCAAGATGAACTCTCAATTCTGAACATCTATGCTCCAAATGTAAGTGCACCTACATTCATAAGAGAAACTTTACTAAAGCTCAAAGCACAGATTGTATCTCACACAATAATAGTGGGAGACTTCAACACCCCTCTCTCAGCAATGAACAGATTATGGAATCATAAACTAAACAAAGAATTAGTGAAACTAACAGAAGTTATGAACCAAATGGATCTAACAGATATTTATAGAACATTTCATCTCAAAGCAAAAGAATATTTCTTCTTCTCAGCACCTCATGGCACCGGACCATATAATCAGTCATAAATCAGGCTTCAATAGATACAAGAATATTGAAATAATCACATGCATCCTATCAGATCACCTAAGACTAAGGCTGGTCTTAAATACCAACAAAAACAACAGAAAGCACACATACACATGGAAGCTGAACAACGCTCTACTCAATGATGACTTGGTCAAGGAAGAAATAAAGAAAGAAATTAAAGGCTTTTTAGAATTTAGACAAAATGAAGACACATTATGCTGAAACTTATGGGACATAATGAAAGCAGAGGTAAGAGGGAAACTCATAGCTCTAAGTGCCTCCAAAAAGAAACTGGAGAACGCTTACACGAGCAGCTTGACAGCACACCTGCAAGCTCTAGAACAAAAAGAAACAAATACACCTAAGAGTAGTAAATGGCAGGAAATAATCAAACTCAGGGCTGAAATCAACCAAACAGAAGCAAAAAAAGAAAGAAAGAAAGAAAGAAAGAAAGAAAGAAAGAAAGAAAGAAAGAAAGAAAGAAAGAAAGAAAGAAAGAAAGAATCAACAAAGCCTGGAGCTGGTTCTTTGAGAAAATCAACAAGATAGATATACCCTTAGTCAGACTAGCCAGAGGGCACAGAGACAGTATCCAAATCAGAAATGAAAAGGGAGAGATAACAATGAAATATATCTTAAAATAATTATTCTGTTTGTTGAATATTAAAATCATGTTCTAAAAAACTTAAACTGATTTAAAGGTTTTGGGGTAGGCTGCAGAGAAGTCAAAACCCAGTATTTTCTAAAGAGTTATGAAGCAAAAGTGAAGGAGAAAGAGTGTGAATATATAGTGGCAGAGGGTAGAAAGAAATTAGGATGAAAGAGAGAGGTTGTACTGGCTAGTTTTGTGTCAACTTGACACAGCTGGGGTTATCACAGAGAAAGGAGCTTCAGTTGGGGAAGGGCCTCCATGAGATCTAGCTGTGGGGTATTTTCTCAATTAGTGATCAAGGGGGAAATGCCCCTTGTGGGTGGGACCATCTCTGGGCTGGTAGTCTTGGGTTCTATAAGAGAGCAGGCTGAGCACGCCAGGGGAAGCAAGCCAGTAAAGAACATCCCTCCATGGCCTCTGCATCAGCTCCTGCTTTCTGACTTGCTTGAGTTCCAGTCCTGACTTCCTTTGGTGATGAACAGCTGTATGGAAGTGTAAGCTGAATAAACTCTTTCCTCCCCAACTTGCTTCTTGGTCATGATGTTTGTGCAGGAATAGTAATCCTGACTAAGACAGAGGTAGAGATTATTCCAAGTTATAGTCCACTACTTTGGGAAGTCCGAGCCAGAACCTGAATCAGGGGACCACATCACATCCACAGCCAAGAGGAGAGAGAGATGTGAATACATAGATGCTCGCTTGCTTACTTATGATCAACTCAATGTCTCCAATCCTAGGAGACCCAGAGAATGGTGCTTCCCACAGTGAACTGGGTCTTCATTTGTCAATTAACTTAATTAACACTGCATGCAAGCCCCACCTGTCCCTGACAGATAACTTCCTGTATTACTGAAGACTATTGTTCACATATGATAAGAAGTCCTACGTTTTCACTTCTGCACATGAGGTCGATTGTCCCAACTGCACGGGATGTAGATGAGAACGTAGGCAAGAAGTCCGTCAGGTCGTGTGCTTGCCTCCATTGGACAAAGGTGGGAAGTACCATAGCCTTGAATTTGGCTTTTATGCGCACCTGGCTGACCTAATTCAGTGCCATTCTCTGGAAATCTTAGGTATGGACCTGCCTAGTATCCATCTCTCTGGCCAGTATTAAATAAAGCTTCCTTCAATTAGACAATTATGTATTATGTATGTCTTTCTCAAATTTTTCAGGTTTACTAATTCCTCCAAACACATTCTCACCAGCTAATCCAGGGTCGACAATCCCTTCTCATGGTCTCAAGTTGACTAGTGAAGCCGACCGTTTCTTCTGCCATATACAAAGCCCCGGGTTCAATCCCCAGCATCACCCAAAGAATAGGGATGAAGGAAATAAAAATGACAGGGTGCAAGAGACTGTGCACACACAGGGCCGCTGAAGCTGGGTGGCTTCTGTAGGAGGGTAGGATTGCAAATGGAAAGATGGATGCTTGTATCCTAAACAATGCTTTTGTGGTAGTGGTCTCATTAGGTGGCTTGACAGATGTTCTCTGTGGCTATGGGTTGCAATGTGCTCCCTGCCTTTGATCTCCCATACTCCAAGAATCAGAAAGAAATGCTCTTTGTGAGTGAATGTGAGATGTCTTTGGGCACAGTGGCTGAGAGGGGAGGGCAGAGGAACAGTGCAGGGACACAGAGCCATCATACAGGTCTCCACAGGCAGGTAGATCACGGAGGAATCTTTTGTGGCCTCTGAGCTCTGGTCACCTATGTCTATGGGACAGAGTGATCAGGGTAGACTATTCAGTGGTGCTGGGACAACCCACTTAATCCAGCAACATGGGCCACTGTCACACACTGATAAAAAATAGGATGTTCTAAAAAAAAATGAACGGCAGCTTGTGCCCCTCACTAAAACTCACTTTCATGCTGCTTATACATTTCAAAGATGTTGGATAGCGTGAAGAAACTCTCTTCCTTACCATCTGAGAACGTTTCACCATGATACCCGTTCTGTCTTTTATTAATCGATCACCTTATTTTGGTTAATATTCCTTCATCTTTTTCCAGTTATTCTGCCCTCAACATTTTTGGACACCTCTGGGTTTTGCATGTTCTAGGTGATTTTCTTCCAACGCTGATTCCCTTTAACTCGGTGTCTAGTCACTAGGACTTTGATTGCATTAGAATGAGTTCTGGTTGGAGTTGTTCCTATTATCTGTATCTGTCTGAAGAGATCTGTTTTCTTCCTTTTGTTTACTGCTCTCTCCTTTCCTGTCATCTTTGATCAGTTGACTGTTTCATTCATCCGATTTCTCCTTCAATTATTTTGGAGGTGATGCATGACAGCTTTTATTCATTAAAAAAATTTTAAGCATTGTGATAGTTTGTAAATGCTTGGGCCAGGGAGTGGCACTATTAAGAGGTGTGGCCCTGGTGGAGTAGGTGTGTCACTGTGGGTGTGGGCTTTAAGACCCTCATCCTAGCTGCCTGGAAGTCAGTAGTCTGCTAGCAGACTTCAAATGAAGATATAGAACTCTCCGCTCTGCCTGTACCATGTCTTCCTGGATGCTGCCATGCTCCCACCTTGATGATAATGGACTGAAACTCTGAACCTGCAAGCCAGCCCCAATTAAATGTCCTTATAAGAGTTTCTTTGGTCTTGGTGGTTGTTCACAGCAGTAAAAACCTAACTAAGACAAGCATTAAAATTGAGGCTGGTGGTGAAGGCCTACAATCCCCACTGCTCTGCTTGGGAAGCTGAGGCAGGAAGATGGCACTTGCAAAACTTTCCTGAGCTGCAGAGCAATTTCAAAATGAATCTGGCCAAGTAGTGAGACCCTGTTTCAAAATTAATCAGAGATAAATCTAGAAGCAGCTTTGTGTCGATGCTAGAGCAGTTGCTTACCATTTGTTAGGTCCCAGGTTGAACCTTCAGTGTAGAAAAAAAAAAATGACTCTCAAACACTCTCAGATGAGGAAGGAAGAGAGTGTGTGAGAGAGAGAGAAAGTTAATAACCAACTCTATTCTAGGTACTGCCACAGGTGCTCAGGAAAAGATTAAATGATATCACTATTCTTATGACTCTCATCTTTGTGTGCCTTTACATGCAAAATGAATCAACAATAGATGTAATAAAAAGTAAATTAGATTACACACTGGAAAGTAATAAGTGTTCTGAAAAATAAGGAAAGAGAAGATTAATGCAGAGCGCAGAGGTTGGGAGGCATCTGAACAGTTACATGGTGTGGGTCTCAGAAACAGACCCCAGAGCAGACACAAAGGGGGCAAAAGGCTTTAGCTGAGCAGATTCAGAGAGAAGAGCAGCCAAGGCAGCAGTAGCCACCTCAGAACAAAAACAGAGGTGCAGCCCTGGAGAGCAGAAGACCACGCAAGGGCTCCTCCAAAACAAATGTAAACCTGAGCCAGGTGGGAGAAACTCATCGCAAACATTTGAGCAAGATTCTGGTAGGAGCTAAAGACAGACAGACAGACAGACACACACACACACACACACACACACACACACACACACCTACACATACACACAGAGGAATGTGTGTCGGGCATAGAAAAGGTTGACACCTGCCACGTGTGGCCATGCAAATGGAAACTGCAGGACACGAGGCTAAGTCAGCCTGGCACAGAGAAAGCAGTGTCACGTGTCCTTGCTCATCTCCAGAAGCTGAGAGCACTGACCTCACTGGAGAAAGTAGAACCGTGGCCACTGGGGACTTAATGGGAAGGTATACAGAGAGGTGGGTGACAGTACAAGGTAAGTCAGAAGCGCCGAGTTTACTACAGTACAGTCGGGCAACGGAGTGTGACTACAGCTTGCTTTTCTTGGGTCTTGTTTTGGGGTTTTCTTTGTTTTTTTTTTTTTTTTTACCTTGTGGCCAGCAATTTTATATTCTTAAAAATCTAGAAGATCAGGAGGCTCCCACCAGTAGAAATGGTGGTTAAGAAGACAGAAATGTCGATTATCTTGATTTGATCATTATAAGTTACATATGTACATCAAAATGTTACAGTGTGCCTCTTGCATCTGTACACATGGTATATGTCAATGAAAAATATTATTTTCATTTAAAGGAGCTATTCTAACCCGACTATGCAGGCCTGCTACCCAGCCACATGCCCTGTTATTTCCATCTGGCCTGACTCCCTCAGGAACTCATGTGTCCTCATGGCTGCTCCTTCACCTCAACCTCTTGGTCCCTCTCTTTTTCTGACTCTCTCACTCTGTCCTTGGGAGCCCTTGACTGGGATCGGAAGTCCAGCCCTGTTCTCTCTGCCCAGCTGTTGGCTGATGAGCCCTTTACTAACCAATCAGAGGTGATGGAAAACAATCTTTACACATCATTGACACAGGAGATGCTGCAATAATCATGACCATGCCAAAGTCTGTACTGCAACAAGATCTCTGGGCACAGAAAGCAGCATCTACACACACAACGCACAAAGCCACCATCACCCCCTTAAAAGCAGCAAAAGTGCTCCTAGCTGCGATCCATCTCTCTGTCTCCCATGCTAACTTTCTTTATGCTGTTTCTCTTTTGGTTATACTAAACTGCTGCTAAACCTTTCAGCTGTTTTAACATGCCAACTGTGGTGGTTTGAATATGCTTGGCCCAGGGAGTTGCCTTGTTCATAGTGTCTGTTTACAGCACTAAAACCCTAACTAAGACAGCAACTATTAAACGTATCTTGTTTATTGATGTCTTTATATTTTTTAACCTTTTTGCTATTTTCAACTACCGCTGTAATTCACTTAAACCTATTAAACAAATATTGTGTATTGTGTTTATCTGATCCTGGGACAGTGATTCCTTTATGTTTTGTCATTTTTAAGTGTGTTGGTATTTTTGGGGCTCCCATCTGAGGGAAGTTCTTGAGGCCTTCTGAAGGTCAATGGCTGTAGACACAGTCCTGGTCACTTTAACCAGCTAGCTCAGAGCCCCCCATCAACTCTGGGCTTCAATACCTCATGGCATGGTTTGGGAAAGCTTAGAGATAGGGTGATTCCCAGGGTGCAACCCGCATGAGACCACCCAGTACTGAGAAACTTCCAAAGAACACATGCAGGCTGTTCCCTTGTGCAAGCATTTAAGGCAGGCAGGCAGGCAGCCCTGTAACCCCCTGCAGCTGCTGGAAGAGCTGGATCCAGCAGGTTATCTACCTTGACCATTGTCAGGGGTTCTCCCGTGAGCCAGGCCTCCAATGTGGCAAACACAGTCAGGTCTGAACTTGCCTCCTGTGTGTTTCCTACTTCAGATTCTATTTTCACTTTGGGCCAGTGTTGACCCTTGCAGGTTTATGAGCACAATATCATTGTTTTTTTTTCTGTAGCCTAGCACGCTTACTATATATAAGTGGAAGAAAGTGGTCAGGGTATTTAGTACCCAGAGCTTTGGGTCACAATTCCTTTGCTGCCCGCCTCATCTCCAGCATGTTCAAGATTTCGTTTTTTTCATTCTTTAACTATGTGCATTTGTGCACATGAGTCAAATGGCCAGAAGAGGGCCCCCGAGTTCCCTGGAGCTGGAGTAAATGGCCTCGAGTGCTGCTGGGAACTGAAACCGGTCCTCTGGAAAAGCAATTCAGTCAACCATCCCTTCATCTCCATCCCTAACAAGTGTCATATTATTTCAGCACAGGCTAGGTATAAAGACTGAAAGATGCTACTTCATGGGAAATTGATTTCCATTTCTTCCCCCCCCCCCCCCCAATATTTAAGGTCTTTAAAACCTATGTAGAGAAGAGAAATAATTGTCCAAGGTCAATGGAGCAAATATCCGATGACAGGTAATACTTGTCCCAAGTGCTGTAAGATTTTTGTACCTCCATTTGGGGGGGGGGGGCGGCAATGGTGAATGTATTTGAGAGGCTTGCTCGGGATATATATCCCCCAAGTCACCATTTCTGGAAGGAGTAAGAACTGTAAATTAGGTCGCTGTCCCAGAAAGCACACAGCTATGGTACACTATTTTGGAACCACTAGAATCTATCAGTGAAACAAACTGTCTTAATCTATAGCTAACCCTAGTGTACTCGATTTCAACCGTTGTTTACAAATTCAAACAACTTCGTTCCCCCCTTCTGGCCCCAAGCTTGCTCTTCCCATTGGTTATGGTACTGAACACAAAGCATTCTGGGTTAATACTAAGTAACCAGCAATTTTTCTTGGCAACAGCTTGCGAGCGTGCATCCAGTGAACACAGCCTAGATCGTGACCTGTGAACCTTCAACAACGGTGTCTTTATACCTCTTGTGGTGGTTCCGTAAAATTCTGGTCTTAGAATGTCTTCAGTTCGATGTACAGGCTTTAAGAACCTATTTTTCTATTACACTGACTTGGAAATTTGGAGACTGATATTCCACCTCGATGAGCGAAGTTCAGGGAAAGACAGTGGGGGGATGGCACAAAGTTGTTCTTGGCTTGTTCAAACACAGAGAAGACTTCACAAAAAGGAAACGTTAGGCCACGCCCCTGACTCACTCAACAGTACGTACCAGCTTCGCGGGGGAAAGTCCTGTAAGAATAGTTACCACGCTGCATTAGTACCTGACACTGTTTTAATAATACTCTGCCTGTCTTTTAACAAATTAAGATTTGTGATTTCTCTGAGCTAACTAACCTCATTTTAATCTGTGAGGGATTTTTTTCCCCCAAATTTAAGAGCAAATAGCAGGTGGGATAGTATAAAGTCATATGCAGAAATAAGTGGTGTATTAAGTTTTTCGTGATTATAATTGTCACATTTCAAGTTCTGCTTGTAAAATTCTGGGATAAATGAGGGCGGAAACTGATTCTGCGCCAGCTTCCTGGGGGCTCCTGAGTGAGCCCCGAGAATCAGTTAGTACCATGTTCTGCCACTAGGGGGAGCTGATGGTCCTCTGGGACTTGCAAACCAGCGGTGACCTCCTCCCACTCACTCCCTGAAATGGCTTTCTCATTAGGAGCGGCTCATTATCACTTCAGGCTTGGCATAATTATGAAAGAACTCTCTAATCATTTGGAGAGGCAAGAAAGAAGCTAATAAAAAAGAAACTGATAAACTCCATCAGATACCCCCCAAAAACTTCTGAGGAATGTTCCACTGCCTGGAGGCTTACCATGAAATACTAACAGCTACTCCAACAGAAAAAAAAGTCAAATTATAGAAAATTCCACAGAAGAAACACATTTCATTAAAGATAAAAAGGAACAGGCGGTTAACAGTTACATGATGAATGGCCCCAAAATTGCTTATTGAAGAATAAGCAGCCATGAAAGTGTCAATCAACCCTGTCTTTTTTCACCCCACCCTCTCTGGATTTCCCTTTCAATCAGATTCAAAGAACCCGGCCATTCCAAAACCTCAGCAGCCTCGGGGCTCAGACACTCACAGTAACCCTGAGGTCTGAATACTCCCTTTTGCGCTGTGGAGCCAAATGTCTTGACAATTGGAGGTCTTCCACTAATTCTAGAAGATTCCCTGAGAACCCTGGCGATCACTTTGATGGGGATGAAGCCTCTGCCCTGGATCTCTTTACTGGGGTCCAAATGGTGACAGGGTATAAAGAGCTGACTCCCTCCCAGGTCCAAGCCCCGTTTCTCCAGAATATAGAAAAGGACTTGGTCCTCACACACCCTATGCCCCACGAGCCTATCATGTATGTTTTCCTGGAAGTATATCTACTCTCGGGGGCAAGGTCAACCCTTACCAGCTTCCGTTCCTCAACTCCACTTGCCAGGCCTACCCTTGGCAGTCATTTGATTTCTGCACAAAGCCCCAAAAGGTCTTTAGAAAGGACTAAGCTGATCCAAGCATGGCAGTACATGCTTTTAGTCCCAGTCCTCAGGAGGCAGAGGCAGTCAGTTCTCTGCCAGTTGAAGCCAGCCTGGTTTATACAGCAAGTTTCAGACCATCTGTGGCTACATAGTGCAACTCCATTCCAAACATACAAATGGAACAAATAGGGAATGTTAAACCAATGGACTCCTGACTCCCTCTCCTGTAAGCAAAGTTCTGTGGCAGCCCTTTGCCATTCCGGGAACAGAGGAGAGTGGAAAATGTAGGAGAGAAAGCACATGACCAGAGCTTATGTTTCTTGTGCAGGAATAGGATGTAGAGAAAAGCAAAGAGGGACCTGCTGTGGGCTGGACACCCAGAGTTCACATGTCACAGAGTGTGGCCTTTCATGGAGACCGGACCTTTAAGAAGGTGACTGGGAGAGGATAAGCGACTTGTGTGGGCTGTTACCCAGTATGATTTGTGCCCTCAGAAAAACAGAAATTCAGACTCAGAGACACACCAAAAGAAGAAGGTGCGAAGGGTCAGGAAGGAGGTGGCCATGTATAAGACTTGAAGAGAGGTATTGGAAGGAGCCAACATTACTGATACCTAACCTCAACTTCCAACATCCCAACTGGCAAGGAAATCAATCCTTTGTCATGGCCACTCAGGTAAACTGACTCAGGCTGCCTTTCCTCCCTGGGCTAAGAAGAAATTCCCCATGCTGATAGGTTGAAGAGACGCTAAACGCCATAGAGCCATAGATCCCTTTGTCTTTGGGATACTGCAGAAGGTTCCGAGGAGTCCTTTATCTGCCTCAGGAGTCCTGTTGGTGGAATTGTTAGGACAGTGGGTCCCAGAAGACAGTGTTCTCCCTCAGCTCCCACAAAAGCTACACTGGTGTGGGCCTGTGGAGGATGCTGACGTTCACCCACATTCCAGAGGACAATGCAAAGAGGATGATGGCTTCTGTAGGGAAAACTTTGAACACCACAGGCCAGTGGAGCCCTGGTATAAGTGAGGGGCATATGGTATAAGTGAGGGGCATATGGGCGTACACTGACTCTGCGGTAGCAAGAGAGAAACAGCTAGCAGGGAGGTGCCAGGCCAGTGAACTGTGAGGTTGTGTCACTAGCAGGAGATGGTATCAAGGTGAGCAGTGGCCAGGTGCACAGTCACTATTGTGACCCACACAGCGGCAGACAGGTTCTGGGCTTGCAGCTGAGCAGTCCTGGACTGTACTTGCATGAGAGCTCACAGTTTCCCCTTGCTAAGGTATCATCTCAGAACAAAAAGGGACTGTGAGTGTAAGATGCTGAAGACAAGAGAGTTTGCCTATTAGATAGCTGAGAGGAGCTGAAAGAATGTTCTTTACACATACAACTTTCTCTTCCACTGGCAGCTGGGAACTAAGATGTCAAAACCGGATGACAAATGTGACCCTGAAGTCACATGTGCCTGGCCATCATTTCTGTCCCTACATGTCAAAGGTACCCTCAGTACCATGAAGGAAGGGTCACTTCTGGAGCACTGACATGACCACCTTATCTCCAGAGGACTGCCCCAATTGTCATATTGTCTTTTCTTCTACATTATCAAATGCTTGCTCCTTGGAACTATCATGGATACTATGTATAGATAAGCACACTGGCTGTGTTTGTCCTTGCTGTGAGGGACAGAGTCAGATATAAGAGAGAAAGCCAGGGTCCTTGATAAGCTTTGGTGACCTTGCTTAGGGTGGGTCTTTCCATTGAAGGGCTGTTGATTAGGGATGGACAAAGATAACAGTGCTGTGAGTCAGGATGGTTGAGCACACCCAGGCTAGAATTCTGAGATAGTATTGGGGTGTATATCTTTGATAGTTTCCACTGAAAAGTTAAAGGGTCTTTTTTGAAGATTCTAGAATGATGAGGTACAAAGGCTTCTCTCTTTCCTGTAGGATCACATCCTGAAACCCCATCCCAGATTTAAAACTGTAAATCAAAGTGCATCTACACATGTACCCAACCACCCGAGCCAGCCCAACAGCACATACATGACATGGGGACACAGATTATGTCCCGCCTCCTATCCTCATGACCCACGGTGCTAGCTGAGGAAAAGGTCCAAACTCAAAACTTTTGAGCATGATTTCAACTAAATATGGATTGTT
>LR749878.1:1186733-1294233 GCA_902729485.2 Mus minutoides
GGGGAGAGGGAGAGGGAGAGGGAGAGGGAGAGGGAGAGGGAGAGGGAGAGGGAAGGGGAGAGGGAGAGGGAAGGGGAGATATCTCCTGGGCTCTTTTCCTTATGTGTATAGGGCCCTGTATTGGTCATCTTACCTCAGTTCCTGGAGGAGAGGAAGTTCTTACACTTTCATGTGTGGTGGTTTGAATATGGTTGACCCAGGGAGTGGCACTATGAGGAGGTGTGTTCTTGTTGGAAGAAGTGTGTCACCATGGGGGTCAGCAATGAGACCCTGCCCCTAAACACATGGGAACCCTTCTTCTCCTAAGTGCCTTCAGAACAAGAGGCAGAACTCTCTTTGGCCCCACGTCTGCCTGGATGCTGCCATCAAAGTGGGAACCTTGATGATGCTGGACTGAACCTCTGAACCTGTAAGCCAGCCCCAATTAAATGTTGCTCTTATGAGAGTTGCCTTGGTCATGGTGTCTGTTCACAGCAGTGAAACCCTAAGGAAGACAATGTGTAACAAAATCTGCTATAAGCCCTCTACAGAACTCGACTTTTGTGGAGACATGAACATGAGCACTGTGGTTGAAGGTCAGACAGAAGCTGGAGAGGCATTTTCCTAGCCGGGACTTCTGGGAAGGACAGCAAAGCTTTAAAGAAAGTCTGAGGGGGATCAGGACAAGCGGGGATGTTTTTGACATGACTGAGATCTTTGTTGCTGTCTGCCTTGGAATATCCCCTCTTCTGGCTTGGCTTGATACTCTGCCTGTGCCTCCGGGAACACAGATTTCTAACCCCAAGCTCCTTCCCAAATGATATCCTTATGCTAGAATTAGAAATTCAACGGGTATGGAATAGAGATAATCAAGATAAGTCTGGGCATCAGGGGTGACCACATGACCTTGAACGTTCAAGCCATTGTCTGTCCAGCCTTAGGGATTCTTTGTATCTCGTTATCTTCACTCTGTACTTTATCTTCACTCTGTATCTTATTTGTATCCTGTAGGTGGTTATATGGGGATCACGTACCAGCTGTATGGTTTGGGGACTGGAAAGGTGGCCCAATGGTTAGGGGCTCTTACGGCTTTCACAGAGGCCTAGAACTCCATTTCCAGCATGCACATAGAGTAACTCACTGAATGTAACTCCAAGTCATCTTCTAGATCCATGTGAGTCTGTGCACATGTGCTGGTGCACATAAACTCATGCAGGCACACATATAAACAAAAATAAATTAATAATAGAAATAAAATAATTTTGCTTTTCTTACTAGACAAAATTAAAATTCCACTAAGACTGTATATTTTGAAGAACTCTTGTGGCTGAAGCATTCGTTGGGGGACCTTTCTTTTCCACCGTCACCATAATTTCTCCCACAACCCTCTCCTACTTTATCTCCATTTCTCTGGCATCTTACCTTGCTTTTCTGTCTGTGCCTATAGACATGCCTTCTATGTGACTTTTTTTTCCAAAGTGAAACCCTGACAGCATTCTTAAGCATGCCTAATTCTATCAACTACATTATATCTGAAGCACTTTAAATATTCTGAAGGATCATGGGAAGAGCCTGAATTTCAAGCTGTTCTTGGGTCAAGCCCTGGTCTGTTCACTTATGGCGCTGTGTGGATCTAGCCATGTGGCTCAAAGATGACTATTTGACTCCGTACTCCAAAGTCAAAACAGTACCTTCTGTGTGGACTCATGTCTTCTTATTACCCAAAACCAACGGATTGGTGCCCACTTCACTCTCAAAGTCTGCAGACACGATGGGAACCCTCTCCTAGAAATCATGGGTCTCATTTGACCCACTGGGTCATGACAGTGATATTCACAGTCTAGTTCTGTCATTTTGAGTCAGTATTGTGTGGGGTTAACAAGGCACTCCATCTAACACAAGATACATGAGTTGCTCAAAAATCTTCATACTCAAGGTAATTTTTTTCTTTTTTTTTTTTTCCTGGCAGTGCTGGCACTATAACCTAAGACCTCCCTGTATCGTAGGCTAACATAGCTCTAGCTCTCTTTTTAACATTTTATTTTGAGAATGTGTTACTGTAGAGCCCAGGCTTTTAAATCGGGACTCGACTGACTGCCTCAGCTTCTACAGTAGCGGAGATTACAGGTGTGTGCTGCCAATGCCCTAACCAAGGGAGATAACACTTTTAATGCGATTTCAGAAAACCATATCAAGTAGGCTACGTAAATGCAAGGTCAAATCCCAGCTTTAGTTTAGTTATTTTTTTGGTGAATTTCATGACTTTTTTTTAAAACTATAATTCATCTTGACATCTACATTTTGACAACCCCTCAAATTCCCCACCTAGTCTCTTCCCCTTACTTAGCAATGTGAACTTAGAGTTATTTACACACCTCTTGTGTTTTAGATTCCCTGTGTGTGGAATGTCCCCATCTTGTGACCATTCACCCCATTGCAGCTCTTGGCTGTGTATCTTAATAGATTCTGTAAGCCAAGTGTTTCGAAGTCTCATGTTTTGCCCAGGAGCCTCTCTGTCCCTTGGCCTCCATAATAGCTGGTCTGTCAGTAAACTTGGAGGTTCCCGTTTCCCTAAGCACTTTCCCACATAGGAACGCTTTCTACTTTTATTTTGTTCTTTAGTGTGCAAGCAACTTGAGACTTTCCTGGTTTGGGGTGTGCCCTCTCTGGGGAGCCTCTGACTAAATACCAGAAAAATAGCCAATAATAACAATAAACAAATGAAACAAAACCATGAGAATATTTGAAAGAGGAAACAGACTTCTATCCAGACACCATTCTGTTCTGCAGGTGTGAGCCGTGCGAGCTTTGTTTCTGGATGTGTACTGGGAAGCCGAGCCCTGTTCACATAAGAGAACTGTGGATTCCAACCCAGATGTCTCCTTTAGATCCAATCCCCAGTTGCCACAAGTGTCACGGTGGGAAAACAATGTTACTCACCCCAATGGGGCGACTCCAGACACACTCAGGATGTATGTTCTGGGAGGCCCCAGGCAAGGCTCAAAATTCTAGAATAAAAGTCCTTAGGGACATTTCCAGAAGTTGCTTATGACCTCAGATTGGATCCTGGCTGGAATGAACTGGCTATAGCAAAGGAATCTTAGGGATTCTCTGAAGAATTCTAAGCTGATGGCAGTTGGTAAGGTGAAAGTTCGCTTAGGGAGGTGGGACTACCTATTGAAAAGGGCAGGTTACAGAATATTGTGTGACACGATTTCTGGAGAGATGCAGACAAGCATCTACTCACCTCAGCTAGGGAACTGATGACTGACCAAAGTGAGGCTAGCACACAGTCCATCCTGATGAACCAGTGATTTTCATTGGAATCACTTAGAGGAATATGGGTGAGAGGTCACTTACAGGAGCAGAAATGATACAAAGACCACACCTCATACAAGCTATGCACCTGGAGCTCACTTGACAGCCTGACAGCAGCAGCTCAATGGATTGGAGTGTCCTTCCCAGTTGGCCAGTTGGTCTTAGCCTCTTGCAGGTGGCTGAATCTGAGTCACTACTCAGCACCCAGACAGTGACTCTTCCTATGCCTTACTGCTCATATGTTCTTGAGAAGGGAGAAGTTAGTGAGTCTGCTCGGTTTCAGGGACTTCCTGAAGCTGTTTTGAGTTCACTTCCTGCCTTGATCACCTCCTTATAGATGTCCTGTCTTAGAATGCCTGCTTGTTTCTCCTCTTTCATATCCTGTGTTTTCAAAAGTTTCCTTCCAAGATGGAAGGTGTTGACCTTGGAAGGAAGTACTACATATGATAGAATGACACACATATGTTTATGTCTAGAAAAGAAACACAGGAAATCATATTCTCTCCTCTGTGTGTATGTGTGTATGTCTGTCTGTCTTTGTCTCTCTGTGTGTGTCTCTCTTTGTCTCTCTCTGTCTCTCTGTCTCTGTTTCTCTCTCACTCTCTGAAGGGATAGACAGGGGATAAAAACTCAGGGCCTAGTACTTACTAGCCAACTGGTCTACCACTAATAACACACAACTCTATTTGCCTATCTATAATTTTTGGTATTGTTTCAGCAACGATTAAAGTTCGCCTTACTTAAACAAATAAATATAAGCAAATTGTATACATACATACATTCATACACACTATTGTTTGTAGTAAAAGAAATATAGTCAACAAAGGACACACACACACACACACACACACACACACACACACTAACCACCTTGCCATTCACCATCAGTGATGGAAACATATGTCTTACATTATCTAAAATGGCTTCTAAGAAGTCTCCCATCCTGAAGCAGCAAGTGAAAGAAGCATGCACCTGAAACCCACTTTTCTACATCAGCTCCTAGGCTATTACTGCGGCCCAAGGGTAAACTGGGCTCCCAACATCAGATAATTTAAAACAATGAGTCATTCCAAACTGCAGCTTTGGTGTGTCTTTCCCCCCAGCAGTCTCTACAAGGGGAATCATTGAGGGACAGATGTCACTTTCCTCTGAACCGAGTGGTCTCTGCTCTGCACACCCACAGCTTGGTCATAGGGCACAGCACTTTCTCTTCAGCACAAACCGAGTCTTGAATAGGGACTGTCAAGCCAGGGTAGCACCTCCAAGTGATGTTTGTTACAGCTTTAAGGGGAAAGGCTTCCCCTTAGGAAGCCGTGCAGCTCTGAAGGGAAAGGTATCCTAGTAGTCCAGAGGCAAGGAACATCAGGGGCGTACCACATGACAAACCTCACACAGATTTTTTTGGGGGGGGAGAGACACAGAGTGGCTGCTTCTGCTTGGTCAAGAAGCAGCAGGGAACCAAGCAGGTGGCTGGTTTTATATAGGGTCTTTGAGGGGTGGAGTTTTCCAAAGAGGGAATTGGTGGGGTTTTGAGCTCAAGGTTTGATGAGTTTGTAGGCTCAGGGATAGGTGGGTTTGAGTGAGCTTTCTAACCTGGAAGTGGGCTCAGACCTTTTACCCTGCATTTGGGTCAGGGTACCTGGGTGTGACTCTGGTCACATGAATTCCCGTTTTGATTTTTTTTCCACCCACAGAAGAAAGGCATACTCATGACGTATGAGCATTCAGTGAGTTAGTGCATTCAGATATTTAGAATTGTGCACGTGCTTCCTGGGCACCCACCAGAGACTTCCTTCATAAAAGTCACTGGTGGTTTCAATGAGAAATGTTCCCTACATATCTCCAGTGGAGAACATTGTCCTGGAGAGTTTGTGGTATGATATTTAATACTACCTAAGGTTTTAATTACTATGCTTAATATATATCAAATAGTATGTGGTGCAGGAAGTGAGGTTAGGAAATGCCTAATCCTCCCTGATTAGGAACTTCTAATCCTCCCTAATTAGGAAGCCCAAATGATCATACAACACATGGCCCTAGCAACTGCAAGACCCCATAAGAGACAGCATTCCTAGGAGATAGCACCCATTAAAGATCAGCCTGAGATGGGGTTCCCCCTTAACACCCACTAGTTACTGCTTCTCCTAAATTACATTAGGCCAACATTGTCTCAACCCGGTGCCCAAAAACCTTATGGCTTCCCCTGTGCCAGCAGACACAAAGAAGAATCTGAAAAAGGCAAGTTAAAAATGGAAAGGTGAGATACTCTTGTTTTCTTGCAGCTAAATTGCGTTAATTTTGTTGATTTAATACATTATAGATATACAGCCCTGTGGATATGTTTGCCGGATCATTTCTAGGTCTGAGGAGAAGCTGCGTTGGTGGAGAGCCAGAAGGCATTCTATTCCAAGGAAGTTCTCCTTGGCTGCAATGGACAGAAGTCTAAAGCGAAGCCGGGCCAGGACATGTTTCTTTCCCGTTGCTCCTCTGTTCTCTTCTCATTGCACCCAGATACAATCTCTATTTAGGCGGCTTAAGGACTGTCTTTGGAAGATAAAGTGGATAGTAAAAAGCCACATATTAATGAATTAGAGCCTGCTTATAAAAACCTCATCATCAAAAATTAGATCTGAAGCAGATTAAAAAAAAAGAGAGCAATTTATCCTCAAACATCCCCTTGGAAACGATCTGTGCAGAATGTGAACATTAATCTCTGAGACCTGTGACTTTATATTCTGTATGTGCGAGCTGCCTGCTTCCTCAAACTTTCTGGCCTCTGATATCCCAGAAGTTCACTGTTACAGGGTTGTTGATTTTTTTTCTTCCATCTTTATTATGTTGGGTTTGTTGGTTTGTTTTGTTTTTTTAAACTACTCTGAGCAGGAGAGAGAGAGAGAGAGAGAGAGAGAGAGAGAGAGAGAGAGAAGAGATTCTAATGCTTCCAGAGCACGAGCTCTGGCAAAATAAAGTCACTGCAGGTTAATTAAGAAATTTAAAAAATTCTTTCATAGACAACTCTTTGCCCTGAGAGGAAAGGTTATAATTAAGATAGATTCTATGTCATTCGGAGCGTTTAAAATGCCAGCTCTTCAAAAAATAGAGATAATAAAGTCAGCAGGGAGAAAACGCACTGTTCAACGGGTTTACATGAACTGACCTTGCTAGCAGCAAGACTCAAGAAACTTTCTCTTCAGGGCTGCTTGCATGCTTAAACCATCTAATCTTCATCCCCAAAGCTGAGGAGATGCCCACCAGCTTTCTCTATGCCCAGAATAGTCTCCTCTGCAGACTTGAAAAGATCTCTCTACAACAAGAAAGTATTCCCCAGCTCAGGCCTGGTAGGGCATGGTGATACACCAGCCATATATGGCTGGCCTTTCCAGGGCAGGGCCAAGTGTGGGGTGGGACCTACAGGAGAAGCAAGCCTCTTGTATGGAGTTGAGGCACCTGGTAATGACGTCCTTCTCTGTGTGTTGAGGTCCCATGACAAGAATATTGAGAGATTCTTCTATGTGGTCTCCAGAGACACATAGAGTTGGAGACATTAACCAAGCCCCACCCCCAGGGTTGTGTGGTGGGCAATACACCCGCTGCGTGATTTCAAAGCACTGATCTTTCCATTCCTTTCTAGGCCAAAGACTCCTCTCTCTGGTCCCTTCTCTTTGCAGGATGGTCTCCTGCAAAGGTGCTTTCAAAGTCTGCCCCAGTCTGCCACATGTGTCCCCTCTTCTGTCAATGCAATGCCCACCCACTATAGCCCTGGGATGCCCCTCACTCTCTCTTGCTTTCTGACTTTCCTACGGGAGACCCAGATATACTCCAACGAGGTAGACACCTTGTACTTCCCAGAAAGCCCTTCCTCTTTCTTTGTCTCTTCTTGTGGCCAGAGCCTAGAGACTCTTTGGACAACTCTTTGGCAATGAATCTGTGCAGGGGGTGTAGAACCCCGAGCTTTGCACACACTGAGCAAGTTCATGTTAACCCCTTGATTACTAAACTACATCACCAAACATTGCCTTCTGGACACAAGGTTTCACTGTGTAGCTCACAGGTAGCCTTTACACTAACTATCCTCCTGCCTCAGCCTCTGGAGTGCCGGGATCACAAGTACATATCACCATGCCTGGCGTGGTGGCTATTTCTGATTGTCAACTTGACTATACCTGGAATGAACTGCATTCCAGAAGTGGAGGGCACACCTGTGATCCAGATCTTAAGGCTGGAAGACACAAGTTTCTGATCTTGACATGGAGATCTTGAGGTATAGTGGCCATGAAAGACTACAGCAGGGATATCTCTGATCACCCTAGGACAAAGCAAGTTCCAGATCTAGGCACACCTTTAATCTGGCCCAGACCTTCTGCTGGAGACCAACATAAGGACATTAGAAGAAGGAAAACTCACTCCTCTTCACTTGATTGAACTTACTTGCCAGCACATCTGTTGGAATCTACTTTTACAGAAGACCAGCTGAAACAACTGGCCTCATGGGACTGAGCAGCTACTAGATTCTTGGACTTCCCATCCATAGCTGCCCATTGTTAGGTTAGTTGGACTACAGACTATAAGTCATTATAATAAATTCCCTTAATATATAGAGAGACATTCTATAAGTTCTGTGACTCTAGAGAACCCTGACCAATAATACACCAGGCCTGACCTGGGTTTCAGACTTCTCTTTCTGTCACATGAATCTAAAAAGGGCCTGTCATGGATGCGGGATGCTGTTGGATCTTTAAGGTGATGAGCTTTGACGAAATCATAAGAACACAGAGGGGCCCAGAGAGCACAGAGGAACAGGTTGTGTATGTAGGAGTGGGAGGGTCTTCTAGGGCAGCTGGAGACAGTTAGGGGGGACTCAGGCTAGGGTGTGGGAGTACCTGGAACTGTTACTCTGAAACTGCTTAACACAGTACCACATACTGGTCATTGTTTACATAACAGAAACGGATTATCTTGGGGCTCTAGGGGCCCCAAGTCCAAGATATAAAAATATCAAGGGCTGTGATGTGTGCCCTGCACTCCACAGGAGCCTTTCAGTCAGCTTCTGCTGGACGCTGTGAGTCTCGTCTCTCAGCTGTGACACTCCCATCTGTCTCTGCTATGTCTTGCCCCCCCCCCCCTTTCTCCTTATCTGTGGAGACACCAGTCATCGAGTAACAGCCTGCCCTACTCCTGTGTGACTCCAACACACTTTAATTACGGATGCCAACAGCTGATTTACAAATGAGCACAGGATCTAAGGCACTGGGTTAAGGTTTTGTATGAGTGGCCAAAGGGGCAGTGCCCAGCCCAGGGAGGTCTGGATAGACTTTGCTGGCTTCTTCCAAGACCCTTGCAGAGTGTCTCGGCTGCCTTTCCTGGCCCAGTTGGCTAATTCTCAGTGCACTTACCAGCCTGGTGGGGTTGCTCTCCACAGCCTTGGTGAGTTCTGCTTTCTCTTCCTCAGCCAGCTCACCCCCTCTGCTGCGGGAACCTTGTCTAATCTCAAGTTCAAGGTTGTCTCCCTCCCCACTGAGCTCTCTCTAAAAAATGGCAATCTGCAAGGCTGTTGACTAGTTTGGATCGTGTCAGGTTCTGGACTCCTTGGCGACAGGCCACCTGCCCATGTTCTTAACCAGTTCTCCTAAACCCGGCAAGAACAAATGCTGCAGCTGAGCTCCAAGGAGACCAAGCATTCTCCGCTGCAGGGTAGAGGAAGGCAGACAACTTCATGCGACAGAGGGTAGACGCTTCCAGAGACTAAGCTGGTCAAGCAGGCACCATCGGGGAAGCTGAGGGAGAAGGTTTAGGGATCGGGAGCTCTGACTGGGGAAGGGCATCAGTAACGTTGTGTGGAAGAAGGGAGGGTGTGAGGAGAAAAGAGATAGGAAAGGAAGCCTGCTGTGGAGAGGCAGGAGAGCTTCTTTAGTTCCACTTTTCCTGTAGAATTCTCAGCCACATAGAAGCTACACTCCAAGAATTCTGTCTGTCTGTCTGTCTGTCTGTCTGTCTGTCTCTGTGTGTATTTGTCTGTGTGTGTCTGTCTCTCTGTGTCTGTCTCTCTCCTTCTCTCTCTCCCTGTGTGTGTGTGTGTGTGTATGAGAGAGAGAGAGAGAGACAGACAGACAGACAGACTGACAGACAGACAGACTGACAGACAGACAGTCAGACAGAGAAACAGAGATAGAGAGCAAGAGCAAAAGAGACAGGAACTGAAACAAAGAGAGATTTCTGCTAAAGACCAAGGAGATGATGGACCGAGTCTCTGGTGCCAACACAGGAAAGCACACTGTCACAGTAAAACACAACCAAATTAGGACACTAGTTCTCATAGAGCGGGTTCTCCAGCTGTGTGGATGAGCAGCGCCATCTAGTGGCGCATCAAGGTAAGGGTCACAATCTTGTGCAAAGGCAAGTCTGATACCCTTACACCAAAAACTAAGATGACTTCTCTATAGTTCAGTGTAATTGATTTCAGGCTAACTAAAACCCTAACTAGAAAACTCTCCATTTTACCTCTAACATTACAGGGAGAGGTTCTGGGGCTCTGGCCGGCCCAGGCACACTCCACTCCGGCAGGGCACCTGGCAGGGATTATCCACAATTATTTGTGTACACTCATGGTCCTGTAAGAATCTGCCTCTCACAGTTTGAGTTCTAGAAGATTATTGGGAGAGAACCTTGAGCCTGCTTAGAAATGTTTAGATTTATGGTTTTTGTCTTCATTTTTAAAGAAATGGTGATCACTATCTCTAAGGTCACGGCTGTTTATCTTTGACTGTGGGTGCTTTCTGGGCTGTCTTGCCCAGCTCTTAGACTACCAGCTTTGGAACGTAGCTGCTGCGTACCTATTGGCATTTCCGAATCTGCACCAGCTCCTCCAAAAGACTACCTTATTTCCCAACCAGCGGGATCATCTCCACCCAGGTGGCCTGCAGCCTAAAGTTACGTGCATCCAATCTCGAACTCTTCTCCTTTTCCTTCCTTTAGCGCAAACATCCACCCAATCTCTGCACTGGCATTCCCAGGGTTGCTTGCCTCTGTCTGGTGTCTTCTCTCAGGGCCACAGTCACAGCCTCATAGAAGCACAGGACAGGGGTGGTGGAGAGTCCAAAGACGCACATTGATCACTAAGGATTCCAGCCAACATTACCTCAGAGTAGACGTCAATAAGAGAATAAATGACTGTCAAGTCAAAAACATGTCCATTTAAGCAACTGTTATATTTAATGTTCATTCATATTTGATTACATTAAAACTGTGTGATCATTATATATTTATTACTGCTATTTCTATTCCTTCTTGAGACAACGAGCTTTCTATATAGACAGCCCAGGCTGCCCTCACTCAGGCTTGTGAATCTCTAGGCTCTGTCTCTCCAGGGCTGAGATCATGAGTGTGCCACCACACCAGTCTGCCTACTTTCTTTGTCAGATCACTCGAGAGAAAGTGACTCACCAGAACCTGAGATCCAGAAGTTAAGTTATTGAATAGTTGTCAAATATAGTTTCAAAAATAAAATAAAAGAACTTGTTCTCTGAGTTTTGTAGCCCAAATTTTATGATATACCTTCGTGTGGGAAGTCACATAGAAATAACTTAATGAGATTGCCAGTTTTAGCAGATTGGCAGGAGCTACTCAAGGCTCTATGTTGGGGACACAAAGGCTCAATGCTGAACTCAGGCACTGGTGTCTTCGGCACTGAGGCCAGGAGAGTGGACATATTCAAGAATGTGGTAACACTGCCTCATACTGCCATTTTTGCAACCCAGTTGTTCAATATGGCCTTTATTAAAGATTTAATAAAAATTGAACGTGATAGTCCCACAATTAATCCCAGCATGCTGGAAGCTGAGGCAGGAGGATCATGAATTCAAGGCCTGGATAGGCTACAATAGTGAGCTCAAGGCCAGCCTGACCTAGTGGATGAGACAGAAACAAAGCTAAAACCAAACGAAACATCCCCAAAGAACAACATCTTATAAAGGAATTATGAGATAAGTTGTGTTATATTTTAAAGATAAGTACTCAAGTCTGTCAAGCTCTAATTATGCCACTGCCTCAGCGAGGTGTTTGGCCTTCCTTTTGTCCGTGTAATGTTAAGTAGTGGGATGGGTTTCTGCACATGCATCCTGATTCTGCCTTCTGTGGCATCACCCTGGTGGTAGTCACAGAGAGATATTTCAACCACAAAAATTGGCAGACATTACAAATCAAGACTTCCCCCCCCCCCAGAAAGCTGATGGCTAAAAATGTTGAAGTACACCACACATACATCATCCTTGTCCAAAGGAAAACAGAGGTGGCACTAGTCAGTGGCCAATGCTTACAGGTTTCTCTCACATGGCTGCTGTTGTCCTCATGGCTTTCTAGCCATTATTTAGATGTAAATGTCTTGGTGTTCATACCTCAAACTCTCACATTAACCCTGAGCCAAGCACTATTGTGATTCCCACTTCATAAGGGAAGAAGCCAAGACACGGGTGTGCTGGGAAAACGTAATCAATGGGGCCGGAGAGACTGCTCTGTGATGTGGAGCACTGGCTGCTTGTCCAGAGGACCTGGGTTCAATTCCCAGCACCGACATGGAAGCTTACAACAGTCTGTTGCAGGGGAATGGACACCCTCATATAAACATACATGTAGTATATATGATTTTTTTTTAGAATAAAGGAAAGAAACTTAATTAAAAGCTCATTGAATGATTAGAATATATATATATATATATATATATATATATATATATATATATATATATATATATATTAGGATATTGTGATGGTTTATGTGCAGCCCAGGGAGTGACATGATTAAAAAATGTGGCCCTGTTGGAGTAGGTTTGTCACTGTGGATGTGGGCTATAAGATCTTCATCCTAGCTGCCTGGAAGCCAGTATTCTGCTAGCTGACTTCAGATGAAGGTGTAGAACTCTCAGCTCCTCCTGCACCATGTCTACCTAGATGCTGCAAAGTTCCCACCTTGGTGATGATAGACTGAACCTCTGAACCTGTAATCCAGCCCCAATTAAATATTCTTCTTTATAAGACTTGCCTTGGTCATGGTGTCTGTTCAAAGCAGTCAAACCCTAAGACAGATATATATGGAATATATATTATCCCATATATTATATATTATTATATATGTGTGTGTATATGATATAGATAGATCGATGATAGATAGACACATGCATACATCATACACACACACATACATAAGCACCTCCTAGGGGCTTACAGAGAGGAGGATGGCACACACATTGGACAGTCACTGAGGATGAAACGCAGAGACTGCCATGTGGAAAGGTGACAAGGTGACATGCCAGTTGTTGCTCTGCTGGGATATACAGGGTGAGTACAGCCCCAGTCTCCACCCATCCCAATCCCAGTGTTAGCTCTGTGGATCGTGGCTGCATTTCCTTAGACACGTGTCAGAGAGTGTGACTTCAGAGCGTGTTCGTGACACCACTGGAGCAAAGGATCCTGGGCCTTAAGGGCACTGAACGACAATGGTTGCTTCCCTCATCTTGCTGAAATGCAGCCTGGCTGGAGCTCAGCTCTCGACCATCCTTTAGAGCCCTGGACTGGGGGAGGATCCTTCTTAACACCTATGTTCTTAGCCACTATCAAGCCACATGGCAGCTCACACACGACCTCTGCACATTTCCTCCTGGCAGTGGCACAAACAGGTCGCGCAGGTCTGCCCTGAGAGGGTGACGCGCTCATGTCTAATATGAAGGGAGGTAAGGAACTGTAACACTGTCCCAGTCCCTGAAGGAGAAATGGAATGTTTGCAAATGGTTCTTAAGAGCTTCCACAGAGAGTAGGAATCAGTTCCTGAAGATGGAGGCTCACGTGGCTGATGCCTGACTCAAACCTGGGACGGAAGCAGCCTTTGGTAGCAGGATGGAGGGGCTGGGATGGACAAGAAGGTGTTCCCACAGCAGCAGAAAAGAAACAGGATGCCAAGCATCGAGATAACAAGGCCCCAACGTCAGACTATGTACCCATCAGTGCCCCGAGTGATGCGCATGTTTGTGGTCTCTGGATCCTCAGTGGGTCAGGCCTAAGAAACAGCACAACAGGCTTCTGAACAATGGCCTTTAATACTTTAAAGATTATCAAAGTAAGAGAAAACTCAGACACTGTCTTGGTCAATTGAGCCCAAGCCAATACAGTTGAATGCAATGTAGTGTCCTGACTGTGAACATGAATAGATATTAATCAGAAAACCTACTGACCGATTAGCAGCGACCTGTTTATATTGACTGGCAGATCTGTAACACATGTTTCTTCATAGCTTTGAATGTTAGTATTACTAGAAACAGGTGATACAAATAAGGGAACCCTTCATCTTTTCCGTGTTTCTATAAACATAAAACACTGTTCCAAAACTGAAATTATTCAAATGGAATGATGGCAACATTTGTGAGATTTTCCATGTGTACTGAGAGGAGCTTCACAGCGTGGCTGCTGCACAGGGAAGTGTGCTGTCAGATTATCTTATTGTCAAGGAAGTGGAAAAGGGAAAGAAAAACTAACCAATGATCAATAGTTCTGAGAACATATGAGTTGAGGGGCTCAACTAACCTTTGAGAATCAATCTAGCAACTCACATGCTAATCTCAAATAATAAGGTAAAATAGCTTAGACACATTCAAGAGTATTTCACAATGGAAGTTTGAGGCAAATATAAAGAAATGCAAAGATGAAGGGCTCTTCAAAATGTCTGCTTAAAGTGGCAATTGGCCAAGATTTTCAAAATGAGGCAAGCATGTCTCTTGCTAGTCCCTACCTGACACTTTAGCCACAGTCCTAGCCAATGCAATAAGACAAGAAAAATAAACTAGAAAAAAATTAAGGTTAGATAGAGAAGAAGCAGTCCCCTTTTGTTTGCAATGATTGATATATATACTAATATAAAACTCTAGTAACCAATAACTGCAAAACAAGTCAACAAGCAATCCCACTTACTACTACTACTACTACTACTACTACTACTAATATAATAATAATAATTAATAATACATCAGAGTGAGTTAATCATAGGTCAGACATTTTTTTTTTGCTGAAAACTATAATCTAACCTTAAGTTATATACTATAATCATGAGCAAAGATTCAATGTTGGTAGCATATCCATCCTCCAAACTTAATTATAAATGTAAGAAAGCAGGCTGAGCAAGCCACAGGGAGTGAGCCGCTAAGCAGCACCCTCCGTGGCCTCTGCATCAGATCCTGCCTCAAGGTTCCTGCCATGTTTTACATCCCTGTCCTGACTTCCTTCAGTGATGAGTGATGTAAGCCAAATAAACCCCTTCCTTCCCAACTTGCTTTTGGTCATGGTATTTTATCACAGCAGTAGTAACTTGAACTAAGACATAATCCTAACATAATTTTGTAGAAGCTGGAAAAAAGAAGAAGCAGAAGCAGCAGAAGCAGCAGAAGCAGCAGAAGCAGCAGAAGCAGAAGAAGAAGCAGAAGAAGAAGCAGAAGAAGAAGCAGAAGAAGAAGCAGAAGAAGAAGAAGAAGAAGAAGAAGAAGAAGAAGAAGAAGAAGAAGAAGAAGAAGAAGAAGAAGCAGAAGAAGCAGAAGAAGCAGAAGAAGCAGAAGAAGCAGAAGAAGAAGCAGAAGAAGAAGAAGAAGAAGAAGAAGAAGAAGAAGAAGAGAAAAAGAAAGAGAACATTACAAATCTCTATAGATTTCATTATTACAGAGAATGTCATGAATTGTCACCACAAAAAGTATGACCAAACTGACCAATAGAACAATGTAGGTTGAGTAGATTCAAACATAGTCTGTTGGTTTACATTATAACAGCACTGTAATGCAGCAGGTTAAGAAATGCCATGAGAATGGACCATCCCCACAAACACTGTGCCTGCATGCACATCTGCCAAGAGTGTGTCCGTGAGTGCTGGCCTTTCACGTAGTTTACAGATATGTAACAGGACCCAGAGCTACACAACAGTCAAAGCAAATCACTAAGGCCTCCAGAATAAAATCTAGGATCTTTGTTAGAACCTAGAAGTAAGCTAAGATTTGACTTTTATGGCATTTAAGAGGAAGAGAATGGTGCTTGGGGGGGGGGGGGACGCTATCTGGAAAGTAAATAGACAGCAGAAGGGAGAGACCACATTTGGGTGGTAGTCCAGCTTTATTTTGTGAAAAAGTGCTCTATGGGAATCTATGCATTTGGCTCAATAAGCCTCTCTTCTTTACTAATTAGTTAGCCTGGGGTATTTTTTCACAGCAATGGAAAATGAACTAAGAGATGTGTACAGGGAGGAAAAGTTTGGAAGGGGAAATATGGCTGAAACAAATCAGCAGCCATGTGTGGATGGAAGCTGTCAAGCGTACTGAGGTGCACTGGGAAACAGAGCCAGACAGGAATCTTTCAACTTGCCTGGTAGACAAGAGGTAGATGGCATTAAGATGCACCTGACAGTCATTTACATGAGAGATTGGAAGAGACACTAGACATAAGACAGCTAAGAGGAGATAGTCTTAGACAGAAATAGTTCATAGAGATAGTCCGTAGAAGAAGGCATGAATGGAGTTGCAAGAGAATTCTTGAACTATCCCTGTATTTAGAGTTGAGACAATGAATATTCATAGTAGAGACCCCTTTTTCCCTATGATATAATTATTCACCATGGAATTGCTGATTNAGACACTAGACATAAGACAGCTAAGAGGAGATAGTCTTAGACAGAAATAGTTCATAGAGATAGTCCGTAGAAGAAGGCATGAATGGAGTTGCAAGAGAATTCTTGAACTATCCCTGTATTTAGAGTTGAGACAATGAATATTCATAGTAGAGACCCCTTTTTCCCTATGATATAATTATTCACCATGGAATTGCTGATTGGCTAAGGAACTTTAATTTTGTGTCTCTACTTCAAAGACTACATTTCCCAGCCTCTCTTCCTGTTGGGAATGGCCTTCTTCTGGACTATCTCAAATGAATGAAGTTATAGGACAGAGATATTTAGGGGGGCTGGATCTAGGAGTGTGGCTAGCTGCTCTGCCTGCCATATTAGCGGGGGATGCAGAGATGATTGTTGAATCTCCTGTGGGTTGCACAGAGCCAAGTCCTAATTCTGTTTCTCTTGGTACAATGAAACATACAGGGAATGATAACTGGGGGCAGGGGTCTATTTAGTATACAATCCTAAGTCACAGCCCATCATCACAGGGAAGTGAAGACAAGAGCTTAAATCACTGCATCCAAGTCATGAGCAGAAAGACACAAAAGCATGCATGCCACCAGCCTACTTGCTGCTTACCCAGCTTTCTTCACATAATTCAGGATCCTCTCTACCTAGGGAATGGTTCCACCCACAATGTCCTGTGTTTTCCTAAATCAGCAGTCAAGACCATCTCCCATGGGCATGCCCACTGGCCAACCAATCTAGATAACTTCTCATTAAGCTTCTCTTCCCAGATGATGTCAGGTTGTGTCAATCAAGTTGATAGTTAAAACTAACCATTTCAAGCCATGAGGTAAACATTGAAGGAGCTTTAAGTGGTGAGAGATGCCTCAGTGACTAAGATAATTGTCACACAAACAAGAGTACCCAAGTTTAATCCCTATAATCCATGGAAAAAGCCAAATGCAATTACGACCCTAGCATCAGAGAAGGAGAGCTATGTGGAAGTCCCTAAGGTTTGCTTGCTAGCTGATCTTGTCAAATAGGTGGCAAATAGGCTAAGAAGAGAACCCCCCAAAAAAATCTCAAAAGTAAGATAGACTGCACCTTCACAAGTTCAGCTGGTGTTAACCTTTGGCTTCCACATGCATACACACACATACATACACACAGAGACATGTATACATACATACATACATACATACATACATACATACATACAACCACACTCAACACATGCACACACACCATAAACACACATATACACACATTCACATGTACACACACACATGTGTCTATATATATACACACAGAAGAATAAAAGGGAAGTTTCAGGATAGAAATTATACAGTAGAAAATTAGAACCATCAAATCTGCTAGAGATCTCCTGGCACTTCACATCTGTTCTGGACCAGCTGCCTAGAGAATTCTGTGCATAAGACTGTCTGCATGTGTGTGTGTGTGTGTGTGTGTGTGTGTGTGTGTGTGTGTGCCATGAATATCTAGGGTTTTCTATTAGGCACAGTGGAAGTTTATATGACTGCATATAACATTGAACAGAGTAAGGACAGAACCCTAACGCTGGAAGGCGAGGCATGTACACAAAGAATACGAGGCATTCGGATAGAGTAGGCATTGACTCTAGCAATAAGGAGGGAAGTACTTTTGATGTATTTCATTGATTTTCTGTCACATTAATGTACTCTTATTATCTTTCCTTTAAAATCATTTGCTCCTTAAAGAGCAAATTTAATTAACCAGTCCTTGTCTATCTATTAATCGTGCACAGGATGTGTGAGCCCTGCCATCGCTTAGGGCCATGTGTGTACCTCCTATTCAGAAAGTTTTATGGAAGGGAAGATTCCTCAGTGACTCTAGGATCAGATGACTACAGAATGTCAACGCTCCCCCCCTCCCCCGTCACCATCCTTGTCACCTAAGATACCATCTCTTTCTCTGCACCATTCTCTCACATAAATCTGGCCTGAGGAAACTGCAACATCAAAGTTTAAAACATCGCTGTTGAAAACATTCTCCATCATTAGTTACAAAGAGGTACCCACCCCACATCCCATCAACTCAATGCTCAACCTGTTGCCATGTTTTCCAGAGGTCTCTCAAGCCCTCCCAGAATCCCTTCTCCTTTTCCTTGCTCCTCTGTCTGGTCCTAGCTTTCCAAAACTTTATCTTCCTAGACTTTGATTGGAGCAAGATTTAGACCATCGATACTTCAAAAAAAAAAAAATCCTATTCTCAGGAGCAGGGAAATTTGATTTTCTCTTCTGTAACCTCACTCATCGAGATTACTCCAGGGAGAAGTCATTATGGTCAAAGAGTTCACATGGTGTTTCACAAAACAAAAGGGGACATGATTCCCAGACCTCTCTCCTAGGAACATAAAGAACTGGCGAAGGCTTTGAAATTAAGGTTCTCTTTGAACTTGAGCCAGAGCAAGTTATGCTCACTCTCAGTAGATGGAGTCAATAGAGCATTGTTTGCATATGGTCAGAGCAGGAGCCCAGGGCTTGTGTTTCCTACCGAGACAGTATTCACATTTCCATAACACCACCGCCAGTTTCCATATTTACAACTTTTTATCATCTCAAACTGAACCTCTGGGTCCATTAAACAATCTTCTGGTCTTCCCTATAGCTTGCTGTGGTCGTCACTATCCTGTCTTTATAAATTGGATAACTCAAGAACTTCATCTAAGCAGAATCATGCTTACCATGCTACCTTCAAATTGTAGCCATTTTGTAACATACACCATAATTTCCTTCTTTTTTTAGGGTTAATCATACTCCATTGTATGCCACCCTGGTTTGAGAATTATCAATATCACACATCCTAGAATTATCTGGGAAGAGATCTCAATTCTGGAGTTGCCTACATCATTTGGCCTGTGGGTGTGTTTGACGGGGTTGCCTTTGTTTCTAATTGCTGTAGCAAGATCCTGCCCACTGTGAGTGGCACCATTCCCTAAGCAGGTGGTTCGGGCATGTGTAAGAAAGCTAGCTGAGGATAAATCTGCCAGCAAACAGCATCTGCCATGTTCATGCTATGCTTCTTTGCCCATGAAGTGAGTTCCAAATGAAACTGTAGGCTGTCTGTCTGTCTGTCTGTTTGTCTGTGTATCCATCACTAAACATTTAAGTTGATTCCCACTTTGCCTGTTGTGAACAGTTCTGTCACAAGCACTGCTGTAGGTTTCTGCTCTCAGCTCTTCAGTCTACACATCTTGAGTTGGGATTACTAGATCACTTGTTCTGTTCCATTTATATGAGTCACTGCCACTTCACAGTAACTGCTCCATAAATAAAGGTATGTATCTTGTAACCACAATCCCAGTCTAGAAAGTTGCTGTCAGGAAACAAAGGCAGAACTTCAATGCTCCTGCTTCTGTCTTGTTACCATTTAATGTTTGATTCCAGATGGTGTTAGTACTTTTCTATTGGTAATGTGCATTATATTCTTGTGAATACACACATACAAAATCTCTATACATGTAAAGGAGGTGATAGGCAGTGAGTTTACAGTGGCCTTCCAGATGTAATTGTCAAAGCACTTGCATCCTTGGAGGAAATTTTCAATGTGGAGTGAGTGTCAGCACAGCCATGGCACACCTCTGAGGTGATCATGAATGAGATGGATCACAGAACGGCCATCTTCTCGATCCATGCCCAGAGCATAGCATGATGTTTTAAGCATCTCACACACACCATGTGTGCAAAAGAGAGCTTGGCTGGCATCTATCCATGCTTCTGCAGATATGACCTCCAGATTCCAGCATTCCATAGTGACCAGTCTTTCTTTTGACATATCTCTCTCCCTCAACTCCCTCTCTGGGGAGGGGAGTTGATGGGGGTGGGGTAAAGAGTTCATGCCACTGTGAGCCTCAACATTCAGAGTTTTCACTGACATTTCACACTGAAATATCATGTGTGTGTAGGATCCCATGTGGTGTGTATAGGATCCTGAAGAGGCCAGAAAAACAAAACAAAACCAAAAGCCAAACCAACCAAACAAACAAAACAGTAGGCTCCCTTAGAACAAAAGGCAATGAGTAGGCTGGATAGATGGCTCAGTGGCTAAGAGCATTGGCTGCTCTTCGAGAGGTCCTGAGTTCAATTCCCAATAACCACATGGTGGTTCACAACCATCTGTAATGAGATCTGATGCCCTCTTCTGGTGTGTCTGAAGACAATTACAGTGTCCTCATATAAATAAAATAAATAAATCTTAAAAACAAAACAAAAGCAATGAGATAGAAGCTAATTACTCTGATTTAGTCAGTTTGCTTTGTATTCAGGTGTTAGAATGTCATAGCCCATCCTATGAAGATGTAGTATACTGCGTGCTGATTTCGACGAGAGAAAGTTAAACCGAAAACTTGGATCACAGGAACCCTTCACCTTGCCTGTGAAGAGATTATGGTGAATTATCTGCCCTGTGGCTAAGAGAGGCCCCTTCATCATGTTAATGCGTTAAGCACAGAAGGCTTCCTTTGGATGACTGTAGAATAGGACATCAGAAGAAATAAAGCAAAGAGTCGTACACTGTTACTGGTTGAAGATGGAATGGACTCTCTCCATCCCTAGGAGAAGCACAGAGTGGCTTCTAGAGGCTGAGAGCCATCCTTGGGCAGCATACAGCTTGAAACCTGCACCTTCCCCTTCATCCATGCAGATCTGAATTCTGCCAATGAGTGGTGGATATAATGTGCTATTTCAACACCTGTATACATGACATGCTAAGCCAAAGGAATTAACATCCATATCTTCATGTGTGCTTTTATGTTTGAAGGCTTTAAGCTTGTTTTTTTCTAGTTCTTAAAAAAACATCTGTGGCGGTTTGAATATGGTGCAGGGAGTGGTACTATTAAGAGGTGTGGCCTTGTTGGAGGAAATGTGTCATTTTGGGGGCTGAGCTTTGAGAGACCTTCCAACTAGTTGCCTGGAAGTCAGCTTCTCCGGTTTGCCTGGATACTGCCATGCTTTCCACCATGATGATAATGGACTGAATCTCAGAACCAATAAGCCAGCCCTAATTAAATGTTGCCCCATATAAGAGTTGTCTTGGTCATGGTGTCTCTTCTCAGCAATGGAAACCCTAACACAACATCTAACAGGTAACTGTAAATTATAGCCATATCGCCATGCATTTAAGAGCACTAGAAAATATTATCCCAGTATTCATCTCTCCTCTGCCTTCCCATCACAGCCTTTAGTATCTTCTTGTCTAGTCTCTTCTACTTTGAAGTCAACTCTTGCAGCTCGGATGTCTGAGAAAGAATGTGTGACATACAGACAGGCAGAGAGCAGTACTTCTTTAGTTTCTTGAAAGAGTCTAGCCTGGCTGACACATTTTCAGTCTTTGCAAACTCAAGCAGTGAATTCAAGTGGACCCATGAAGACCCGTATATACAGACTGATAATTTCAGATGCTTGCCAAGTGGCCACCTGATGCCTGGCAAGCCATGGCTAATGTCACGCCCTACCTATCTGGGGAGCACAGACTGCTAGGATCCCATCCCCTTGGCTGCCTCATCTATGAAAAGAAAACATGAGTGCAGATGGGCTCACTGTGTACCTTTCAGGAGGTAGGGGGTGCGGAGAATGTTGTAAGCTATAAAGTGTGGCATTGTGAAGTATTTCTATGTCATGACTGAGTATGCTCTTGAACTTAGCCCAGCTGGCTCTTTGTCATCGTATGGTCCAATTAAGATGAAGCAGTGTGAGGTTGAGGTAAGGGACATGCAGAGGATGCTCCCCAAGTCATCTGCAACCCCAAACCATACATTCAAGATCAACACTCCTGTGTTCAAGTTTCCTTTCTGTTCCCTGACAACTGGCATTTGAGAAGGTAGCTCATAAGAGAGCATCCCCGAGAAACACACATTCACAAATGCTTTTACTTACTTCTCTCTCCCCAGATACAACAGGGAGATGTTCCCGCCCTTGCACTTAATTGTCAAGCTAGGCAGCCTATGACCATAATCCCAAAATTTGGGAGGCAGAGTCAAGAGGGTTAGAAGTTCAAAGTCATTCTCAGTCACAACCCAAGTTCAAGGCTAGCCTAAACTACATGAAACCCTCATTCACAATAGCCAAGCAAACAACAGTTGTTTTGTTAGAGATGGGTTTTTTTTTAACAGCCATTTGCTTCCTGTGTTCTGTTGGCATCTTTTCAGAAATCCCCCCTTGCTTGAATCTTTGCTTCCTGTGCATCTCCTCGAACCCCACCCTTCTCCAGCCTTCCCGAATGTCAAGGTCATATTAATGACTTTTTCTCCCTGTGCCCAGTGCCTGCTGGGAAAGCATCCCACTGAACCCATGACTTTGGGAAGCTTCTGTCACACTCTCCGCAGGATTCAAGGCCACCCGTAGACATGTTCTGACCAGCTGCGTGCCTACTAAGAAGAAGCCAGTATTGTTAGAGCTGGATTCTTGGGACAAGAAAATACAAACTCGAGGTTTCTCTAGATTCTTTTATCCCAACTGAGATCAAGGTATTTTTTTTTCCAGTAAATTAAATTCATTCTTGTCCATAAACCTGATTTAAAAAAGAATAGTTTAACAGCAATGAATTTTGAAATTAAAAAACTTTATATTTGCTTCTAAGAGGTGAAGATCTCTTTATAGCTTTTTCAGTAACTAAAACAAAACAAAACAAAACAAATGAATAAATAAAATCCTAGCAACAAAAGAAAATGCTGGTGTCCTGATGATATCTATGATATCCATATGCATATATACCTGAGTGACTGGATCAGGACCTGTCCTTACCTCTATAGAAGCTGAATCTATGTCAGTACTGAGCATGAGAAAATGAGATACTGGGCAAGGTATATTTCTGTATTATTATTGCTTCCTTATTATTATTTTTAGTTTATATGCACACTTTAATACATAATTTGCTACAGAAGACAGTAGGAGGTGTTGTGCCAGGGTGATTGGATTAGTGATCCCCCAAAACACACACAGGAGCCGATCTGATGCAACTCACAGAAGGGTCTTTATTCTATTGGATCTAGCTAGAGCCCACCCCAACCCACAACGCACCCACCGCAGGATGGTTTTGGTGGTGGGGGAGCCCCGAATGTCTATTGGGGCAAGGCTTTAGAGTAAACAGCAAGCAGGGAATATGAGTGCAAGCATCTAACTGGAAAGTTCCTGTGGCCTTTAACATAATTAATTAGCTGGTGCTGGAAGTCATATCATCAACTTAACTTCTGCTCCCCTCTGCATCTGTGGTCATTAGGCAGGGGGTGGGCTTGTAACCTGGGGGTGCAGGTTTGTTGGGGGAAGAACCTGGAGACACTGGTCTTGTTGGGGGTGTAACCTGGAAACTCTGCTCTTGTTGGGGATTAGCCTAGAGACTACAGCGAGGTTCAGGTTCTCTTGGGGAGCAACTTGGAAACTTATGCTCGATACGAGACTGTTAGTCTACCTGAATTCAAACTTAGGTCAGGTTCTCTAAACTGGGGTCTAAATTTAAAAGCTTTGGCATCTCAGAGACAACATAGCTATCACATTGTCCAAGGTCACCCTAATGTCTTAGCCCATGCAGATCTTCCTGAAGATTCAAATGGACTCACTCAATTCATTTAGTGGCTTGTTGGTTTATTTGCTTAGTGGTCGTCAGATTTACTCTAGAGCTTCATACTATGCAAGTATGCAAGTTCTACTATTCTCAGATTTCTTTTTAACGTTCTTTTGAAATAAGTTCTCACAGAATTGCCCAAGTTAGCCTTGAATTTGAGAAGGTCTTGCTTCAACCTCCCAAGAAGGTAGGGTTGCAGGCCTGTCTCAGTGACACTGGATTATTTCTTTATTTATTTTACAGGACCTCAAGATATAACCCTGACCTTTAACTGCCGCGGAACTGCCATTTAGAAGTTGAGAAAGAAAAGAGGCAGAAGAAAAATCTAGAATGCAAACAAGTAAAATACATCTAGTTGTAAGTAAAGTACATCTAGTTGTAAGTCACAGACAAAGAAAGTGAGAAATGTGATCTAAAAAGAAAAGTTTATTGACAGAGAAAAGTATCCAGTAGTGACAATGTATGAAGGATTGTAAAATATCTGTATGCTCAAAAACAAGAGGAGGAGAATGGATTTGATAAAAAAAAAAAAGAAAGAAAAAAAAAGAAAAAAAGAAAGCTCAGAGAAGAGAAAAAACTCAAGTGGGATTTCTAGAGATCTGAAAAAAAAATAAGTCACCAATGTCAGGAGTCCACTGAGGAAGACTAGCATTCGATAATGGGGAAGGGAAGCTCATTAGATCTGTAGACAAAGTGATCCAAGCTACGAGAATGCAGAGATAGAGAACAAAAGAACCCTACGTCATGGGCCCTGTAACCTTAACCTGCAGGATAACATCATGCTGTGTACTGCATAAGCCACTAGAATTCCAGAAGAACACACACAAGGAAAGACTACAAACGTTTAAAGGAACAGTGGCCCAGACTTTCCTAATTCCATCAAACCCTCATGCCCACAAACCTAAGCATCACAATGAACAGCACACAGTACATAATATATAAAAGGGAAATGTGTCAGGGCACAGAACCATCAAAAAGCACTGAGAACCACCCAGATTAAATTGTGAGAGCAGACAGGAGAGCAAGATCTACTGTCCTCGGGGGAAGCAAAGATAAGGCTTAGGGAAGACTGCATCCGAAAGCCCTCAAGCTGGATGACAATAGAGTGGAGTCCTCCCAGGACTGAAAGGAAACAGCTGCCACCCTGGAATTCTACTCCTAAGAAAACCATCTTTCAGCACAGAGCGAGGCAGACAGTTAGCTGAATTGATGAGCTCTGCTTCAGTAAATAAGTAGAAAACCATCAAAACGGACAAGGCATGCCTGGCCTCGTAGGAAAAACTTATGTCGACTTCCCTGATGAACTACACCAGGCATTTAAATGAGAAACAATACATTCTTTTCTATACACAGTCTTATAAATACAAGAAGAAACTCTTACAACTTATTTTTTGAGGCCAGCAATATGCTGATACCACAACTATGAACGTGACAAGTTGAAGAATACTGTCAACTCATAGTCCTCAGAAGTAAAGATGCAAAATTCCTTATCTAAATGCCGGAAAATTAGATCCACATGGAATCAATAATTCATTATCACCACATGGAGCTTCCCCAAGAGATACCAAGTCTGTTTAATATACTGGAAGGCTTTACAAAAAAAAATCCTTATGATTACTTTAACAGATATGGTTACATCACAAGTGTCTGTCTTTTTAGCTATATACCCAGATGCCAAGCTCTACAGACATGGAAGTGACATATATATATATATATACACTAGCATAATGTCTGCCTAGATACATCCTCCATAGACTCGGGCCATCTCTAGAGTAGTTACAACAGCCAAAGCCATGCTTGTACATGTTCAGTGTAGACAAACAATACTTTTCTTCAGTATCTTCAATACACAGTTGGTTGAACCTCTCTAGAAGTAAAAATCAAGGCCGTGTTTTCAATAGGGATGCGATGAATAGAAAGAAGGAAGGCAAGAAGACAGGCAGCAGGAAGGAAAGAAGGAAGGAAGACAGGCAGGCAGACATGAAGGCAGGAAGGAAGGAGGGATGGAAGAAAGGAAGGAAGAAAGGAGGGAGACAGTAAAGGAAGGAAGGAAGGAAGGAAGGAAGGAAGGGAGGGAGGGAGGGAGGGAGGGAGGGAGGGAGGGAGGAAGGAAGGAAGGAAGACATTTTGTGAGTGAGGAAGGTGTCTTATCAGGAATGAGGGCAGGCTTACATGCATCAATTTTCTTCCTACAATCACCTACTATTTCTGGCTTTTCGAATACCATTAGATAGACCCTAGTCATCTCTGTTAGGAAAAGAATTGGGTCAGGAGCCAGTTTCTTAAGCTGACAGCTGGCTAGTGGAAGAACTATTTGACCTACTTTCATCTACCCAGAATGACTCCAAGGGATGGGAAAGATCCTAAGCCTTCTTCAAACACTGACCACCTTGGACTTGAGTTAAACGGGGATGGGGGGGTGAGGGGTGTTCATCAGCAAGAAGGAAGGTGTGCTATAATCAGCATTACCTTCTCTCCAGGGTCAGCCCTCTGCAGATGCATAGGGCTCCGAAGAATACAAATGCGCTCATTAAAATTAATCACATAATCATTTTATAGTTACCCAATTTTCATGAATAATAATTAACCATTGGGCCATTTCTGATAATCAATCCTGAACGAGATACTAATGAAAAACTAGCTCTCCAGTTAGAAAGGTGCGCACTGAGCCATTCCTGCAGCTGAGCGCAGTGAGTGAGCAGCAGCCTAAGGAAGATTGGATTATGCCGCAACATTGTTTGGAACATGTGGTGTGTGACCTTCCTTAAACCCCCTTCCCGTTCCTCCATACGGGTTGTTTTAGTTTCTGTCCTTGGCTGTGCAGTTCGCCCCTCTGCTTTGAAGGGATGACATTTCTGGGCTAGCTCTAAGAAAGGGAAAGGCATATGGAGCTCTTCTCTCGGGATGTTTATTTTTCTCAACATGAAGCTACTTGCACCTTCTCTAATATCCTACTGAAAGTCCGCCGAGCACCAATGGCTCTCATTAAAGTGGACCCATACATACCCACACCCTGCTTGTATCGCACATTCTGGACCATTACTCTGTAAGAATGAGTTATAAGGCTACACATTAACTTCTCTTCTGCTAGCCCCTGTTCATTATTGGCTCGTGGGAAAGAATTGAGGCTTAAGTGCATGAGATATGGTAAAGGCTCCTTCTAAACATCTGCCATCTGAGAGAGATAAGCTAAGAGAACAAAAGTCCCCTGTGCATTCCCCTCCTCAGTCCTAAATACCTCAGGAATGCAGGTAATCAGAAAACAAACAAGACTGAGTCTCATTATCTCAGGCTCTTCCCCAAGTTAATAAACACAGAAAGCTTTGCTTAAAGAAGGTGACTCTGAGGACTTGATCGAATGCTTCTGGACCTTGGAAAACAGAAACTAAAATATTGCCCACAGTGGGAATGAATCAGGTACAACGGATAATGCTCTTCGGTTTATTCACACTTAAATGTTTGTCTCCTGGGATATACACTTTCAATTGAAAAAAAAATGAAAATACCATGGCCTTCAACATTTTAAGTCTTGTCTGTGGCTGCGAGGAAACACAGAAGCTAGGCCTCCTGCAGAGTCCTAAATATTTTATTTTATGTATATGAGTGTTTTGCCTGCATGTATGTCTACATATCATGCCTGGGGTCCTCAGAGGCCAGAAGGAGGAGGCAGGTCCCTTAGAGCTGGAATTACAGGCAGTTGTGAGATGCCATAGTAGTTCCAGGAATAGAATCCCAGGTCCTCTGTCAGAGCTGCAAACATCACTAACCACTGAGACACCCCTCCAGTCCTGCCTTCTAGAAGTTGTAATGATGAATGTACTTTAGATGCCTGTGAACGACTGACATTCTGACTTCTGTAAACCACCTCTGAGCCTTGAACCAACATCTGTAGAAAGGGCTCTCTAGGCTCTACTCGCCCACAGCATCTCTTATCCTAAGCTCTCATTCCACACCTTGAGTATGTTATGCTTTGCCTCAGGTCATACCTGAAGCTCCCTGGGTGAGGGGTGAAGGAGTGGAGCAGGGGGTTGTGTGTGTGGGAACTTCCCCAAGATGACGGGAAACAGAGTACCTTAGATTGAGCCTTGGGGCTAGGGAATCAGGACTCAGGAAAAGCCCTAAGCATCTTGTAGTTGTTGGTAGCAGGATCCAGGTGTGTGACCCTGACGCACCCTTCTCAGAGCTGAGACCCTAGGTCTGCTGAGTTCTTCCTCTTAGTTTTCTCCCATCCAGGTCCTGCCAGTCTTGAGAATTTCTCCTGGTCTGCAGTACCCCTTTTTTTCCCCAGTGTGTGTAATTCTTTTCTACCCATGAGCTCAGAACAACAGTCTACTCTCATGTTATGTTATGACCAGGTGTGACTAATGTAACATACATGTCAACTTTAGCAGCCAGGATGTGGCTGACTCAGTGTCCTGACTTAGTTGTTTGAAAAAATGTGCTTTAAAAATATAAACCGGCAAAGCCAGGTTTTGTGGCCCACGTGTTGCGATCTGATCTTTAAAACACTTGGGAAGCTGAGGCTGAGGGATGGAAAAAATAAAAAACAACCTGTGGTAGATAGTGATTCACTGTGGAAACAAAAAAAGGGAGGAGGTGGAAGGGGGAGAGGGAGGAGGGAGGGGAGGAGGGAGGGGGAGGAGAGAAGGGGAGGAGAAAGGGGAAGGGGAGAGGGAAGGAGGGAGGTGGAGGGGAGGGGAGGGAAGGAGGGAGAGGGAGAGGAGGGGAAGGCATCTCTATCAGATCAGCCCACAGTGATCAAGACAACTTTTTATTGTTTTCGCCCCTGCAACATGACCTAGTGCTGGACCCTCTTTCATTTTTTCTGCTTCTCAACATCATACAATCTTTGTCATGTCCCATGTTTCGGTGACTCTTTGGGGGGTGGGGTGGGGGCTTAGTTTACATCTTTGTGTGTGTCCTAGTTCATTTGTATCATTATTCCTTATAGACTCAACATCTAAGAAGATACCCTTTGGTATCTGATTTGGATTGGAGCCCTGCCCTCCTCACCTTTAGAACACCGGCTTTTCAAATTAATAAATTCACTAAACCAAGCCTTTGTTTCAAGGTGTATGCCTCCAATCTCCTTGATAGAGCTACTTAGGTTAAGAAGAAACGGTGCTAACAGGCATACAGTCTGGTCCTGTCTACCTGGAGATCAATCAGCTAGGGCAAGAGAGCCCATGGGCTGCCTGGCGGCTCTATTCATTACTGTCTAGATCACCCACAGACAGCATCTGCTCTCTACCAAGTGCAATAGGTCCCTGCCCATTTCTGTTCCTTGAGATATTTTGTTCTAATTCTAATCCTTACTGGCAACATTTGGTGACAGTGGACTTCTACACTGAAGCCCCATGCACATGGCTCCTCCATCTACTCGGTGCAGATGCATGGGAAAGCCTAGGGAGGGTGCACAGAAGGCCTTTAACTGGATCTCACATGTGATCATCTGAAGGGAGACATAATGACTGTTGCTTTAAAACCATGAAGTCCAGGCATGGCTTTGCCACATGATGGAGGAACTCACTTCTAGGGTTTAAACACAGATTGTTCCTTCTGGAAACACCTGGAGAGATGTTACTGTCATCTCACGGCATGTGCATAGCCTTAGGGGCATGGGCATGCTTAGGTCAGTTCCAAGAATTGATGCTTTTAACTCTCTTTAGATTCTTTTTCACAACAGGTTATAAAATAAGGGTACCCCTGTATTTTGTTTGCCTTGCAGATGCCACTTGCTTCCACTTCCTCCTATGAGTAGAAGCCACAAAAGGCCACATTCACGAGCACCCCACCTATCAGATTTGGGCGTCAGAACAAACCTCTCCCTTTTGTGAATCACCTCATGTCAGGTTTTCTTCTAGCCACGAAGACAGAGTAGAGGCCTGTAATTGGTTGATTAGTTTTCGTTGGCTGGTCGGTTGGCTGGCTGGTTTTCTGGAGAGAAGTTTTGCTCTCTAGTTCATTTTGACCTTGAGGTTCAGATCTTTCTAGCCCATCTCCTCTCCTGAGTGCTGGGACTGGAGACATGCGCCACTGCTAAGCACTTCTTAACGGTGCAACCTTTAAGCAAGCTGACTTCTCCAGTCCTCTGCCTTTGACCTGTAGCTCTAAAGACCAAGTTGTCTAGAATAATACACTCTTAGAAAACACGTGGCCTCACAACATCTCTCCACCTGCCTAGTGTTTTAGCCGTGAACACCATTCTTGACAAATTTCTGTTCTTTCTCTTTTCAGATTTCCTATTGCAGCTCTTACCATCCAGGCTCAGGCCTCCTTCCTGACCCCCCCTCCAACTCCTCCAGCCTCCTCCCCATCTCCCTCTTGAAAGGGAGGTTTCCACTGTTTTTCAAAATTCTCAAGTGCTCAAAATTCTTGCTACTTGCTGCTCTGGGAGCAAGCAAAAAAGATGGGCCTCTGGCCCCAACTGCCATCTGTCTTGAATTCCCAGTTGTTGTTGTTAGGGGACCACCTGACTATCTGGGAACATCTAAACCACAACAATCATGCTGTGCTCAGAACTTCCTGCGCCATTGGCTCACCTTCCTACCTAATGGTTTGCAGTCTCGGGAAGGAACAAAAAATTCAGCACCCAGTTTCCTTTGTCATCTGTATCCAATTAGTGAGTGCCCTGTGATTTCCTTCCGAGTTGCCCTGCTCTCTCCGCTCTGTTCTATGGACACTTCTCTCCACAGTCCTCCTTCCTGCCACCAATATCATGGCGGTAACAACACTCATTCGATTTCTCTTACTTCTCCTCTTTCTGTTTACTACCGACAGATAGCTTTTTCCTACCCACTCCCTCCAATTCCATGCTTAAAGGAAAATAAGGATTTCCCACTGCCTTACCCCCCCACCCCCGCACCTTGATTCCCAGTCCCTCAGCCCGTACTTTCTTTCGAAGCTTGTTGGGGCCACGCTGGGCGACCTCCTTCTTCCGCTTCATTCTCTGCTCCACTCAGGGGTGTGGGGGTCTTCTCTCAACCCCGGTTCCAACATGAGAAGAAGCACCGCAAGGATGAGAATGATGTGGTTAATTGGAAAAGGGCGAACCCTTGGGAATAAAAAGAAGATAAAGATAAAAGGGAAGAAAGGTGGGGTGGGTGGGGGCGGGGGGGGGAGGCAGGGAAGCTGACACCCTGGTTCCTATTATGAGGCAGAACAGACATGCTGGCCTTTTCAAAGTGGGTCCGTGGGCATGCGTGGTAGTGAAGCGTCAGAGTGGCTTGTCAGTTTCACTCCAGAACTCGTCCCCTGCACCGTGCTTCACGTCCACATTCCGTATCTGTCCCACTAGCTCCAATCGGTTGCTAGTTTGGAGCCAGGAAGAAGTCTGATGTCAGAACATGAGTGTGTAGTATCTCATCCAAGCCGGGGACTGTGATATGGAGAGAAAAAAATTCCCCAGCTGTCAGGAACAGCCTAATGGAAGACCTAGAGATGTCCCACCAGATCTGTGTCCCAGTCTTGACCACAGACTGATACAATTGAAACACATTGGTATCTTGACTTCACCAGAGCTCTTCCTATACTTTAGATATTTTGTTCTGAGTTCAGGTCCTTCCTCAGTATCCAGAGATGGGCTGGCTTCAGGATTCTCATGGTCCCCGTGGATACCAGGATCCAAGATTTTTGAAGTCACTCCAATAAACCCCTGCAGTGTTTACATATGAGTTACACACATCTTCTCGTGTGCTTCAAGTTGTCTCTAAATGGTTGACAAGACCTAACACACTGTAAACGTCACAGGTCATAGCTGTCATCCTATACTCACAGTGTGTCAAGAAGAATGGATCGTCTCAGCTCCAGCACAGGCACAGGCATGGTCAGCTTAAGTACGTGGGACACATCAGGAACAACCCATGGTTGCATTTTCTTCTCTGAGACCTGTGTCTAGAGAGGACTGATGGTACACTCATCCCTGATAACAGTTAGGCTTGCCATACCTACATACGTAGGTGAAAACAGAGAGAGCAGTTTAGCTGGATTGTTGATGTCCGAGTTCAGTGGAGAGAAATAGAAGATACCCAGTGTCAACTTCTGACCTCCAAATGTGCACTCATGGTCAAGCACATATGCACACAACCGCGAGCAGCACACACGTGTGTGTACATGTATGCACAGACAGGTGCTATTTGGATTCTGACCTGCAGGTTTACAACTCTGTCCTCCCTCTGTCACTTCCTGTTCCTACTAGAAAGACAAAAGGTTTGGATGCATTTCCTGTCACCGCCTTGGGCTCGGAGTGTGAGATCAGCCAACCTGTGCCTGGTCCTTCCGGGTGTGTGTGTGTGTGTGTGTGTGTGTGTGTGTGTGTGTGTGGTGAACCTTGAGCTAATGAAACAAAGACACAACAAGTTACAAGAAGAGCAGACAGCTCCCACGGCTGCTGTCTGCTTTAGCCATCTGGCTTTGGGGGATGACCTTGGCTGAGAATTCTTCAGCCAAATGCTTATAAGTGTCTGGGTTCCTGTTTGCTTTCTAAGCCCTCGGCCCCGGCTTCTTGTGGCTTGCTTGATCTGCCCCTTCCTCCCTGTTCTGGTGTTTCTCAGAAAGACTTGGCCTGTTTCATGAAGTCAGCACCAATTGTAACTCAGAATACTATATACTTCATAGGTTACATTGCTGACTGTCACCTTAGGAATATTTTTGTATTTGTATGTATGCATCTATCTATCTATCTATCTATCTATCTATCTATCTATCTATCATTTATAGATAAGATCCTCATATGTAGCTGAGGCTGTCCTGTAACTTACTATGGAGCCCAGGTTGACCTCAAACTTTTTTTTTTTTTTTTGGCTTTTTGAGACAGGGTTTCTCTGTATAGCCCTGGCTGTCCTGGAACTCACTTTGTAGACCAGGCTGGCCTCGAACTCAGAAATCTGCCTGCCTCTGCCTCCCGAGTGCTGGGATTAAAGGCGTACGCCACCACTCCCGGTCCTCAAACTTTTATTCCCTTTCCCTCAACCTCAGGAGGGCTGGGATTCTGGCATGCCCTTGCTACTGGCTTAATCTTGAAGCTTTTATAGTGCTTGTAGACAGTTTATGTAATATGTTTAGCATAGCCCAGGATAGCAAAGACACATCTACAACAAGGAACATCATTTTTATCTCAGCAAATATCAACTTTCAGGCACCATGGGTGCTATGAAGACAATCAAGTAAGAAGAAGCCGAGTTCCTTGGGTAATAAGAAAACTACATCAATAAAAGCAGCAGGACACTTGCAACAGAGCTTGTATTTCAAAGTGTGTTGTTGACCCCAGAGGAGCAAGTGGCTGGCATTCCAGGAAGTGTCAGAAGGGTGTCTAGGGGAGAAGATGTTTGGTTTGGGCTTCAAGGATGAGTAGAAATCATAGGCTGGTAAAGGAAGAGTAGAGCTCACCCACATGAAGGGCAGGTGAGTTTAGAAAGGATGAGGTTGTCTGTGGGGGGAATGTGGGCAGTTTAGAACAGGTAATGCGGTGTGGTGGTGGGTCTAAAGGGCCACGGACAAGACCATGGGTTGGAAGGGAAGCAGTCTGCATAGTTCTCTATCCACATTCAGCAACTTGATGCTGTCTGTCCAGGTGGGGTTCCAGAGATATTTAAGCAGAGCACGGCAGGTGTTTCTATTTTCTAGCATCTTCCTTGACTTCCTTGGCTTAAAGTTTTTATTGTAGCTATCTTTCACTTCTGTGAATTATCAAAACAAGAACAACAACAACAACAACAAAAGATTAGGTTGCAAAATATTGTTTTATGATTCAGTATCCAGTAGCCATGTCATTTCCCCTGTGGTTAGAAACAGCGCATGACCGTTGCTCTCGGGAAGAGATGATAGTTAAGCTTAACATTTTATTTGCGTAGTGCGAATGTTCATGTGGAGGTCAGGGAACCTCGTTGGTGAGTTCTCTCTTTCTGCCCTGTGGGGCTTGGTGATAGAATTTAAGCTGCCAGGTTTGTGGAAGGTTCTATTCCCTGCTGAGTCTTGGAAGTGTAAAAGTGAACACCGTGGTATGCACCTTTAGTCCTAGCACTTTGGAGGTAGAGGCAGGTGAGTTCAAGGTCAGCCTGGTCTACATAGTTAAATTGGATCACTGCTGGATTGTAAGCGCCTGGACTCTCAGTTGGATTTTTTGATGGCTTCTGGCTAAAAGGCTCTCAGAGAATCAAAGGTTCTAGAATGTTTGTCTTTAGCAGGAATAAGTGGAAGAAACGTGATGTCTTCTAAGAGTCTCTTCCAACAAAGTAGCTGATGATAATGACACAAAGTCTTGCCAGGATGAGCCTTTCCTGGGCTGAATTCTCTGATATTCCAGATACTTTGTACCCAGGCATACATTTCCAGTGTGCTGCTGCTAATGCAGGCTTTGATAGTCTAGTTGAAGGGTTTTATTGTTCCAGACACCCCAGCAGGCAGAGAGGTCCTGCAGAGTCCAGGGGACAAATGCTGTTTACACGTCCCTATGAACAGCTGTCTTGAACCCCATCAATTTGGCTTCCTTTTCCTCTATAAAAGAAAAAAAAACACAAACCATGTTTCCTAATGACCAATTCCCTGCCAATTTTTTTTTTGTAAAATTTTTGCTTTTTTTGATACAGCCGGTTGCTACTTTGTTGCAACATCCTTGCATACTTCGCTTCCAGGGAGAGGATCTTTCTCCTTTCTCCTCTCTCTCCTCCAGATCTCACGGCTTCACTCATACAAATAAGGAAGAAAATAGGGACCATCTTGTTTTCTTGAGACAGAGTCTTTGCTGTGTAGACATTGGCCTTGAGTTCGAGATCTCCCAGCCTCTTCCTCCTGACTTCCGGGGGGGGGGGGGGCCCACATCCCATCACCAGACTGATAGTACTTTATCTCTACATGTTTCTTTAAGAGCCACAGGCTGTAAGCCTGCCTGCTTCCATGACAGTTGGCATCCCTGGCCCTGCATCTTCCACATTGCTTCTAATTCAAGTGATTATGATTCTGAAGTCCGACTAGCAAGGCTTGCTGGATGCCAGTCACTGTGTTAGAATTTTACACTCTGTATCTTCCCCATCCCTCCCTTCCCTCTCGCCCTATCTTGGCTTCTCTGCCTCTCTCCATTGACCTTACTTTTATCCTCATATTACAAGGGAGGTCACAACCTACATAATTTTTCAGAGGTCCAACAAGCAAATATACAAGCTGTTGTTTGTCACAAGCAATGTGTGATTTTGTGTATGTGTGTGTCACTTTGCACTCTGCTTTATCTCGTTTAAAATTCATGTTTATTTCTGCTTAAATATATTTTGTATACTATACTCTGGGAACTAAGATATATAAGATAAAATCTTTTTTAAATCTCTTAAGAAATAACAAACCATAAGAAAGAAAACAGATGGTCCATGACATCCTCTATGGAGGTAGATGGAAGAAAGATGATTTTTTTTTTCTAAAGTGCATAAGGGCTCTGTTTCAACACACACACACACACACACACACACACACACACACACACACACACACACAGAAAAACAAGAAAAGAAAAACCAAAACAGCTAGTTGAGGAAAGAGAAGAAGGGACCAAGACAACCCTAAGTGTAGTCATCTTAAAGGAAAGTCTCAGTGATACATAGGTCAAGCCACAGAGGGGGCCAGGGTGGGAGGAGGGTGGGGTAAGGCCAGGGTGGGAGGAGGGTGGGGTAGGGCCAGATTGTGCAAATTGAGTTTTCTTCTGGTAACCTCAGCTCCAAGAAAGGAGAGAGAATTATCAAAAAGTATGTAGGTGTGGTTAGACCATCCTATAGAAATCCAGGACAATAGAGAATATGGGTGTGTGGTTAGATCATCCCACTGATGCCCAGGACAATGGAGAGGCTCTGATATATCTGGGAAAGCATTCTCTAAGAGTTACTGTCAAAGACAAGGTCTAAATGGATTTCAGGGAAGCATCCTTGTTAGATAACGGAATCCTGGGCTAGGCAGGGCAGGAGAACCTGCTGACCTCCTGTTTGTGCTAACCTAGATCTGTTCTTTTACAAATAAATGAAAAAAAATTATTCAATTTAAAAAGGGGTGTGAGGATTGGGGATTTAGCTCAGTGATAGAGTGCTTGCCTAGCAAGCCCAAGACCCTGGGTTCAGTCCTCCGCTCTTAAAATAAAATATAATAAATGGAGTTTTAAAGTGTAAAAATTGTTCTGAGAGTGGAGCAAAATTAAGATAGAATTCATGAGGCAAAGCTGGGGTACAATGACGTAACCACATGCAGGATGCTGTGACACAGCCTTAGCACTCAGAGATGCTGTGACATAACTCCAGCACATGGAGTCCTGAAACAAGATGAGTTTTGTACGTTCATTATGAGGCAAGCCTGGGCTACGTAGTGAGTTCAAAGCTGGCCAGGTTTACCTGGCAAAACCCTAGTCTCAGAAATAAAGAAAAAGAAAAAAGAAACAAAGGAAGAGAAAGAAAGGAAAAGAGAGAGAAAGCAAGCAAAGCAAAGAACAACACAAAACAAAACAAAATAAAACCCCCAAACTCCAACCTCTGAGGCAGAGAAAAGTTGTGGGTTATTATCTGAAAATCTAGATACAGAGAAACTTTGTTTTTTGTTTTTTGAAAAAAAAATGTAATTAAAGGGAAGCAATTCTGAACAAGTCAGAAGGAAGTGCACCTAAGTAGAGGCTGAGACCTAAGGTATGGTTCAGCTCGCATTTTTCCCCTTTGGAAAACGATTCTCATAGAGTAGCTACCTCATTATTTAATTAAGCCTAGTGCATCTGTGCTTTTAATCATAAGATGGATCATCTGCTAGAAAACATTATTCTTGCTAATTGCATAGGGAGAGCCTGGCCACTCTAGTTATGACACAGCTCAGAGAGGTGAGGGACCTCATCAAAAGCCTTGGTAGCAGCCTGCACTTGGACAGTGTGCTACTTGAGTCACATGACCGTCCAGGCAGCAAGATGGTTCCTCTGCTGTCTGTGTCCTACAGGAGCGATCTGTCACTGTACAGGATGGAAAAGAGACAGGACTAGTGTCTGGTCCAAGCAGTGGAGTTCGGACGCTCTCAGAAAAGGCAGACGTTTTATTAAACTCATTTTTCACCCTGAGCAGGTCTCCACACTCTTGCAGGACTGGAGGCAATTTAGGTATTTGCCAAGCAGAGTGAGGAGTGGAAAACTCTGTGCCGGGAACTTTGATAAAACATTTGGGATGAAGATATTTTGACCATTCCATTTTATCCATGTGCTGTTGTGAAATTTTCTTTTGCTGAAACAGTCCTGCTTGATTCTGAATTGTGATTGTAAATCATGACCTGTGGCTCCTGATGCTTCTGACTGTTCTGCCCGTAACTCCAGCACCAGGTGTGACTGACCTGCAGGCTGTATTTGGGGAGCTGTCTGGACCTTGGAGCCCTCTTACATTTAGTAGGGTGGTGATGCACAGGAAACTGGGTGAGAAATCAGATCTGAGCTCTAGCCCCCCACAAAACACAAACAGGTAAGACAGGCCTGAACTTACTTCCTGGTCTCTCCCAGGAGAGTCTCTAACTGCCCCTCTTAGAGAAAAATCATGTAGTTGTGATGTTCTAAATGTTTAACGCTTGAGTAATTATTTTTAGACGCTTATTTTACTCCTCATAACTCACTTGCCAGTTAGGTATTCATTTTAATATTTAAGTAGTTAAGAACATCTGACTTTAACCTTTAGAGCTGTGTTGAGTGGCATCACTGAGCCACGGTGCAGTTCCCCCCCCCCCGCCCCCCCCCCCCCCCCCCNCCCCCGACCCCCCCTGTGTATGATAATTTTTCCTGTGCTAACTACCCACCACATGCCTACTGAGTACCCGCAGAGGTCAGGAGAGGCCATTGTGTCCTTGGAACTGGAGTTACAGAAGCTTGTGAGCCCGCCTTGAGACCCTGATCTCTGTGAGAGCAGCAAGTGCTCTAAGTCCCTAAACCCTCTCTGCAGCCCCCAGTATACCTGTTTAAAGGTCCCAACGCTACAGGTTTGTTTTAACCTGTTAACAAATAATAACCAAGTATTCTCATTAGAATTTACTCATTACGGGGTTAAGGACCTGTGCTTAGGGAAACCGGAATTGGTAGAGTTTTCAAAGTGATTTAGACAAACGGGATAAAAAGTACCTCCTCCTGTGAAAGAGAAAACGGCGCGCCGGGCATCGTGAGAAACGTTATGGTGTTTGTGTATAGTGTGGAAAGGCGTTATGAATACTTTTGCGAGGAAACTAAACTAAAACTTTCTCGGGTTTAAAACGAGTTTTTCCAAAATGACCATTGAGACTTGGAGACTACTCTTATACTTAAATCCCAGCAACCGTCTGAGCTTTCCCTAGGCAAACAAGTTAGAAAACAAATTGCTACCCATTTTCTGAAGGGGGCTGGCAAACAAACAAACAAAATTAAAACACAACCACCCAGACCAAAAACTTTGAATGTCCTGTGCAGGCACAGACGGCCCCGCAAGAATGGACTGTGTCCTGACTATATTTCTGCAGCCGGGGATTGGCCAACACTGCACAGTTCCAACAGGCAGAGAAGGGTCAACAGGGCAAATACTTTCTTGGAATCCACCCTCCAGGGTCAGGCTTAACAGAAACTCGCTTCTTCCTGGCCCCTGTCTCTCCACCTTCCTCCCTACTGGATCCTGAATGCCACAGCAGCTCACCCCAACTGGAGTGGAGGGTCAGAGTCCCACCCAGGAGAGGCATCCCGCCACCACCCACCACCGGCAGGACAGACCCCCTTGGGGAGGGTCCCCTAGGAAGGACCTGAACACGGCGGGGCTCCCCCTGGAGGACAGACCTGGGCGCAGCGGGGCACCTTTGGGGGAGGTCCCGGGTAGGACAGGGGCGGGGCGCGGCCAGGCCGGCGGGGGTGTGTCCGAAGGGCCTGCGCACCAGGCCAGGGTCGAGCTGGGAAGAGCACACTCGCGCAGTGCCTGTGAGCGAGCGCGGTCGAGAGACCGTCCTCAGAAGCGCAGGGAGCGGAGAGGGCAACATGCGCGGCAGCGGCACGGGAGCCGCGCTCCTGGTGCTCCTGGCCTCGGTGCTCTGGGTCACCGTGCGGAGCCAGCAGAGAGGTGAGCTCCGCGGCGGGAACACCGGTGACCCGCCGACTGGCGAGCGGGAGCGTGCGGGCGCGGGGGGGACAAAGCGCGGCACTCGGGGCTGTGGGTGGGCGCACGCATCCTGGCGCAGCGCGGACCTGCTGCAGGCCCCTCGGGGCTGCAGGGACGCCAGCGGAAGCCGCCCCCCTGAGGACGCTGGCTGCTCCCTGGAGCTCTCGGCTCTGGTTTCCTCCGACTCCAGGGGTTACCTGCGTTCTAGCTTAGCGGGACCTTGAGATCCAGGAGTACAGTGGGTGGCGAGAGTGGAGCGTCCGGCACGTGAGAAGGGACATAGACTCCCCTACCCAACGCCTGAGTGGCTGCGGACTGGCCGGAGACCGCTGGGTTGGTTGATTGTATGCACCGCTCCCGGAATGAATGGGAACGGAGTTCTCTGGCATTCACCTCATTGTCCTTTGCTGCAAAGAGAGACCTTGGAAGGAGAAAGGCGGGCTTCTCTGGGCCACTAGCATCCAGGGTGGTCTATCGGGAAAAGACTGATGGAGAAGGGGTTCCAAGGTCAGCTGTCCTGAGCAACTAAGACCCGCATACGGCGTCCAGGACACAAATATGTTCTCTAACGTGTGCTCTTTGTGTACTCTGTAAAGTGAGCAAATAGACTCCACACGCGTGTTTAAATCATGTGCACTCCGTGTGGCGTAAGGGCCTAGAAAGAACGGACAGTGTGTCGTCTCTCCTTGGAATCAGTAGCTTTCTTTACAAGGTTGAGAACAGAAGCCACAACCCAAAGTGAATTTTCAGTGGCCACTGGAGATAGGAGGTGGAGGGACAGAGAATATATGCCCTGCCACCCAGAGTTGCCTGCAAGCCCCTTGCTTTGCTAGGTGGTCATGAATGTTGGTCGAAAACATCTCAATGTATGCAACAAGTGGCATTGAGCGTGTTCCCACACAGATCGCGCTCCAAGAGCACAGGTTAAAAAGTAGGAGGCCGAACTCGAAATGCCCTCGTGGGAAAAATGTGTGTTTGGGCATTGTGCTGAGCTGTGAGCTGTGCAGGCTATGAGCATCCCATTCATTCATGCATTCATGATGAAAGCGCTGGACCGAGCTGGAAACGCAGCTTTGAATAGCCCGGCGGCTGCTCAGCTCCGGAGCGGGGGCTGGGAGAGGGGGAATTTACATAGTTATCAGGGAAAGAAAAGAGCCAGCCTTTGGGAGGGAAGCCTTTGACGCTGAGAGCCCAACTCCTGCCTGTGAGGTTGTTGAAAGTGACCAAATCAGAGTTCTCACAGGGTGGAGAAAGCAGCTTGCCTCAGTTTATTGTTTCAAGACATTGAAAGTCTTAGACTGAGGAGATGCTCTGAATGCTTTCCGTTCCCCTGAGGGCTGGGCGCTTGGCCTGGGTGGTTATGAATGGTGTTTGGAGAAAGTGGACTGCATGGGGCTTTCCTGCTTTGAGACACTGCAGAAAAGCTATGTCAGGCAGGGTCTTTGAATCGCTCCTGTCTAGTCTATATTTGCCAACCCACGGTTTTCCTAATGAGCATCCTTGGAAGTTTTGTTCCCTGACTGGCTGATGGCTGATGGCATGATTTAATAGTAATAAAATAATCCTGACCTATAAGTCATCATCTAATTCTCTCTCTCTCTCTCTCTCTCTCTCTCTCTCCCTCCCTCCTCCTTCTCTCTCTCTCTGTGTATACTAGCCTGGATCTCATGATGTTGCCTTGGTTAGTCTTGAATTTATGAGTTCAAGTCATTCCCCTGCCTCAGCCTTCAGAGTAGCTTGGACCACAAGCACCTGACTACACCTAGTGGGGTGCTCACAGTTTTGAAACCGATCACGGATCTAAAAGCATTAGATCATTAGCTGTTCTAATTATTCCATGGGGGGTTACTTTACAATTAACAATGTCTGACTCCTTGGCTGAAATGTAACCTTTAAAGTGAGATGTCCTCTTAAGTATTGGATAAGAAGTGTCATGTTTCCAGGACTGTGGATATGGCTTTGTGGTAGAGCATTTGTCCAGCATGTAGGTTCAAACTCTACCTAGCACAGCCCAAAGGGGAAAAAAAAAATCCAAGCTGCCATGTTTCTTAAAATGGCATGCTAAGTTCACAGCTGATTATCTCAGTTGGAAAACATCTAGGAGCAGAACGCTCAATTTGGTTAAGTGGTGTGTTAAGTTCTAGCAGGTAATTACTTAGTCAGATGGGGTTCCTTTCCTGTAGCCTGATTTTCTAAGTACAGGGCAGTAAGGTGTTACTGTAGCCGTTAGAAAGTAGGGTATCCATATTAAGACACCTCTGCCCTCTCCCCACAGAGCCTGCGCTCCCATCTTGCTTTTCCCTGTTTCCTAGACATTATATATGAGGCCTGCCTTTGTAGTTACTCTGCATGTGTAGTAAGCCCACTAAGGCCAGCAAGGTGTGACAGTGGGCAGAGTGTCCTGTGTAGCTCTTAGAAGCATGCTATTTCCTAAGCTTGGAAGATGAAGTGTGCATGTAACTCCGTACCTCATTGTAATGATGCTTGAAGCTCCAATTTGTTCATGAGGCCCTGTGGATGCTCTTTATCACGTACAGCAAATTCTCTGGGAAGCAACACAAGTGGTACCTTCCACTTCCAGGTGGGTACCTAGCTCTGTAGCGTTATTGGCCACTCTCCGTGGTAAATTACTTACGGTCTCTGGGGCTGAGTTTCAGTATAGTAAAATACGAGATGTAAATGTGTCTTCCAGGAAGGAATGTTCATGGTTAACTGAGTTAATGTAGAAAAAGGTTTCCAAAGTATATGAAATACAGCTAGGCTGGGATAAACATTATATAGGATGATGATGATGATGATGATGATGGTTTACAGTGTTATGTGGGGAAGGCCCTTTCCCAAATCATATTGTCTCTATACTGTTAAAACAAACAAACAAACAAACAAACAAATTATTTGTATTTGGAATTAAATTGCGTTGGGTTCGGCTGCTCAAATGTCTTACTTTGTTTAACCTTGACTGTTTCTTATCCTTTGTGGGGGCCCATCTTTCATCCTTAGTGGAAAGACTAGCTTAAGAACGGTTGCCTTCTCTGCTTGGATTTTTCTCACTTCCTTGTAGTATTATTGGATGCTCTCCAGTTGACTTTCTGGGTACACAAGGAAGCAGGCTTCTTCTATGTTATGACCCCACCTCTCCTTATTCCCTGTCTAGGACCACCTTACGGACTCAAATTGTTCCCCCATCTCCTCACTTTCAGGGTGTCCACAAATGCCACCATGGTGCTGTATCCCACTGGAGTAAGTCCAGGAAGCTGGAATGTACCCCGGCTTACTGCCTCACAGCTGAGGGTCTTGGGCAAACCTATACCCGCTCACTGCTTACCAGTGTCTATGCACACAGACAGAAAAATGCTCCCCAAGTCTGCAGTTTGGGTGCTAGAGACCTGAAAGCCTTCCACACCTTCTGCCCCAAACTCCAGGGTTACAAAAGGGCACTCAAGGATGCATAGAAAAAGGCTGGTGATGGAGTCTACCATTGCCTTTCAAGACAGCCACTGCCTGCTATTTCTCGCCTGTCCTTCCAGCACCAGGTCTCTCCTTGGGATGTTTGAGCACAGGCTGTTTGTGAAAGTTACTTCTTTGGTAGCTTCAATGATGGCTAACAGAGGAGACACATGAACCACACCCTGACACTGCCCACCCCATGTGAGCTACATCCACGTATCTCCAGCAGCTTTTAATATTCCCTTTACTAATGTGTGCTCTTTTACACTGGTGACCTTTTATCTTAACCCATCCTGGACAGACAGGTGTTATCAGGCAGAACTTTCTATACCTTTCAAATTCTAAGACTGGATTGTTGCTTTATACCACTGCTAACAGTGCTGTTCACAGTAAGTAGTGTTAAAGGGCTGGTTCTTCTTCTTCTTTTTTTTTTTCTTCATTTGTACATAGGGAATCGATGGACATATTTGAGGATACTTCTGGCACAGAGAAAGGAAGTTCTGGCCTGATTCAGTTTGACCGTTAAGGGTAGAATTAGTAAGTTCTCAGATGCTATGATGTCACTGCTAGTCCACGGCAGACACAGAGTAACTTAACTCTTTCAGAAGTCATTGTTAACGAATAAAGTTGAGTCTTCACTGGGAGTCCTGAAAGTAATGGAAGGCAAGCAGCAAAAACTAGGCAGCATGAGCCTGAGTCGAAGCACTCGTTAGCTCTGCTCTCCAGGAATGTGCGGATGAGTTAGACACACTGTGGGCTCCCAAGGAAGATATACAGAGCTTATTTACACACTCATAAGGGATTTTTTTTCCAACCCGCTTCTTTTCCAGTATAATAATATACACCCCCAGACAACCAAGTAATCAATGCATCGCAAAATTAATGAGCAGGAAAAAGCTCCTTCATAGAAGTCGTCTAGTTAAGGTCACGAACTTTGGTTCTGTTGCAGCACGCCCGTCAGGTAGCTATTCCAGCAGAAAGCACTGCACACCAGCTGGGTTCATTGCATTCCCCCACCCTCTTTATATGAGGGGGTGACAGTCAGCGCTCACAGTAAGTGTTTAATAATAAATAACGCAGAGCCCTTCCACTTGGTCTTTGTTTTGTCAAGGCCGGGTCAGGAGCGCTTGCTTTCTCTCTTGGGTTAACTAGTTCCCACTCTTGTGGTGGTGGCGGGGAGAGGGGGGACGGGAGGGAGGGGACACAGACAATGGGAGCAGTGTGGAGTTTAGTGGAGGATAACATTCTTGCCTAGGTAAGCATTTATCTCCAAGTGTTAACTCAGACACAGTGGCAGAGGCGTGCCACCGCATTATCAGCATCGTGATTTTGGTTTGTGTGCACGTAAAAAAAAAAAAAAAAAAGAAGAAAGAAAAAGAAAAGAAAGTCATTCATTTGAAGTTTCAATCCTTCATTCCAGAAGTTATCTGTGCAGTCTGATCTGCTGACTCAGCGGGCCGTAAATTCTTGTACCTCTTCAATCTCTGGTGGTAATATTGCCTTTAGATCAGTGGCGATTTATAGACAGGCCAGCTTTCCTTATTCCTGAAGGTATTTCCTGAAATTATTTTTCCCCCATTGTTCCATAATTTCCTGCCAGAACCTTAGGCAATTTCTCTGCCATCATAAAGATGTTAAAGGAGACATTTAAATTGAATGGCTCATTTTCAATTTACAAAAAGGGGGGAAAAAAAAAAAAGGACAGTCCGGGCCATAGAGGTATCTCAGTGGATGAAGTGCATATTGCCGTCCCTGCCTGATGACCGGAATTCAGTCCTGGAAACTCACATGATGGAAGGAGACAACTAGCTCTAGGAAGTTGCCCCTGACTTCTACATGTGTGCTATGACAGCACGCATGTGTGCATCCATCCATGAACGTGCACACACAGGCATGTTATAACCATGATGCTGGTTGCAAGGAATGACCCATGAAGTGTCTTGACCCTTTTGATAAAGATATTACTTATAAAAACTGGTGGCTGCCTCGGGTCCAGAAGAAGGGATTGTTTCTTTGCAGCGTCCCTGCTTTTTAGACATTCATGAATCTTTCTTTCTTTCCTTCTTACTCTGGTTGAATTGTGCTTTCCTATGCTTTTTGTTCTTTTACGCCATTTATCCAATTTGTTTTATTTCTTTCTTCATTAAACTCCCCCCGCCCCTTTTCTGTTTTCATTAGAAATAACCATTAGCTGCCTGAATTATCAGCCAGGTGATCAAGTGTCATGCCACAGTTAGACTAATCCTGCTAAATTAACCACCCACTGCCACCATATGCCCTCTCCCCTGCCTCTTGAGTCTCATCTCTTACCTTCCTGCTGTGCCCCGCCCCCCATGCTCTGTCTAAATTCAGCCCCAACCACCAGCCTTATCCTAGCATGACACCCTGCCAGTCAGGGTTCTTTCTGTTGAGAATCCCCTCACCTGAGCTGCAGTCCAGGGCCCCACCTCAGCCCACCCCTACATTTACAGCCTGCAGCTCACTGCCCTAGGGAGGATTGCCTTACAGCTTGGGTCTACTGCCTCATCTCTAAATCTGCACTGGATTCTGTGCTAAATTGGGGTTCCCAATACAGTCACAGTTCTTCTCTGGGATACATTTTGGGTGGTTTACCCAGAATGCCATTAGCCAGAGTAAAAAGAGAAAGGACATTTTTCTTACACTTCTCAGTATTTCTTAATACATATGGAAAAATGACAGAATCCTGGCTCTGGGTCAGTGGACCACTGTACTCCAGCGTGCAGATAAAGAGTTAGATGATCATAGGCACTTCCTAAATCTAATCGTGCCTTTTGTTAGATGTCTCTGGGGTTCTTAGTACTTAAAGGGGTCGGGGGAGGTAGTGAGAGCTAACTTCACATGGAGGGCAGTTGTTAGCCGAGGTAAATTAGTCACAAGGCGAGTTGTTCTCTTAAGATGAAACCTCTGTGGAACTTAACTCTAATTAAAGTCCAAGTCCACTTTATATGATCCATTCTCGGAGGAAACTGGCATTGACTAGCAGAGAAAAGATGGTGGTGACCACCATAGCAAGGGTGGGTGTGGCGCTTGAGGCCACCAGTGCTGGAGTTGCAGATGAGCTTCTGGAGTTTCAAAGCCAACAAGAAGAATGGGGTCCTCTCGAAATGTCGGTCAAACTCTGAGCTTACACAATTTCGGGGTTCGGATAAGATGTGGTACACATTCCAAGGGGAGGGATGCTCACTGCAGAGCCCCACGGGTGGGACCCGAAAAGAAGTCAGCTCTTGAACAAAGTAGAAAGCCTAAGCTTCAAGGCCAAACCATCTAGCAAGCCACTCACTGGTTCAGGACCTTTAAAGATATGCGCATCTCCAGAGATGGCACAGAAAACCCACCCCCAGCTCCTACATGGCCAACTGAGCCCTGTGCCTGACTCCTAGAGCTTTCTACATTTCCTTCGACCCAATAGGTAGGAGCCAGAACTTATGGATCAAACGTTCTTATTGACTTTGGTACTCAGAGACACCAGAACCTTTTTTTTGGGGGGGGAGGGGCTCGAGACAGGGTTTCTCTGTGTCACCCTGGCTGTCCTGGAACTCACTCTGTAGACCAGGCTGGCCTCAAACTCAGAAATCCGCGCGTGCCTCTGCCTCCCAAGTGCTGGGATCAAAGATGTGCGCCACCACGCCCCACACCAGAACCTTTTTTATCCATCTTCAGTTCTACCCTCTGAGGTTTCTAGTTTAAATATTTGTTTCCAGAATCCTCTCCGTCACTTCTCTGATCTTCTGTACTGTCTCTATGTCCTGGGCATGGGTAGCATTCTTCTCCCGATTCTGAAAATCCCTAATCTATTCTGTTTTATCCTAGCATTTCTTTGTTTTTGAAGGCAATGCTTCTGACTCCTTACCACTCTCTCTACCCCAGGCTTTGCAGAAGTCGTATGTTCAGTCTAGAAGTTCAGAATGGGTGGAACTAGAGATGTTTCTTTCAAAAGTAATGCTTTTGGGAATTGCTTCCACTTTTCTGTAATGAATTAACAGTTTCTTGCTTGCTTTTGTGTTTTGAAACTGGGCCTTGCTTTTTTTTTTTTTTTTTTTGTCTATGCTGGTCTTGAATTTCTGAGCTGAAGTGATCCTCCTGCCTCAGCTTCCCAAGTAGGCAGGACTGCAGGTGCAAAACTTAATAACTTCCTTAAGAGCAGAACAATACTCTGTGTGGGGGCTGCTGTCGTTTCTGTTCTGCTTGCTTGTTTCTTTTCTGTGTCTTACTCCTTCATACCCGTGTCCTTGCACGGAGGTCATGTGGGAGCTATGTGACACGGCACATCTTGGGGGTTTTGTGTCCTAGCTAGTTTTATGTCAACTTGACAGATGCTAGAGTCCTCTGAAAAGAGGGACTCTCAGTTGAAAAAAAAAAGAATTGTCTCTATAAGATCTAGCTGTAAGGCATCTTCTTAATGAATGATTGATGGGAGTGGGCAGCCCTTAACGGGTTATGCTAGCCCTGGTCTGATGGTCCTAGGTGTTTATCTGAAAGCAGCTTTGCACAAGCCATGATGAGCAAGCCAGTAAGCAGCACCCCCTTCCATAGCCTGTGCAGGTTCCAGCCTGCTTGCCTTCCTGTCCTGACTTCCTTCTTAGATGAATAGTGATATTGAAGTGTAAGCCAAAGACGTCCTTTCCTCCGCGAGTTTCTTTGGTCACGGTGTTTCATCACCGTGATGGCAACCCCCAGACACAGTTCCCGGCTGCCTTCTTTGCTGTTTGTGAATCAACAGCTGCGAGGACGTTTCTCCTGATCTATCTGGATTCGCTTTTGAGTCTGCGAGGCTCAAAAGTGTATGCTTGGAAAAGGGACTGTTTCTGTAACATAATTCTCAGGAAAGGAGTTGAGGGCCTGGAGTCCTAGGTGGACTCGTCATTCAGGTTTCCTAGTCGGCTGTTGCCTGCAGGCTGTGTGTCCTGTGTCTTTATTTCCTTCTCCTTGGAGAACTCGGAGCTGCAGGCTCTTTGGGTGCCAGGAGAGCATTTCTGAACAGTTTCATACAAGTTCCCCTCTTCAGTTTTTCCACATAAGACTTTAATAGCACAGATTCCCCAGGTCCTAACCCGGGGATTATAATGTATTTGGTCTCGGATGGGACCTAGTCATTTTAAAAGTTTTTAAAGGACTCCCTTAGCTGATTTGGCTGTACCACCAAGATTAAAAACACCACCCAGTGAACTTGCTGTGTGGCAGATGCAGTAGCAGAAGGTGGGCGTCCCAGACCTGTAGAGACCTCTTGCTCATTGGTGGGGGCGAATGTGTCTGTGTTGTTGCCTTTGTTCCTGGTGGGCTGCTATTTTATTTTATTTATTTATTTATTTATTTATTTATTTATTTATTTATTTATTTATTTGTTGTTGTTGTTGTTGTTGCCCCTGTGTTTAAGCAAGCATAGTTCCAGTTTGGCTTGATTGGCTTGATTTGGCTCAGCCAAGTCCTGACTTCAAAAATTACTTTTGATCAAGTCGCAGGGTCCCTCGTGTTCTGGGATAAGATCTGAGGGGGTACTGTTAAGGGACCGATGGATCGACTTCAGCAGAATTTATTAAATATATTCCACATCCCAGCTCTTTTCTGCCCCGTGTCCCTTCTTTTCTGTCTTCTTGAAATGAACCACGTAATCCATGGGTCCTTTTCTCTGGGATCTGAGTCACCTCTTCTCTCCTAGGACCAGCCTGCCTATTGCTCCTGCACTTTATCAAGTTGGGTGACTCCAGGGTCTAGCTGTCCTCCATCAGCTTCGCGGGTGTTGTCTTCCGTGGGGGAGTCCTCTCGCTCCCTTTCCTGGCTTCCATCGGAAGTTCTCATTCCTTACCAAGCTGACTGATTACCTTCCTTCTCATTCCACCCAATACAATATTAGAACTTTGTTGTCACCACATCTTCCATGTGCTCCAACCCACCGAGCTTTGTCTACATTGACCTGGCAGCCAGCCTCCTTCCTGGCTTCTCTGTTCTAGGCATATGATAAGGTAAGGCAGTGACTGCTTCAGACAGAACAGAGGCGGAACCTGCAGTGGGGGCCCTGCTGTGGGTGCTGGGCTGAGTCTAACGCAGCCTCATTCTAAGATAGTTTTCAGAAAACCCAGGATGCTGGCGGCACACATTCCTTAAGAGTGAATGGACTACTGTGAAGTTGGTCCTGCCATTCCATCCCTTGTAAGTGGTTTGCTACTGTCTGCTGAGTGTGGCTTACAGGGCTCTCTGCTGTGACCTGCTTCACCTTCTGTGGCTAACTATTACCTATCCCATAAACCTATGGTCCCCTGTGAAGCTTGACTGACTGCTTTTTGTAACACAGTGGAAGCCCCTCCTCTCACCCGGGGCACTTTGACTTATTCCTTCTCTGGCAGATTTCATAGCCTTCTCTTTACTTGCTTGTCTTTCTGTTTAGAATTCTTTTATTTGTTTGTTTATTTGTTTGTTTGTTTGTTTGTTTGTCCAGGGATATTCTGTGTAGCCCTGACTGTCCTGGAACTCACCCTGTAGACCAGGCTGGCCTCGAACTCAGAAATCCACTTGCGTCTGCCTCCCAAGTGCTGGAATGAAAGGCTTGCGCCACCACTGCCTGGCTTCTGTTTATAATTCTAATACCTTGTCCAGCACCCAGCAGCGACAGTTCTGGAGGACCGATGGATGAGTGAATGTCCCAATGCTAACAGCAGGGTCTGGAGAGGAGTGTATGGGGATATCACTTAGACATTCAGACAGATAACATGTTTGGGACCAGGAGATCCAACCTGAGCGATGAGCGATAAGCTCCTGGAAGGATCAGGTTAGCCCAGGGTGGCTGGAACCTCTGAGTCACCCAGACAGGCCATGGAAAGAGAACATGGAAGAATCTTGCTGTCAGTTATTGGGGCAGAGATGACCAAGCAGTTTTGGGACCCAGGACTGAGTTCACCATTTAGAATAGGACACATGAATAGGGATCTCCTGGTAGGAGAAAAACTGTAAGAAAAGCTTTGGCTTCCAGTGGGGTCACAAGAACTCTCAGGCCAGCCAGGGTAGCCAAATGCAAGAGCTCCATTCAAATTCAATAAGTCTCTGACTTAGAAATAAGGTGTGGAGTGGTTAAGGAATTTACCTGGAGTAGGCCTAATTCACCCGATGCATACAAATGAACATACATGCACATACAGGCACATACACAGCGTGTACAATGCCTTCTGCAGGTGTTACTAAACATTGCTGTAATTTATCTGACTTATTAAACCTCCCACCCCATTCCATCTCATGTGGGAGAGTCCTCACCCTGGGTGAATGGCCCTATCTTTGCCCTCATACAATCTTTTTTTTTTTTTTTTTTTTTCCGAGACAGGGTTTCTCTGTGTAGCCCTGGCTGTCCTGGAACTCACTCTGTAGACCAGGCTGGCCTCGAACTCAGAAATTTGCCTGCCTCTGCCTCCCGATTGCTGGGATTAAAGGTGTGCGCCACCATGCCCGGCGCCCTCATACACTCTTTTGAAAACCCCCTTTGCCTTCTTCTGTCTCCTAGATCCAAACTGTCTGGTAAAGTAGAAATTCAAGGTCTAAGACACCCAAGGGATAGCTTAGCAATTTCTACAAAGCAGCCAGTCAAGAAATTATGGCAGCAGTTGGATTCAATCAATAGAACATTTTGGGAATTATTGCTTAGCGCCATTGAGTCTCACTCTACAAATCACATATCTTTCTTTGTTCATCACAGTCTTTAATTTCTCTCAGAAAGTTTCTATCCTCTTAGCTGTATTGGTCTTAGATTTATTTTGTATGTTTATGAGTATGTGATTGAATGTATGAGTGTATGTCTATGTATGTGTATATGTCTATGAATATATGTGTGTATGTGTTTGAATGTATGAGTATATGTGTGTGAATGTGTGTGTCTGAGTGTATATGTATGTATGTGTATATGTGTGTTTGAATGTATGTGTGTGAGTGTATATGAATGTGTGTGTTTGAATGTATGAATGTGTGTGTGTGTGTATATATATATATATATATATATATATATATATATATATGTGTGTGTGTGTATGTGGGTGAATGTGTATATATGTGGGTATTTTTTGTGAGTGTGTGTATGTGTGTGTGTGTGAAAGAGATGGGGGCATGTGTGCTTTGACACAAATGAGTGACAGACACCTGATTTACCTGTGAGTGCTTTGGGGGGAGAAGGCTGAGGCTCCCCAACAGACTGTCGTGGTCTCTGTTTATAGAATTGTCTTTGTTTTGGAGCCTTTAATATTTTGTTCTCCTAGCAATAAGCTACAGATCTTCATTTTTATGACATCTCCATAGTTCTTCCAAAGGTAGTCAGTCACTCAGGGGATCACCGATTGGAACTCAGAGTGAGTGTCTGGAGTTCTGGTTAAATAGTTCCAGAACTGCTGAGAGAGGCAAGATCTGGCAGATCACTCTGGTGAGGTTTGTGCCAAGCTTGGCAAGGCTGGTTCAACTCAGTGTTAGAGCTGGAGCAAAGCCCACGAGGTCTTCTCCTGCGATCTCAAAGTATCATCCCCTGGGGGCTGGTTAGGCAGAGAGCCTGGTGGCCACGCCCGGCCCACTGATTCAGCAGACCTGCAGGCGATCTGTGGACCCTAAAGCTGAGATTTCTCTCTAGCTCTCTATCCTCTGCACAGTGTCCGCACCTCTACCTCACAGCCACCGATCTTGCTCACGGCTGGAGAGGGTCACCCTTCGTAGCATTCGTTTTGTAAAGAGAAATCTGATCCATATGGGGGTGTCTTTCAAGTCTCTTTAAGGAGTTGCCTGAAACTGAAGAGCACCATACAGCATGTATATACTGGTTTTTCCCTGTGCATGTGCTATATATTAAGTTTAATTCATAAAACAGGCTTGGCAAAAGATGAATAGCCGCCAGTGATAAAAATGGAACATAGCAGTCTAATATAAAGTTTGAGTTGCGTTAGAGAGAGAACATGAGAGAAAGAGCTGGAGACAAGGGATCAGTTCCTGTAACACGTGTGGTCATGTGTGCATGCTCATGTAGCATATATGTAGCATGTGTGGCCAGGCAACAGCTTTGGCAGCTCAGTGTAGGGGACAATACCCCTGGAACTGAGGAAACACAGTGATATGGAGGCCAGAGGAAATAACACAGAGGTTGCATGAAACTCTGTGACCTTTTGGCTGGAGCATCTGCCCCGCTTAGTAAGTCTGTGAGTTACCGTTCCACAGGGTGACAGCCATCTCTAAAGGCTTTCAGTCTGTAAAGTGTGTGCTGGATTAAAAGAAGCAGGGACAAGCCGAAAGTCCAGGTACCTTGGGGGTGACCGTGGGTAGAAAGTACAGCCCATCTTAAATGTTGAATGATCTCATTGGTCACTGTGGCACAGGGACTCTGGGAAGGGCAACCCCCCACCTCCCAAAGTTGTCGCCAGGTGCCTGCATAATCACATAATTCCAGGATGCAAAATGAATAAGGGGAAGCTTGTTTAAATTATTGAAAAGGCCAAGGCCGTTCATGCAGAGCACTGCACAGAGGGCAAGCACTCATGTGACCCCCTCAGAAAGCCACCCTGGGCACGTGCCTGTGATCACATCAGGCATATTAACAGTATCAGTCATAAACAAGAGTGCAGAGGTGGAGAAAGAATGAGAAAGACTTGGCTAAGACCCGACGGGCTGTTTGAAAGGTTCATGGAGAAGTTTGGGGGACGTCGGGGCTGGCTAGAAAATGGTGAGTTATCTGGGCATGGTAGCTGAGGCCTGTAGTCCAGCACTTGGGAAGTTGAGGCAGGAAGAGCTGGACTTTGAAGCCAACCCCAGGCTACAAATCATGACTCTACCTTTAAAAAAAAGTTGTTTATTTTTTTTCAACCAAAACTTGATGGTTTTAAGTAACGAGTGAGGTAGATTAGTGAATATAAACCATCTGCGCCACACGTGCCTTCGTGTTAGTAGGAAGGGAATAGGAAATCTCTGTGTTTAACTCCACGGCCCCAGCTGCTCTGAAATGCAAGTTAGGCTTCTTCCTCTAAGAATTTGGAAGGAGGAAGGACTGGGCTTCCTTGCTCGGTCAGGAGGTGAGGTTTGGGATTGTGGGGGTGTGGTCCTTTCTGTGAAGTAAGGACTTGGATTGGGCAGAATGTTGAAATTACTGTCCTTGGCACTTCAGGATGAATGGAGTGTGTGTGTGTGTGTGTGTGTGTGTGTGTGTGTGTGTGTGTTCTCTGCAACCAAACTTAACTGCTGAACCCAAACCCTCAATATGACCAAATACAGGCATTGAACAAATACCGTGCCCGGGTGCTGAAGAGATGACCCAGTGCATTTGTTGTGCAACCATAAAGACACGAGTTTGGTTCCCGGTCCTCCCATGATGCCAGGTTCTGAAGCACACATCTGTAATCTGAGTGTTCTTAGGGCAAGGTGGGAGTGGAGATGTCAGAAGCTCCCGTGGCAGCTGGCCCAGTGTGAACATAGAGACAGATGAGGAGGTGTTAGTCAAGACTGATAACCAAGGATGTCCTCTGACTTCCACACCTGCACCATAGTATGCATGTGTATACACACACACACACACACACACACACACACACGTACACACATGTACTCACACAGAGATAAGCGCACACACATCACACATATGTACACATGCTAGCACACATGGGCACATACTTGCACATACACATGTACACATGTGAGCATACACAAGTACACATGTGAGTACACACAAACATGTGCACACACATGAGCACATGGGAGCACACACATGGGCACATGCACACACACACAGCATATGCATGCACTCACATACACACATATGACGCCAGTTTGTAAGAGAAGCCCCATTAGGGGCTCGGAACACACTACTGGACACTGTCTCCTACAGACAGCATTTGTGCTAGGCTTGTTTTTGCCATTCCGTTTATCAGCAGTGGGAATCTGGCTATGTCAAGGACACCTTGAGAGAGTTGCTATGGAAATGGGCTTTTAGCAAAGCCCTCCTCCTGCCTTTTGCTCACCACCCACTCCTGTTTCTAAGATCAAACTTCTTTTCATCATCCCACAGGGGAGAGAAAGCAAGTCCAGCATGCTTTGTGCTGCGCGCATGCTGACTCTCAGGATGCTGGCCTTGGCTTTCCCCTTGCTGTGGGGACCACTTCTCCCTCTCCTTCCTTCCTTCCTTCCTTCCTTCCTTCCTTCCTTCCTTCCTTCCTTCCTTCCTTCCTTCCTTCCTCTCCTCCTCCTCTTCTTCCTCCTCCTCCTTCCTTTCTCTCTCTCTCTCTCTTACTCTGCTCTCTCTCTCCTTCTTTCTCCGTCTTCCATGTCCCTCTTCCTTCTTCCCTTTCTCCTTTCTTCCCCTCCTTTGGTCCGTCCTCCCCCCCTTCCCTTCCTCTGTCTGGCTTTGTTCTACGCTGCAGTGGGTCCTAGAACCTCAAACCTTTTCTATTACTAAAGTCACCAGTGACTAAATTGCTTTTCTTCCAAAACCAATCATTTGCTTTTGGAGCAGGAGAATTTTCGTAGAGGATCTTTCTCTTTCTAGGTGGCTCTGTCCCTAGAGCTGATGCAGGTCACCTTTTTTTAAGAGAAAAACAAAACAAAACAAAACAAAACAGAAAACCACTCCTAAATTCGAGCTGTTCCTTTACCTGAGTCATAAAATCACTAACTAGTAACTTTTGGATACTTGTCCTTGAAAGTAAATGGCCTGATTTCCATTAGACAAGCAATACTGTCGTGTTTATTTAGGCCTCGGCTTTGATGTTCAGTGTTTAAACCATGTGAAAATACTGGTCTTTGATATACAAAGCAAGTTCATGTGGTAGCAATTTAAATAATTTTTACTTTATAACGAACACAGTTTTGACCACTTAACCACAGATCTGCACTCTGGGAAGGGCAGCACAGGCTGCTTCATCCTGAGGCACAGCAGGCCTGTCGTTGACACAGTCAAGAGACAGTAAACAAGAGGACGTGCGAGGCTGTGGCTGAGGTAATGGGGTGCACTGTCCCACAGTGTGCCTTATGGTTAAGAAGTGGATGGAACACACTCTAAAATAAATGGTAGGAAGAAATGTCGTGGGTGATATTAGGAAGACACAGACTGGCATCAGTCATTGTAACTATCCAATCATTGCTTGGACTCAGTGAGGTTGCTTAGATCAGCATCATAACCCCAGCCATAATGCTAAGATGGCTAGTGATGAAGCCTCGAGGTCTGTGATACATTCGTTGTTGTTATTTTTCGAGACAAGGTTTCTCTGTGTAGTCCTGGCTGTCCTGCAACTTGCTCTGTAGACCAGGATAGCCAGGAACTCAGGGATCCACCTGTCTCTATCCCCCAAGTGCCGGGATTGAGGGAGGGCATGAGACACCATGCCCAAATCATTAATACATTTTTAATGTGGTTCTAGGGGTGGGACATTCCCAGCCCTTTCTTGTGGATGTGACACGGTCAGTCTCCCTGTGCGGCCTCCAGAGCAGTAGGATCACAGGAGTGTGCCAGCATCAGCCGAGCGTGCCACCATGTCCAGTTTTCCAACGCAGTCTGCGTTATATTACCAGCTCACACGCGGCTCTGGTATTGCTGTACATGTTATTCCGAAGCCCACAGCTGCGCTCAGAGCAGAAGTTTTTCTAAGAACACACTCACTGTGAGATAAACCCTGGTTGTGTCTCCAGGAAAAGGAGCAGAGGAATTAAAAGCGCGTCTTACAAGGAGACCCTGCCTGGCATCCATCATTCGCATGAACTATGAAGCCTGTGCACAATGTGCAGTGTCAGGATGCTGTGGTGGCAAGGCAGGGTTTCAATGACAAGTCATTTTGTTTTGTCACGACAAACATTAGTCTCAGACTCGTTCCTTGGCCACTAATCAGGCAGTTTCATTCTTGGCCACTTTGATGTTAAAAAGTAACTCCACATCAGCAGTTCTATAAGACACACTCTGCCCTGGACCCGGGAAGTCAGTAAAGTGTTTCTGGTGTAAAGCATGAGGGTCCAGGGTCAGATCACCAGTTGCTGCACAAAAGGGAAGATAGGGCTAGGTATAAACCTGTCATTCCACTACTTCTGGGGCAGGGTGGAGACAGGCAGGGACTCCGTCTCACTAATCCCGGGAGCTCCAGGCTCAGTGATCTTTAAAGTGAGGAAAGCGGTCAGTATCAACCTTTGCTTGCATGTGTAGACCCCCTCTAAGTGCCCACAAACACACAAGCACATTCACACACATGTATACACACACACACACACACACACACACACACACACACACACACACACACACACATGCACACACACACACACACGCACACACCCAAAGAGCTTCTCCTTCATTACTATTTCTAACCAGGTGTATGTGTGTGTGAAGGTGCTTGTGTGTGTGTGTGCTTGTGTGTGTAAATTGAAGAGTACTAGCACTTACGTGACTTCACTCTTACTAATTACGCTGTTGAAAGCATACAGGGAATGTTCCCAATGTGGCTAGTGAGCAAGTGGCTTTGCTCTGGTGTTGGTTACACACTAGTGAACTCCTCGTCACCTCACTGTGGGCCTGTGGCCTGTGGTCTTGCCAAGCTTTCTTTAGTGCTTTTATTTTGATGCTGAGGCTGGTTGGTACATATCATTGGAACAGAGGTTTAGCTTCTCAACACACTTTTATCATACACAGGTGCATCTCTAGTGTTTTCTTGAGGAACAACAATCGAATTAGCATGGATTCTCACCAGCTTGTGATTATCCTGGAGTACAGGCGCGCGGGGGTGAGGGGGAGTGGGTGTTTCTATAAATAACTTCAGTGTAAACCTTACCCCATCATTTCTCCTTGAGACCCACCTTGCCTGGGACAGTGAGCCTGTGTTAGACATTATTAAAATATGTTAAAATATCTGTTATAGTTAATGATAAATTCTGTTACTTTATATGGTGCTCACCCCTTCATTTTCTTATAAATTGTTCATTATTTTGTACATTAGCAAAGATGATAGGGATGGGGCCAATTGGACTTCCTGTTGGCAATTGAAGTCGTACTTGCTGCTGAGCTATTCTGTGTAAAATACCTCTGGTTTCAACAGGCTGACTGACAGAACAGCCAAGTATGTCTTAGGGTTGCAGCTGAGTGTCCAACTTTCTTTGTTTTTAAATATCTATTATTTATATTTAAGTACACTGTAGCTATCTTCAGACACACCAGTAGATGTCATTATGGATGGTTGTAAACCACCATGTGGTTGCTGGGATTTGAACTCAGGACCTTCGGAAGAACAGTCAGTGCTCTTAACCGCTGAGCCATCTCTCCAGCCCTATTGTCCAACTCTTGAAGGCACATTGCCAGTGTCATCAGAAACAAATGCTCACAAACCAGGATGAACCACTGTACCCTGGTCAGACGGGAATCACGCCCCTTAGTGGAGAAAAACCATGAGAAAAACAAATGGCTGTGTTTTGTGAAACTCACAAGAGTCGCCATGGTATGAAGAAGATAAGGATGGATGGGTGGATGGACAGGCAGACATGTGGACAAACAGATAGACAGATAGACAGGAAATGCTCAGGTCACCTTAAAAACTACTCGTCAAGTCTTCAAGACAGTGTCTTAGACCCCAGTGTGAGTGGTATAGAAGCTGGGAGCCTTCTTTCTTATCTCTGGGTTCCGCAGTGAATGTGTAGATGCATCCTGGGTACTTGAGAGATGAAGCAAGAGAGCGCTTCATAAATGAAGAGTAAAAGTGGTTTTGAATACTTAAAAAAAAATCACAAACTTGAATTTGGGAACTTGAATTATTCTCTCAGATTTTTCTGAGATTGGAATCGGTGATTTTGACTTTTCTGAAAGTCGCCTTTGTTTTCCAAAAGGAAGGGGCGGGCACCATGCCAGTCTAAACCATTTAATTATTCAACTGGTATAAAACATTCCCAATCTTTTGCTTTATTCTAGGAAAAGGTTATCTGAACATATTACCAGGTTCCTCTAAATAGGAATTTCAGATCCTCTTCTTTGTGGATGATCACATTGATTTTGTATTATATATTAGATAAGTACAGCATTGTGTGGAACTCAAGACCTTTTTCTCCCCACGATGGAAATGCATACTTGTACACACTTGTGCACAATACACATGTGCACACACTGGCACGCACACTTGCACTCATGTGCATGCTTGCACACACTCTCACTTCTAGGGCTGACTCTGAATTGTTTAAGAAGATTCTGTGAAGAAGGTGCTGTAGTGAGCTCAGCCAACACATGTATAGGGAAGAACTCAAAAGCTTCTAATAATAAATTATTAAACTACTAGAAATGTCTGGGACAAAGCTATGGTAATTGTATAGTATTATTTTTTGTCTATAGGTTGGTGGCAATTGCTTTTAACCTAATCTTAGTCAGGGGACTTTCCACTCCAGCAGCCCAGCCCTGAAGGGCCTTCTAGGGAGCCAGGTATGCTCAGGCCGTGAAGAAAGGGGCCGAAACAGGAGCAGCCAGCAAGTGGGAACGCATGTGTTTCATGCTCTGTAGGCTTTGGTGTAGCCAAGTTTCTCGGTGCTGATGAAATGCATAGACATGTAACTTGTTCTGCAGTATGTCCCGAAGGGTAGGGAAAAGGGATGACTATGGCAGTAGAAATAACTGAAGGAAATTACTTTCCCAACAGAAATGTAGAGTCTAACTTATTAGGCATATGGTACTCTTGACATCCGCCTTGGCTGCTTCTATGCAAAGCCAGCCTTGCCTTCTCAGTCGGCCTTTGTGGATTTCCTACCCTTTCCTCTATCCGTTTGATGTCCACAAGGTCAGTTGCCCTGAGTTGAAGTATTTCTTGAATACTGGAATACCAGACATGAAGATGACTCAGAGGCTAGAGAGAACTTCAAACATACATATAAACAAATACCAAATTCCTAGTCAAATTCTTATCTCCAGTCTCTAATGCTGGCTTTCTTTAGTCTTCCAAGATGTGACCAAACGCAATATGGAATGGGCTTTAGTCTCTAAGGTGGAATTAAAACATGCTCTTAGACGAGTAGTTTTTAGTCGCTCTCAGGCCCTGGATTCCTTGACTTGAGCGCTCCCATGAGAGTCAAACTGCTGGGTAATCCTAATTCATGTACAAAGGCTCTCTGAAAGACTTAAGTTTTGAAAATATATTTTTGTTAATTCTTTGAAAATGTCCTGCAATGTATTTTGAACATTCTCACCACCCTTCTACCACCCCACCCCCCAACTCCTTCCCACCTACCTTCAAGAGTGATTCTTTCTCTGCCAAGGTCTAGTTGTGTTGTCCAGTTAGTCTTAAGGTTAAAGCCTTCACAGGGGTGTGGTCAGCCTATGGGGACAGGGGTCACATCATTACAAACAAACAAACAAACAAACAGCAGCCGTAAATAACTGGCTGTTCTCTTACAGCAGGCCCAGGCTAGATTGATGTTTGCAACCCAGCAACTCTCTCATGAGAACCGTTTTTGTTTTATGACTTAAATTCCTAAATGTTTCTGCAAAACACCATAGGAAATACAGGGAAGTATTCAAAGATCAAAGAAATTAAAGGCAAGGGTTCCTTTTATAGAATTAATACAATTGAGTGTTATTAAATTGAACATAAACATTTTAGAAATAATACTGACCCTGTGTGTGTGTGTGTGTGTGTGTGTGTGTGTGTGTGTAAGACTGAGGCTGTGCTAGGCAAATGCTCAACCACTGAGCCACATCCCCAGCCCCGACTAAGGTGTTTACAAGGAGCATATTGCAGTCTGTGATCCATGAAGATCAGAATCTGTGGAATCAGAAGCTCAGCAGCAGGCTAACCTCCCCTCAGGACTGTTGACACGGTCCCTTCCTGCAGATTTCCCCCTCCACCTAGTGCACACTCTAATTTCTGGATCTTTATAGCCTCTTTGCTGTGATTACCCCCTTTATGGAGATGATGTTAAATCTCAGAAGAACCCTAATGGGAACCCTGCCCTCAGAATTGTGCAAAAACCTGCTTCTGAATACTTTGAACCTTCCACGAGTCCAGCTGCTTAGAGATTAAAAATCATCAAGACAAAAAGACTGGACAAAGGCAGAGATTATCTGTGTGTCAGGGAGAATTGTAAAATTTGGATCTCTGTGCTTTGAAGTTTCATTCACACAAGAAAACAGGCCATCTTTGGGGAGAAAAGAAAATCACAGAAAATTTACAGGGAAGACCCTGCAAGTCCCGCCCGAGGCGGCAGGCGGCTGGCTCCTTCTTTGAGGCAGGTGGGCAAATTTCTTTGGACAGTGTGTGAATGTATAACTTGCCTTTAAACACATTATTTCAACATTTTAAGAGGAAAATTGCAACCAGATGCTAGAAAGATAAGTTGAGAACCTGGATTCTCTAGTTGTGGTTAAGGACAACTTCTATATCAACCAGGTTAAGCTTTGATGCATTTCAGAATGAACTGAAGGCATAAGGATGGATATCCCACCTCTAACCGCTGATTGCGGTTATCCATTAATAATTGTTTTTGTTACTTCAGATAAAATATACCTGTGGTAAAATGCCCAAATCTTAGTGTATTCATTCTGTATTTTTTTTTCCCATAATCACATGTGCCTAAGAAGCCCAGACATTGAGAAAGATACTGAACATATTTACTCCAGAAAATTCCTTCTTGTGTTCTGGGTTTTCTCACAGATGTGTCCTGTCTCAGAGTTTCACATCAGGGAGACTTTTGCCGCTCATGTACCCAATCTTGGTGGAAGGTCCCTTCATTCAGCATGTGGATTTACAGTCTTATTTGGATCTGCCTATGAGGTGGGCTACACAGCTTGGCTTTGCTGATTTGACTTTTTGGACTTTGGTTTTCAGGCTTATTCCCTGCCATTCTCAACCTGGCTTCCAATGCCCACATCAGCACCAATGCTACCTGTGGAGAGAAGGGGCCTGAGATGTTCTGCAAACTCGTGGAGCACGTGCCGGGCCGGCCTGTTCGACATGCCCAATGCCGGGTCTGTGATGGTCACAGTACAAATCCTAGAGGCAAGTACAGCTTTCTATTCATAGAAAACTCACATATGAGACACTTTATACAGCTTCTTTTTGCGGGTGCTTGGAGGGAACTCAGGGCTTTGCACATGCTTAGTGTGAGTTCTGTCTTTGAGCTCCACCTCCAGGTCTACCTATAGGAATTAATACTTTCTGAAGCAACTGAAGACTTCGGCTGAAAATCTTCCAACACAGCTCACCACGGCTGATCTTCCTCTGCACTGGGTGGGTTTAGCAGTGTAAGAATGAGAATCCAAAGTTGAGAGCTACCTTTTTGTTTTCTTTTAACAGAGCGCCATCCGATATCACACGCAATTGATGGCACCAACAACTGGTGGCAGAGCCCCAGTATTCAGAATGGGAGAGAGTATCACTGGGTCACTGTCACCCTGGACTTACGGCAGGTAGGTTGGGCCAGGCCCACTGGAGATGGTCCAAAGCACTCTGATGTATGCCTTGGTTTGTTTGTTTGTTTTGATGTTTTTAAACACATTTGTCCAGGTGTGGGGAGGATGATACACTGTGGTACCACTTCTTCACCCATATGGTCCTGGTCCAAGCCCAGAGTGAGGGTAGGGCCTATGGTATGTGTGTGTGTGTGGACTATGGGTAGGCAAGGGGCAGGGAAGGCAGGTCCTGACAGAAACCTAGGGCAGTGCAGGCAGCTGCAACCTGACTAGACTGGAGCTCTGATGTAGGAGCTGGACTAGATCTGACCAGTTGGGGAAGGTCAGACGGACTCATCAGCTTGACTCTACAGAAGAACATGCAGGAGGATCAGGCTGGGCAGAGAGGTTGGGTATGAAGTCTGGATGTACTTTCTTAGGACTTTGCACGAGTAACGCCTGCTCGTTTCTTTCTCTGACTGGTAGTGTTTAAGAAGCTCTGGTTTTGGTCGACCATTTATAAAACCAGTGAGATTTGACGTGTGTGCTAGCCGTGCTTTTAAAGGAAAGACACGTGTCTTGGTCTAGTGCACCGTAGTGAGGGTAGAGCTGAAGTTTGCCTGGTAGTGTGCATGTAAATTCTTCTTGCCTTCAGGGTGTGTAGGCACCCACCCTTGCTGAAGTGAGTATTTGGGGTACTCTTAAATCAAAAAATAGATCACTCTGAGAGAGAATGCACAGTTTATGAATCTTGACTATTATGGTCATCAGGATTATTTTAGGTCGTGCTCACTGGATTGAAGTGTGTTTCCCATGCTAACATTTTCTCAGCAGGACAGAAGGATTTCTGATTTGAGAAATACTGTATTGGTGATCAATATGCATTAGAGGAATGAAATTCAAAAGCACAATAAGCTACCATCTCACGCCCACTAGGATAACTATTCCAAAAGAAATGCAAAGTCCCCAAGTGTGACAGGACGTCGAGGAGGAGAGAGATCCTTACACTTCTGGTTGGTGTGTTAACGATGCAACACCAGGAAAAACCCAGCAGTGGTTCCTTAAACATTTAAGCCCACAATCAGAATATGCTCAGCTCTTCCCCTGCCCCAGGTATATGATCCAAAGAACAGAAAGCAAGCAATCCCGGTTACAGCAGCATTGGTCTCAGAAGCCAAAGGGTGGCGACCACTCAGATAGATGTCTGTCATCAGGTGATTGGTTTAAGGGATGGTGGTGCATGCACGTGTGTGGAAACACACACACACACACACACACACACACACACACACACACACTATTCAGCCTTGAAAACAGATGAAATTTTAACACATGAGTACATATTGAAGTCGTGTGAAGTGGCATAAGACACACACAGAAGAAGAAATATTGTATGATTTAGAGGTAGGCAGTAGACTGTGGTTGCAAGTATTGAAAGAAAAAAAATGGGAGTTAGTATCTGTCTTAGTCAGGGTTTCTATTCCTGCACAAACATCATGACCAAGAAGCAAGTTGGGGAGGAAAGGGTTTGTTCAGCTTACACTTCCATACAGCTGTTCATCACCAAAGGAAGTCAGGACACAAAGCAGGTCAGAAAGCAGGTCAGAAAGCAGGAGCTCATGCAGAGGCCATGGAGGGATGTTCCTTACTGGCTTGCTTCCCCTGGCTTGCTCAGCCTGCTCTCTTATAGAACCCAAGACTACCAGCCCAGAGATGGTCCCACCCACAAGGGACCTTTCCCTCTTGATCACTAATTGAGAAAATGCCTTACAGCTGGATCTTGTGGAAGCATTTCCCCAACTGAAGCTCCTTTCTCTGTGTCCAGCTGTGTCAAGTTGACACAAAACTAGCCAGTACAGTATCTGAAGGGAGTGTCAGATGATGGTAAGAAGGTTGCTTGGGTGCATGATGGTGATAGTGAAAAAAAAAAAAACCCATGAATTAATCTGGTGGACTCATTCAATTTAATTGGCTGAAATGGCGGTTTGAACGTTACCTATATTTTATCACAGTTAAACATTCTACCACACTGTGAAAGGCATGGTGCACCGCATCAACCGGGACAGCAGGAAGCACATGAGCTGGGCATGGAGAGAGGGTATTCAATGCTAGAAAATGGTTCAACGGTATTGGAGAACTGAAGGTGTGTGTGTGTGTGTGTGTGTGTGTGTGTGTGTGTGTGTGTGCACACACACAGAAAGTCTCTCAGGCTGTGATGGAGCTGGAGGGACCAGGGGAGGAGTGGAACCGTTAGCATCTGGTTGGGGAGAACCTCCCCACACTAACTCCATGGCAGAGTAGGAGGCTCCTCTGGGAAATCCTGGATAGCTGCAACTGGAGTCAACTACTGTAGCTCTGTCAGTGGTTTATCTGTTGGGCTGAGGCCAAGAGGAAAAGCCAGGTGACAGGTGCCATCTGGTAGCCTCCCTCTGCAGGGTTCCAGCCTCTTGAAGGAGACACCTGGTGGTTTGCAGAGATCCAGTCTCAGCCTCAGGAGTCAGTATCCAGGGGAGACTCTCCTTTGTTAGCAGCTATGACCCACCTACCTCAGCAGTTGCTGTGTCCGTGCATTGATGCAAGCTGAGAAGCAGCTGTGGCTTCCTTGGCACATGGTGGTCAGCCAGACTGCAAACCCATTGGAAGGAAAATGGAATCTCCGGAGTCCTCCTAGCCAAATCATGGGCTGACTTCTACTACACCTAGGACTAGGTGCCCTTGGATCTCAGCTTAGAGATCCAAGAAGGATCAGGCAGGAGGACTGAGGAACCATGGAAACAATTCTGTTAAATACAGGTATGTTACCTTGCTGTTGATTGGTTTTGGTGTGGCATAGCGGGGATGCATAGAGAGTGGCCCCAAGGCGGTTGTTTGTTTTGCAGAGTAGAGTATGGCAGCATTAGAAGCATTAGTGTCTGAAACTAGTTCCTCACAGCTATAAACCTCAGTTTGTTTCTTATCTTTGTGTGTACTGTGTGTGTGCACGTGTGTGCCCATGCATGTGCACATGTGTGTGAGTCCATGTGGTTCACAGGCATGTGTGTGCACATGCGTGTGGACACCAGAGGTTGATGCCAAGTGTCCTCTTTAAACTCTCTGCCTTGCCCTGTTGAGTCGTCACTCTCAGAACCTGGTGCTGTCCAATTGGCTCAGCTAGCTGGCCAGTGAGCTATAGAATCCACCTGTCTCTGCCCCCTTATAGTAAGGTATATATATGCACAAACATTCCTGGCTCATTTACATGTGTGCTGGGGGACCAAACTCAGCTGCTCAAGCTTGTGTGACAGGCACAAGCCATCTAACCACCCGATCACTGTCCTTTCTCTGATCTTCAGATACCACCAGGGGAAATATTAAACAAGACCTTAAAATAACCTAATTAGACTTACTAAGAGGATACTAAAAACTAAAAAACAAAAAAACCCCAAAAACCAATTATGCAAATTTTTAGAAAAAAACTTAATAAGTCAGTGATATCTTTTCAGATTTGGAAAATAAATTGGGTTCATTGTAAACAGACAATTACGGTTAGCGTGAGGAGGCAGAGACACTCGCCATCTCTTAACTCTGATAGAACCACTGATAACACCATATAATGGTCCCAGTTTAACATTCTCCCTTCCCTTCCCTTCCCTTCCCTTCCCTTCCCTTCCCTTTCTTTTCTTTTCTTTTCTTTTCTTTTCACTCTATGCATTTAATACCCCCCCCCCCCCNTTTTATATTTTCTTCAAAAGAATTTTTAAAGCCTGCTCAAATATTTTCACCAGGAGGTTCGGATCTGTGAATAAAAAAAAAAATCCTTTTAAAGATAAAATCTGTTTTGAGAGAAAGGAAACGTTCCCTGTGGCACCAAGCGAGGAGCGCCTTACTTTTTGTGTAGGTTTAATTAGGAAGTGCCACTTAGTTGTGGGAACAGGATCACAGAAGAACCTTTGTTGTGTGCAAGCCCTTCGACTAGAGTCGCTGGCTTGGGGGTTGGGGGCGGAGTTGTAAAGACTCATTAGTTTGGATGTCCACTGTGTTTTGTTCCCTCAAATCTCAGAGAAGTTGACAACAATTATGTGGTTTTTGCTGCTGGTATACACACACCACAAACACATATACATATGCCACACACACACTCACTCACATACAACACACACACATACTCCACACCACACACGTATATACATACACACCACACGCGCATCATACCACACATAAATACACACACATACACATACACCACACAAATAAATACACAACGCCACAGACACTATACACACATACATACCAACACACATACATACACTCACACACCACAGACAAACACATATACCACACCACAGACAAGCACATATACCACACCACACACACACATACATACCACACAACACACACATATACACACACATACACTACACCACACACACACACACACACACACACACACACACACACACACTTTACTAAGCACCCAGAGAAGGTCCATAAGAAAACAAACTGCGTTCTTCAGACACCCTGAAAGATTTGTAGATCTTACCTCTAAACTGGGCCTTTATAGCAAATGGGTCTTGGCTTGTGCATTAAAAAGAGATTTCAGCAGGGAGGTGGAAGGCTTATCCTTCGAATGCTCTGTCACAGAAGTCTCTGTTACCACACACTGGGATAGGTCAGGGTGATGCTCTGCGCATGTTCATCCTGACCTGCCCAGTTTTAGCTATCACATTGTTTGTCTGACATTTGATTGGCAGAACAAATACAAGACATTCTCAGCTCCTCTCGGCTTAGAAGAAACCCACTCTGCTCCTGCTGTCCTGTGGGGATATCTCTTCTGCTTTGTTCTCCTCCAATACCCACACAGCTCAATGTCAGTTAGCCCCGTCTACCTCTTGTTTCATTTTATTTTATTTTATTATTTTATTTTATTTTATTTTTTTGGTTTTTTGAGACAGGGTTTCTCTGTATAGCCCCGGCTGTCCTGGAACTCACTTTGTAGACCAGGCTGGCCTTGAACTCAGAAATCCACCTGCCTCTGCCTCCCAAGTGCTAGGCTAAAGGTGTGGGCCACCACACCCAGCTGTTTTATTTCCCACACATGGCGACTCTTCCAGTTACCCAACGATGTGTAAGAAATTGGCCTTGGAAGCTGTGGTATGTCCATCAGGGGCGATCACCCTGTTGTTTGTGGGGAGTTTGGCAAACACTCCTGTTCTCCCTTTTGGGTTCTGAGCAGCAGAGCCTTGTACATTTTGTCTGTCTCAACGTCAGCTTTTCTGGCTGGGACCTGAGTGGGATTCTGGGAAATGAGGATGGTTTAACAAGAGTCTTTCACAATATGCTTTTCCCATTCTCAACTGTTTGCCATCGAAATAAAGCTGCTTGTGCCAAAAGGAGAGAGAAAAAAAATCCTTATTTATTTTTTTGTTTATACTAGGGATAAACAAAGATTGTGATTTCTGACAAAATTTTTGAGACATGCTTTGCAGTTTGGAATTCATTCCAGCTTTCCCTCCTTAACCCCCTTTGGTACAGGGGTCTCACTGTGTAGCCCTGAGTTGAGGCGGATCGTGCTGTATAAAGCAGGCTGGCCTGGCACTTACAGAGAACCGCCTGCCTCTGCCTCCCTGGTGCTGGGGATGTCGGGTATGCATTAGTAAACTTTGTGCTTGTAGTGGGTCATTACACAGAAACATGTCACTGTGACATAGAAGTAAAAGCATGGTAGTGACAGGACTGTTAAAAAAATTATAAGACTAACATTTGTGAGCATTGGGGAGATGGCTCAGCAGTTACCCCCAAACCCATATAAATCCCAGTTGGGCACTGCAACTCCAACCTGGGAACACAGAGACAAGTGATTCCCAGAGCAAGCTGTCATAAGGAGTAAGTACGTCAGTGGGCTCTGGGCTTGACTGAGAGACTGTGCTCCCAGTCAGTGATTGAGGACGATAGCAACCCTGGGCCTCACATTCATAGGCACACACGTGAGCGCTTACCCACACATACACAAAAATACACGAACACAGGCACGCACAGCCCACAAACACAAAGGAGGCGGGAAAGGATTTTTTTTCCAATCACTGGCGATTTTAACAACAAAAGCTTACCTTCTGAGCCACTCTTCATATCTGGGCACATTTAGTACGTCACAGAGTTGCTGTTCTGCAGGTTCTACAGTCTCAGGATTTGGCGACACACAAGACAATCACTGTGTCCACACAAAACCCTCGGCAGAGAAAAAGTAGGTTTCTCAGCTATACTAACCAGTATAGCAATGTCTCCTTTGCCGCCAGTGTGGAGGAGAGCTGGTCCCTCCTGGGCTTTGTCCTCTAGTGTTGTAGGAGGCGGGAAGCAGTTAGCTTCTGCTCTGTGGTGCTATGGATGCAAACAGAAAATGCAGGAAGGAGTTTTGGGGGGCTCTCACAGAAGGACGCACTGTAGGAAGGAAGGAGGATATGAGGAAGGCCTTGCAGGGGACAGGGCAGAAGCTCAGAAAAGGCTTGCATGTATGAGCCAAGATAGCACATCCGATCCTCACAGGTTTCTCTTATTTTCCTGCAGAGGCAGCCATGCAGCCGACCCCTATTCTCCAAGTGATATTGATTCCACAACCAGACTATCTCCCAATTATCAGGATCCTGTCCCCAAGCCCCAGTCCCTTATAGGGTGTATCACATATGTATGAATGACATCCTCGTGTAGACTTGAGATCGTTACTAGCTCCCATGGAATACCTCACCGGTATGAGCGCTGTGTATCTGCTAAACCATATTGCTAGAGATAAGGAAATATCTGCACGTGGTCAATTGCCGCCATCAAAGCCTGACCAGAGAAAAGCAAGACGCAGTTGTATGATGTTCAGCTGTGTGTGCAGGAGCCAGTGCAGCTCTGTGGCCCAGCAGGGATCCTAGCAGTTGGCACCTGTCATCAGCATGGTGACCAGTGTCTTTAAACACCAGAGTGCTGTGCTCAGATGTGGAGGACATGCTATCAGCTGCAAACAGTGAATCCCGCAGATCCCAAGTATGTATGTGTATATATACAAATATATATATATGTATATATATTTGTAAGGCCTTTGACAGACAAAGAGACACAATAGAGCCAACGGTGACTATGATAATAGTCTGGGGTGTCCTCATATGTCACCCCAGAGCACTGCTGCCCCTTCTCAGGTTGTTACCCATTGGCCTCATCCTCTTCCTTCACCAGCCTCTCTGCGTTTTTTTTCCTTCCATGAGGTCACATGATGATATACAACTTCCGAGCAATGGGGTCACAACCCACATCTGGCTTCTTTCTCTGGGCATCCTGAGCCGGTTTGCTCCTTTCTTCTGTACATTGTTATGAGCACACCGACCTTTGTTTATTCTTAACCGGTCAGAGGCGTTTGCAGCTTGTGTCCATTGTGTAAGAGCTTCTGTGGGCGTTCTTATAAAAGTCTTTTTCTGGGTTTATGTTTTCTGCTTTTTTTCAAGGAGTAGGATTAACCAAAGATAGGAATATGTTTCTCTGCAGGACAAATGAGTAAACCTTAGCTCAGAAGGTGGCTACGGCAGAGAGGGCAGAATTGTAGCTCTTCTTCTAGAGGTCTGAGTGTCTTACAGCTCAGGACTTAAATACTGCCTCTCATATACAAGGTCTTTGTTGCTTGTGCCAGGATTCGGCAGTATTGGTTTATCTTTCTGAGCATAAGCTAAATTCCTGTAACCGTGTTTAAAGACTAAATAGTACTTTAATGTAGAATTTCATAGTGCTTTATTTAATGTGTTTTCAGTTTGGGACCACTATAAGTCATACAGGAATATTTTTTGTGGCCATGGTGTTGATAACTCTCTTGTTGTAGAGTCTTCAGTACCAAGGACTGGAGCCCAGGGACTGCACTGAGGAGCCATTCTCTGAGTACAGCCAAGCGCCGCTCAGGATGCTTTCTGTGAAGTGAATCGTGCCGTGGTCTCTGTGAACACCAGAGTGGGTTAGCATACCCCTGCACGGTGCTACCTGCTACACACTCAGCCCCAGGGTTCAGCCAGTTCCTCCAAGGCTTCTCACCTGATGCTGCACAGAATAGTGTAGGGAATTGTGGCATGGTGCACTGTCCTCAACACAGTGTGCCTGGATATATATCCAATAGAATGACATGAGATAAAGCCGAGTTAAAGTGTGCTACACCACTGAGCGGCCTTCCTGCTCTCAAATGCAATCTTCATTAGTTTGGATTTTGTTTTTCATCCAAAAAAATATTTTGTTCATTTTAACGTATCCGTGGTGACTGATAGCGTTCCTCACAGCTCCTTAGCATCGTGATTAAAAGGCCCTTGCTCCCCATCCCTCACCATGCCACAATTCCCTACACTATTCTGTGCAGCGACACGACAGGTGAGAAGCCTTGGAGAAACTGGCTGAACCCTGGGGCCGAGTGTGTAGCAGGCAGCACCGTGCAGGGGTATGCTAACCCACTCTGGTGTTCACCGAGATCACAACACGATTCATTTCACAGAAAGCATCCTCAGCGGCGCTTGGCTGTGCTCAGAGAATGGCTCCTCAGTATAGTCTGCTCTTCAGCCTTGCTGAGGTATGGAGAGGAAGCCTGGGAAACCCTGGGATCAGGTTTTTAGGACTGCAAATGATTAGCTGGATGGCACAGCTGTATAAACCGAGATGTCCTGGGAACGCCGGGGAGGCCGTGAGATCACTTTCCAGCTTAAGCCACCGACCGTGGTGGCCTTAGCTTCTTAGGGTTCAGAATTACCAGAGCATGTTTATAATAGTTTCTCTTATTTAATTTATTTTTTAATTAATAGACTCTTAGGTTTCAGATTTATAAAAAGATCGACAGACCCATAAAGCATTTCCATAGAGTCCTCAGTACCGTAGTGCTTGGGTCAAATTTGGGCTTTTCATAATTTTTCTTTGAAATGTGACTGACCTAGTGTATTTTCAATAGTTCTAATGTTTCTTCCCTACAGTGCTGAGGTAAACAGAATTGACTGTCTTTAGACTTAACTGTCTCTGTCTTCTTCCCTCTTCCTTACTGTGGGGTTAAAGCTAGACACCTTTGTCCCTCCTCTGAGGGAGTACGTAGAAACAGAGTCAGTGACCATCCACCATCAAGTAGGGCTCCACTGAGACCCAGGCTCTCAGGGTCGCCACAACTCAGTTCTAGCCTTCTGTTGGGGTTCCATGCTGGTTATCTGTTGTTCAGGATACAACCTCTGGGAGCAAGTGTTCTCCTGATCCCTGCGGCTGTGCGCAGACCATCTGTGGGACTCTGGGAAGCCCTAGCAGCTCTGGGCTGAGTTTGCTCTTGCTAAAGAGGTTTTATTTGCCAGAGCTTACTCAGAACCTAATTCAACAGTGTCGCAAGAAGGAAAATAGTTCTTACACCCTCTGCATTGTTCTCCTGACTTCCAGCTCAATGGCTTGTTGGCTTCTCTAGACTGCCCCGCCCAGAAACACTGCTCCCCTCTCAGTCCAATGCATGGTCTCCATCTTCCATGGAATGGTTGCGTCTTTACACTCAGTTTCGTCTCTTCATATTCTCTTTATTTTTTTAAAGTCTGTTTGTTCTTGTAAAATATACAGAGTATAACGTTTAGTGTTTCAAACATTTAATGTGTATGAGTTCATCATGCAGCTATACCACCCCACCCCAACTCCAGATCTTCTTTATCTTCTTGACTTAACAAACGCTAACTACTTTTCTCTCTCGGTCTTGGCCACGATAACAGCCACTCTTTCTTTTTTTATTTTAAAAACTATTTTATCTTGATTTATGCATACATATGTGTACAGTGGACATGTATATGCCTGTTAGTCTGGATGCCCACGGAGACCAGAAGCATAATATTTCCCTGGAGCTGTAGTCATCGGTGATTGCCAGCCACGTGCCATGAATCCTGGGAACACCGTTCATGTCCTCCACAAGAGCACGGCCTAACCATCTCTCCAACACTGGTGACAGTTCTTTCTATGAATCTGATGACTCCAGGCATCTTATAAATAGGACAATGCTATTTTTATAATCCTGTGTCTGGGGTATTTCCCTTAACGTAAAGACCTCCAGGATAGCTTGTGTTGCAGATGGTATCAAAATTTATTCCTTTCAAAGACCGGATAACTTTCAATTGTAGACATTTCCAATATTTTGTCTGATCAGTCATCCATGGATGGGCATCTGGGTTGTTTCCAGCTTTTGGCTATTCTGAATAATGTTGATATAAACATTGGTGAATAAATAACTTTTGAATACATCCATTCTCTCCCAGGCACATACCATATTGGAATTGTTGGACCATATGGTAATTCTGTCATGGGATTGTTTCTTTGTTTTTTTTTTTTTTTTAAAGGAACACTACACTATTGTTTACAGTAGCTCACGGTTTTATATTTCTACCATTCTTTTTTAAATAGCCAAAAATATTTCATACATCTCGAGTGCTCTTCATATGTATATGTTATTTTTGATGAGCTTTAAATGTACTACTGATTTATCACATCAGTGTCTGGACATGTTGAGATGCTCTGGGAAGTAAGATATCTCAAGAACAAAAGGAGAATCTTCACACAGGGTTCAGGTGAAGAATTCACATCCAGAGCGGAGATCTCACGTGCACATAAAGGAGCTCTCTGATCACTCCAGTGCAAAACCTGTTAATGATTCAGTCAGTGACCAAACGAAAGAATACATAGCGTTCCCCTTCTTAGGAGTGGTAAATGTGTAACTCCCAGGGCAGTGCTTGTGGAGTCCTTCAGTAGGGATTTTCCCAGCTCCTGTAGATGGTGCCCCCGCTGGGCTTCTGAGGTTTAATGGGGGACCATTTGCTTTCCCGGTTTTCATGGTGATGTGTTGGGAGAGAGGTGTGGAGGAGTGAGGCCCTAAGCCTTTCATTGTCACTATGTCTGCCCCGCCAGGACCAAGCCAATGTGCAGGCTAGGGATACCATGCAAAGGATTTGAGTTTTCAGCCTGGATTCCCTGCACTGAGACAGGAGACAGAGTAGAAGCAAGCGTCCTCCTCGTGTAGACCGGTAGTCTGGGGTTGGAAAGCCCTCCTTGCCCTCTGGTTCTTTGCTATTCACGTTTAGCGTTTTCAGGGAGCTACTGCTGGTGTCTCTGCTCTGCTCTTTTGACTTTTGCAAAGTCACTACCACCCTCTCTCACAGATCCCCAGCATCAGAGTTCCGTCCCATGATTCTTCACTGCTGCCGGCCTGTCCTGTTCCATTTTACGATCCCCAGTGGTCTAAGAAAATGGTCACGGCAGTGGTGGCGCATGCCTTTAATCCCAGTATTTGGGAGACAGAGGTAGGTGAATTTCTGAGTTCGAGGCCAGCCTGGTCTACAGAATGAGTTCCAGGACAGCCAGGGCTACACAGAGAAACCCTGTCTTGAAAAACCAAAAAAAGAAAAAAAAAAAAAAAAGGAAAGGGAAGGGGAAGGGGAAGGGGAAGGGGAAGGGGAAGGGGAAGGGGAAGGAAAGGCTCACTGATTGCTGAGACCAATGAGGTACCTATCACCTTCTGGTCTCCATCTCTGACTCTCTAGACTCGGGCTACCTAGACTGCTTGCAGTGTCTATACTCCATGCTGTGGCCCTGGGTGCTCTTCCCTCTTTGCCTCTTTGGCCTGTTCTCTAGACACTTGTTTTCTCTTTTCAAACTCACGTTTGGATGGAACTTCTCAGACCACCACACCTCTCCAAACTAGATAGAACTCCCCTGCTACATCCAGATACCCTTCTGGCCTCCCTTTCTCCCTGCGATCCGGGCAGCCTCGCCCACAGACAGCCGACCCTCATTAATGCTGCATTTACAGTACCTGCTACACTCCCTCTAAAGCAGCAGATACTTAATCTCCCATCGTCAAAGGACGCGCTTAAACATGAAGTTGTCCGGTGTCTCCTCTTCTCAGTTTCACGTGTCGTTGTAGGGCATTTCGCTGCCTAGCTCTCTCCCTCTTACCTGTTTGTGCTCTAGGGAAGAGAGTACTCGCTTCCCTGGAGCTCCCAAGTACCTGTATCGAAAGATACAGGCTCTTCTCAGATCATTTAGCCCTAATCACAGGTCAGAGCTGTAGAGGCACCTGTGTCCCCTCAACTGTGAGGTAGGAGGGAATGACACTTCCTGGAGAGCATCCAGCCGAGACACAGACTCTAAATTTGCTTCTCCCGCCCTGAAACATGGAACCAGACGGTATATATTGCCTCCTCTGTTTTGACAAGAACAAAATGGGAGCTTCATTATCAAGGAAAAGCCTAGCATACTCTCGAGGGTGAAGACTTATGTAAGTGGAACTGGGCAGATCTGGGGGGGGCGGGTAGGACTGGTACTTCTGTACCAACGGGCCTGGACTGGCCTGACACTGCATGCCATAACCAGGTTCAGCTCGCCCTGAGGGTCCCTCGGCTCTCTTCCCGAGCGAGCGTTCAAAGAGAGGAGAAAGGGAAAGGGCCCCACAGAGAACATTTGGTGACATGAAGGTTCCAGAACATACAGGCTAGGAACGGAGAGCGGCCTTCTTTCCCGTTTTGTCTTGTTAGAGAAAGTGGTTCAACATTTTTTGTTTTGAAATAACAAACACTGTTAGTCACCCTCCGGTTGGAGGTTGGAGAGTGACTCTGGGAGGATGGGGCGGCTTCCTGCTGGGCTCTTTGGAAACAGCCTTTCCAGCTGACAGAAAGCAGGTCTTCCTCCAACAGACATGACAGACATCTTTAAAATTCCTTCCCCGTCTTCAGATTACTGATTAAAGCTGATTCTTTGCTCTTCATTGAGCCCTCTTCACTGTCTCTGAGCCCTCTTACTGGCTCCAGCCTTGGGCATTTATATATCTCAGCACGGATTCAAGATGTATGCTCCCTGATATTCTAATACGTTCTTTAGAGTATTAGGGTCAGAAACCTGTGTGGTCTGAGTTTGTCACCACAGGCGACCAGCCCCCTTCCCTCAGAAAAGGCAGACAGAAAAAAAAAAAAAAAAAAGAGTGGGGAGAAGCCATTAGACTTTGACCTGCTCATCTCACGTGGTAATATCAGTGCTGAAGTGAGAGAAAAGCAAATCCGAACTTCTTTCCTCGTTTCCACAGATGTCTCTTTTTGTCCTTAACTGCGTAGGCTGGGATTTGTCTAGAAGCAGCATTGCAGGCATGCCTCCCCAGCAACCTGAGCGTCCCACCTCCCCACGTCCTGGCTTGTGACTTCTTACTGCTTTGCCAGGACCTTGAGTGATGGGCGAGACTTCTCTCAGACAATTGCTTCTTCGTTCTTGAGTAAGATGTAACCCCCCCCCCCCCCCCCGCAAAGGGTGCTTGTAAGTTACAAACTTGTCCCTTCCTCGGGGATCATCAAGTGATACGATTTATGAAAGGCGCTATTAACTATTAGCCTAGATGCCTTTTGTCTGTGACAGGTTTGTTTACCCTGAGAATGTCAGAAATAAAGTGTTCCCTGTTCAGTAACTGACGGAAGGGTGGCTAGGTCCTTCCATGGGGAATTCCCAGAGGCTTACACGTATCATCAGCCCTTGTGGATTTCGAGAGAGCTCAGAGAATGTCAGTGGGGATGAACATCAGACCTTGGAAACGAGGTTACCCACACTCTCAGATGTCTGTGTTTCAGACAGGTGTGCTCTGTTTGAGTTAAGATCGAGACTTAGAGCAGAACTCCTGTCCCGACGCTGTGGCGAGGCAGCGTCTGATGTGTGCCTACGATAGTATGTGACGTTGCTCATGTGCATTCCGGCGGCGATCATTAACGAGCGGAAAGCTGTTGTGAAGTGGACTTGAAAATGGCTGGATCAGCTGCTGTTCTGGCAGGACCAGGATGACTCAGAGTCTGACGAAAATGCCTCCATCAACAGCTTGTGTGCAGCCAGACTTGTGCTGAGAGAAGACAGTTTAGTCTCAAGCATGTTTTTTTAAAAAAAAAAGGGCAGTGGAAGTCTCATGAATTTTGTTTGGATGAAGGCTTAAGAATTTATATGTCAATAGAATCTCTGCTTCTTCATTGTAAGACCTACTCATCAACTGGAATTGGCGAGTGAGAGCTTTGTCAGTCAGCTGGGGCTGCTAGAACATCTAGATACCACAGGCTAGACAACTTAAAGGAAAGGAATGGATTCCTTACTGTTCTGAGGTCTAGGTCGATGTGTCTTCGGCTTGCAGGCGCCTGTCTTCCTGGGGTCTTCCCGTGGGTATGTCTGTCCTAAGTTCTTCATTTGGCATGTATACATATGATGGATGTACAGGTACATGTGTGTGAATGTGGAGGGCAGAACCTTACTTGCTATTGACCCAGGCCAGTCAATCTTTGAGGATTTCAATTTGTTTTGTGCACGTGAGTACATGCACACGTGTGTGCCCCTGAGGAGACCAAAGGGTGACCTTAGGTGTCTGTCATTCCCTCAGGAGCCACCACCTTAGTTTTTTTTTTTCATATGAGATCTTTCATTTTCCTGGGCTCATAGTTACAAGGCTGGCTTGGCTGGCCAGCAAGCCGCAGGTTTTCACACACCTCCAACCTCTCTAGAGCCCAAATGACAAGGACATGCCTTGGGACCCAGCTTTTTAAATGTGAGACCTAAGAATCAGACTCCGTTGTTCATACTTCCAAGGCCACGTGCACTCTGCCGACTGGCCAGTCGTCTTAGCCTGCCTCACCAGTCTGGTACTCAGTAAGCTGGCTGAGCTAGCCTTGGAGCCTGGAGCTCTGCCTGTCTCTACATCGGCCTTCCCAGAGTGAGGCTGGGATTACAGTTCATGCCTCCCCATCTCATGAACTGTTCATCTAAGTTCTGGAGATTGAACTCCAGTCGTTGTGCTTGCAGAGCAAGCGCCTTATTTAACCATCTCCCGAGTCCCTCATAGGACACGGGGTCACACTGAGTCAGTCACCTCTTACTTCGAAGGCCTTATCTCCAAACACACTCGAGTCCAGAAGTAAGGGGTGAGGGGTTAGGACTTTAACACAGGAAATCTGGGGAGCGTGGAGGTCAGCTCCAGCTGGCTTCAGTGGAGAAAGTTTACACTTAGGCTCTTTTCAGCATCTCTTTCCTCCTTATCTGACTTAGAGCGGGGTGGGGGGTGTCCCAGTTTTTGTTTCTTTTCTGGCTCCCATTCTGGAGACCGTGAGAACCATCAAGGCAACAATGGCCAATAAAAGAAAGTTGTGTTTAGCATCTACGTAGCGTCCCTTTCCTATTTATCAGAATTACAGCCCGCATTCCTATTTTCAGTTCGCTTCCTGGTCTCTAGTTCGGGGACCTTGAGGACGATCGGGAGAGATTGTGAGAGCATCGTCCTGCTTCCCAGTACAAGGGTTCTTATCCATCTTTGGGTGAGCAGGGCCTCCCTGCGGGCCTAGTCTTTCCCTCCACAGTCGCCCTTCCCTTTGGCCTTGAATCCCACACGCAGCTCAGCTGTCTCTGTGCCAAGGCCTTGGTAAGTAAGGCACGAGAACTTGGTATTGCTGTACATGCCGCTAGCCCGTGGGAAGAATTGGAAAGACTGGGATAGAACTTGATGCTTGTGAGATTCCCCCAAGAGGGTGGCAAACCCTTTCTGTGCACTCATTTGCTTGCTGGAGTACAGGAAACAGCCGTTCTTAGCATCCTTGGAATGCAACTGGGAGCTTCTACTCGGTGTCGTTGTAATTATCTTTATCACTCAAGTTAGTGTTTATTAGTGGCTTTTGCCTGTCCCCACCCACAAAATCCTTTCCCCTGCTGATCCCACACTGTCATGATGCAGATGCACCCAGAGCAAAGGCTGCTATGCATCTTGAGATACAAAGCTGGTTTCTATGTAAATATAGAGAGGCTCCTTCTTGTTGTTACTGCTGCTGCTGCTGCTGCCTTTACCGCAGAAGGAGAACTCATCACTAGGGTGCTGCTTAGGGGCTGGCGCTTGCTCCCTGAAGGCGGTGTGAGCCCTAGGTGAGGACTTGGTGAGGAGGGTGCCCGGATTCATGTGCCAACGTGCAATGATAGTTTCCCAATATGTAAACCAGGCACAAGACCACTCCTAGGATAGTTCAGGATTACATGAGACGATCGTCGAGTGTTCTTAACAGGCTTGTGGTAACCCGGTCGGTCACCTGATTTTCAGGGTGAAACTGGGAAAGTAAGGGCAAATGCATTTCATTTTGATGTCGCTGTCACTGTACAGGGAGCTGTCTGACCATCGGTGTTACCTGGGACCTCTATTTGCAAAGTCTGAGTATGCAAGTGCACATGAGACGTTCTCATTGGTCCACACGTTCATTGTCTCCACTCCCATGGTGAATAATAATCAAAGAACAGCTGCACAGTGCTCGGTGATGAGCAAACAGGCGAACGTGCTCCTCCATCTTCATGGATCAAACCGTCTTGATTCTGCTGTTCTCGAGATGCTGTAACTGCCTTATCTTAGATCGGGACACACCCCAGGAGCACAGAGAGCCAGTGTCAGGTATCTGTGGCATCCACAGTCTAACCTCTGCCAGGGAACACTTGTGTGGGTGAACAGTTGTCAGTAACAAGGAGACAGTACTATCATTCCCCAGATTCCTTAAAAACAGTAAGGCGCACAGTGGTGATGTGATGAGCTTTTGTGTTTTGAAGTTAGTGAGCGGTAGGTGGGAAAAGCTAAAACAAACAGAAACCAGGAACTTCAGAGATGGTAACTGTATGCCCTGTGTGTACACATATGCTTGGATAGCTGCAAACACACAAAGGTTTTTATGTACACATTTACATGTACATAAATTATTATGTATGTATTATGTATGCAGTAGTCCCCCATATCCTGAGAACACTGCTCCCAAGCCCCAAACAAGACCCAGGTTCACAGATGTTGTTTCACAAGTTATTTTTCAATGTTGCTGTGACATGTGTGCACACACCTACACACACATGCATGCACATATACATGCACACACATGCACAAACATGAGTGCTCAAGTTTACACACTCATGTCCATACACACATACACACATGCACATATACACATGCACAAACATGGACACATACATGCATATATACATGCACACATCTACACAAACATGAGTGCATAAGTGCATATACTCATGTGCACACACACATAAACACATACATGCATGTGCACAAACATGGACATATGCATGCATATATACATGCATAAATGTGAACAAACATGAGTGCATTTAAGTGCATACACTCATGTGCACACACGCATACTCACATGCACAAGCTCATTTGCACACACACTCATGTGCACACACATATACACATGCATACATGCATGTACACAAACATGGACACATGCATGCACATATACAGGCACACACATGCACAAACACGAGTACACACATTCACGCACACACATGGACCCACAAAGATTTGGGTTTCTAGAAGTGATGTTAGAGAATCACGTAACAGTGCAATCTAGTATCTTCTCATTAACTCTAGCACAGAATTGGTGGCAGATTTTGAATCACCAAGAAAACAGGCATTTTCGGAATGTGTCTGGAAATGCTCTGTGTGGTGCTGGGCTGTGGGAGAGACGATGCCTCCTTAGTGCTGGTCTGGGGCTGGAGGTCAAAAGTCCTGTTTAAACCTGAGTTTCGTTTAACTCTTTCCTTCATACTTCATCCTCCATCCTCCTGTCTTCGTCTTCCCCAGGTGACATCATTGTTGTTTAATGAATAACTTTCGCAGTTTACGGCTCACAGTGATGTGAGCGGAGAGAGCTCAGAGTCTTCATTCTGTCAAACTGAGCTCTCCCTCTTGTCATCATCTTGAGTCAGTGTGGGGCATTTGTACAATCCTGTGTTCATCCACTCGGGGTTTTATTAACCAAGCCTATAGTTTTCTCTTCTAAGTTGTGCATGTTCTGCATATTTTGATCACTGCATGATGTCCACAATTATGGCCAGTATAAGGTCATTTCATCTCCCATGCTCCCTTATGCTTACCCCTCCACCAAGTCCCTTACAGCCTCTGGTTGTTGTGTTTTTTTTAAATACTTTTCCAGAAAGCCATTGAGTGGGAGCTCCATAGCATTCTGCCCTGTCAGAGTGCCCTCTTTCAGTTACCAGGTGTGCGTGCAAGTCCCCTTCCTGTCTTTTTACAGCTGTGTAATTCTTTTCTTGTCTTACCACCGACTGGCATCTTTGTGCGTCATTTCACTTATGGAAGCACTTTATATTGCTTCCAAGTTAGGATGGTTATAAACAAAGTTGTTGCAATCATCTCTGTGCAGATTTCCATCTAGTCGCTAATATCTAAACAGCGTGGTTTTTGGTTCACTCAGAGAGAATTTACAGTAGGTACTGGCTTCTTATGTGTTCTTGCTGCTCCGTATCTTTGCCAGCCTTTAGTATTTATTGTCCGGTTTGGATTTTCGCCATTCTGGTAAGCTGCGAGGAGGTCTCCCCAATGTTATCTCAGATTCACTGTGGGAAAAATATTTAACATCCCCATGAAGGCAAAGTAACACTGCAATAGTCAGCTCCAAACAGAGGAAGACATTGGAAACAGCAGAGCCATCCCACAGCAATGCTAGCAGTGTTAGAGAGAAGAGTTAAGTATGTGCTTTGTCGTGGTATATTTTGAAAACAGTCCCACCGGGAGCATAGGTCCCTGGTTGTCAGGTGTGAACAGTTGTACTCAAAAACATAGAAACAATCATCACTCTGGGCTTCGAGTATTTGCTTCTGACTCTGTTTTAAAATTGTATGTATTTAATGTGTCGAGCATGGGATTTGTTGTACATGTGCAGCGCAATGCAGCCACTGTGTATCTGTAAGTCCAGAGTTTACTGTCTCTCTGTGTGTCAGAGCACAGAAGGTTTCTCTGTTTAGTAAATTCAGGGTATAGGACGGTTACCATGGAAACCCTGTTATACATTGGACCAGCACCTTGTCTGGCCTGTGCATCTGAAGTTTTGTACCCAACGTTCATCCCCGATCCTCCCTCTAGCCCCTGGCAACCGGAATTCTACACTCCACGTCTATGAATCGGGCTCTTTTACGCACAAGCGAGTTCTTGCATCATCTGTCATTTGGGGTTTGACTTATTAATTCTGGATTGAGACCTCCTCGGTTTCAGGTCTTTCAAGTTGCATACGTCATCATTAAAGCCGCCAATGCCCCTCGGCCTGGAAACTGGATTTTGGAGCGCTCCGTGGATGGCATCAAGTTCAAACCCTGGCAGTACTATGCCGTCAGCGACACAGAGTGTTTGACCCGCTACAAAATAACTCCACGGCGGGGACCTCCCACTTACAGAGCAGACAACGAAGTCATCTGCACCTCGTATTATTCAAAGCTGGTGCCGCTTGAACATGGAGAGGTATGGTCTGCATCGCAGAAATGGCTTTCTGTCATCTGAGCACCCCTCCCCCCACCTCAAATGTCACCATGATATCTCTCATAGGAACCTACGCTGAACATTCAAACCAATCACCCTTAACCCAGAGGTGTGCGCATCTGCTACCTCACTGTTTAAAGTAGCCTTGACGGGTCTCAGTCTCGATTTCATCCCAGCCCAGGGTTCTCTCAATCTTCACTCTGCTGTCCTCTACCCCCTTAGAATCTTTCTACAAGACCAGGGCAAGAGCATGTGTATATTGGAGAGAAGTCAGGCATGGTGATACATTAAGTGTAATTCTAGCATTCCGGAGGCTGAGGCAGGAGGATCATGAGTTGGAGGGATACATAGCTTTGATTTTACTCAAACAGGGACAGATGAAGATCAGAGGGCAAAGGTGCTTCCGAAAGGTGTGTCGCTCCTCCCTCTCCCTCCTGTTCAGAGATGTGGAGAGTGGAGCTGCCTGGGAACTAGGTGCTCAGTGTGTACCTCGGTAATCTCTGAGGAAACAGAAACAGTGCGTTCGTCCAGCACCTTGCTTGATGGGTGACCCCTGTGAAAACTCTCAGGTGCTCTCCATGGTGGGAGCTGGACAGGAAGATCTTCAGTTACAGAGGTTAACTAAGATGGCAGGCATCCTTCAGTTTGGGGTGTAATTTTCCTTACCCTTCCCAGCCTGTCCATGGCATTGGGCATTTGCTTCTGAGAAGCTATATGCATAATAGACCCCCCGCAACACGAGGAGAGTTCCAGAAATCTCTGATGTAGAAGGATGGGTAACCCCCCAAACCGAGGCAAAGCTAGGGCTACTGTTTATGACTACCTAGCATGTGTTAGATGAGGTTTTTGTTTGTTTGTTTTTAGATTTATCTTTGGAATGATTCTGTCACAGGGCTTTATTGTACCTGTGTACATGTTAACGTGTGCATACAATTGACATGTATGTTTGCCTGTGTGCAGATTCACACATCACTCATCAATGGCAGACCCAGCGCTGACGACCCCTCACCCCAGTTGCTGGAATTCACCTCAGCACGGTACATTCGCCTTCGTCTGCAGCGCATCAGAACACTCAATGCAGACCTCATGACCCTTAGCCATCGGGACCTCAGAGACCTTGACCCTATTGTCACAAGACGTGTGAGTAAGGGTGGAGTCCCTGGTCACTGTGACAACCTTGGTTTCAGGGCACATTCTCTTCTTCATTTCCTTTGGTTGGCTTCTTGCCTTCCCAGCTATCCATATTTTACTGATGGTTATCTCCTGTCATTTGTTATAAAGCTGGCTTGGCGGTGATGGCCCCAGCATGCACTCCTCGGGCCTCCTGTCTCCCTCCTAGTTGTTTCCATAGTGTAGTCACTTGGAGAATGTAATGACCTTTGTCCTAAATATCCCAGCCTGGCTCCATATCTGAACTTCAGCAACGCAGGCATTTTAATTTTTTTTTAAATGATAAAATTTGAGAAACATGCAAGCAAGTATTTACATGGTAAGTGTCCAGTTGAGTACGAAATGCACGTGTGGACAAACATTGTATGCCACTCCCTTCACTTCAGAGCGAGTTACTAGGTTGTGGGTAGCTGGATGTGTAACTCTGCTAAACTTTGTCAAAGAAGATGCCATGTTTTAGCCAGACCAGCAATGTGGAATCCCTGAGCCTATCACACACACTTACAAACAGCTGGTGGTGGCAGGCAGGCACTGTGGGCTGCTGGGGCACCATGCCATGGCTCCCCCTGGCTCATCCTGGTGGTGTTCATTTATATGTCTCTGACCATCCAGGTTGAGTCTGTCAGAACTCATAACAGTTGTTTGGGTTTGGGTGGGGGGGTGTTGTTTGTTTGTTTGTTTGTTTTTGGTTTATTTTTGTGTATCTTGTGTTCAGATCAAGTTAGAGAAATCCTCTCAGTGAGGTTTTAGGTTCACGTTGAAGCCATGAAGAACTCTGTTCTGATGAACAGAATTTCCATTTTGGGTGAAATCCATCTTACCTCCTTTTGTCGTTTGTATTGCTGTATTATTGACCCTCTCTGTGGTGTCTCAAAAGTGACTTGCTTTTGCCAGGTTTCCAAAGATGTTATTTTAACTTCTCTTCTAACAGCTTTGTGGTCCTAGCTTCTACACTGGTCATCCTTCCCACATCAACCTTTGTGTTTGGTATGAGGGTCTCCTTTATATCCACATGTGATGCTGTAGGGCCAAGTGGCAGAAATGATTGACTTTCTTCCATGATGCGTCCTTACATCCTGATGCTGCTGTCAGGCACTGCTGGACTTTTATTTCTCCCGAGTCTGTTTCTGGAAGAATTACCCTATTGGTGAATTGATCTAACCCCATCCCACTGATGCACTGGTCTATCTCTAGGCAATAGCAAGCATTTGCTTTCTGCAGCTTTATGCTAAATATCATGGGCAGGTACTATATTGGTCCAGATGGGCTATTGTAGATTACTGGCATTGTATTTTAAATCTTTATTTTTTGTGTACTTTTGTGTTTCTATGTAAACTTATTCTACATGTATCTACGCCCCCAGAGGCCAGCTGAGGATGTCATGTCCCCTCCAGCTGGGGTTGCAGGGAATTATGGGTTGCCCAGCATGGGCACTGGGAGCTGAAGTCTGGTCCACTGGAAGAAAAGGAAGTACTCTCAAGCATGTCTCTAGAACCCTTTATATTTTCTTTAAAAATACTAGAATCAGTTAATTTCTACCCAAAGATAAAAACACTTGCTAAGATTTTCACTAAGATTCCATTCTTGGGCTGGTGCGATGGCTCAGCAGGTAAGAGCACTGACGACTCTTCCAAAGGTCCTGAGTTCAAATCCCAGCAACCACCTGGTGGCTCACAACCATCTGTAATGAGATCTGACGCCCTCTTCTGGTGCATCTGAAGACAGCTACAGTGTGCTTATGTATAATAATTAATAAATCTTTGGGCCAGAGCGAGCAGGGACTGAGTGGACAGAGTTGATTGGAGTGAGCAGGGCTGACCAGAGTGAACAGAGGTCCTAAAATCTCAATTTCCAACAACCACATGAAGGCTTACAACCATCTGTATAGCTATAGTGTACTCACATACATAAAATAAATAAATCTTTAAAAATAAATAAAAATATTCCATTCTTTAGATCAATACAGGAAGAAATTTGGAAGATATTTAAACAATATTGAGTCATTCAATTATGGTCTCAATGGTGCTCTCTGCATTAAGTCCACTCGCCAATATTGCTTATTAGTAAAGGTATTATTCAAAGATGTAAGAAGAAATCAAAGACATGCAACATGTGTTTGTAGGAGTGACTTCCCATCATTTGTAGCTGGCACAGATATGTGCACAGATAACCTTTAAAAAAAAAACCAACCACTAGAAACAATAACTAACGTCAGCAATGGAGTAAGGCCAAACCAGTCAATCAAAGTAGGCACATTTCTATATAATGCTAATGAGCAATAAAAAAAGAAAATCAAAAAGAAAACCTATTAATATGAAGAGCATGAAGCTATGATGCAAAGTGATTTAAGAAAAAAGTGACTTTTCTTCTACTCGTGTGCCTGGCATGTGCACTTGGCGGTGTGTGCTCCCAAGAATCTACATCTAGATGATGATGTTCCCTCCTGAACACATCCTGGGCACCTTGCCCTAACCCTGACCCTGACCCTGACCCTGACTCTGACCCTAACACTCTAACCTTAAAGGTTAATTCCCTCAAAATGGAGCAGGGTCAATAATGAAGAGGGATGTTTGGCTTAAGACAAAACCATGTTGAAGAATTCCTTTAGACCCTCAGGTCCTCTTGCTGAGCTAATCTGAGCATTATTGCTTTGAACTGAGCATCAAGAGTCTTTTGTGTGTGAAATAAACATTCAAATGTACACTTACTTAAGTTTAGAGCACCAAAAGTCACTCCCGAGCCCAGGTGAGATATTTGTGGTGCACCACTGCTCATTTTGCGCCAAAATGAAGGTGTTTTTTAACTTCTGTTTGTTACACTCTTTTTCCTCAGTATTACTATTCGATAAAAGACATTTCTGTTGGAGGCATGTGTATTTGCTACGGCCATGCTAGCAGCTGCCCGTGGGATGAAGAAGCAAAGGTTCGTCTTAGTTTTTTATACATACTGACTCTCCTACTCTATCATGTGACTCTCTGGGGTGGAATTCAGGTTGTCAGGTCTGATGGCCAGGGAGATGACTGAGTCATCTTGTCTGCCTGCTTTTCTGGTTTTTTGTTTTGTTTTGTTTTGTTTTTGTTTTGTTTTGTTTTTATACTGAAAAGCATATTGATAAACATCAGAGAATCATCATCCAAACTACACTAAAATCTTTTCATAATTAAAGTATTGATAAAGATTCCCAACCCCTAAAGTCAATGCATCTTTTTAAAGAACACTCTTGTTAGTTAATACGCATTTGTTTGTAATCGGGCTATGCGTGCATCTCCTCCAGAAGTGCAACACTGATAACTTGATATCACGATGACATGGGACAGTCCCAGATCCCTCACCATAAAGAGCTACCATTTACTGACTTTTTGACATGATCTCTACATGTAGACTGTGCACTGTACATATGCACCCCCCTAACTCAATAAGTAAATGTTAAAAATCATTTTAATATAGAATGTGGGCTGAGGGTGTGTCTCACTTTTTTTTTCTTAAATAAAATTAAGAATAAGACATAGGTAAAGTTTTGAGCTTTTGCTCCATATCCTTGTTTTGCCCAGCAACTACAGTGCCAGTGCGAACATAATACGTGTGGTGAGAGCTGCGACAGGTGCTGTCCTGGCTACCATCAGCAGCCTTGGAGGCCAGGAACCATTTCCTCTGGTAACGAGTGTGAGGGTAAGTTCACTTATAACATAGAGATTGAAGGCTCCAGCTTCATACGGTGGTTAAACTCGTGGCGTCTTAATTGTTATAAATATTACTTACTTACTTTTTCAGCATTTCAAATACTACCCAAGCCAAGCATTTAAGGGCTGAGACATTTAAGGGCTGAGGGGTCCTTTTAGATTCACTATTTTACCTAAGTTTCTTAGCCTGTGCGTTTCTTCATTAGCTACAAATCTGAAGTTGAGATGAATGAATGACTTGATTATGGTACTGGGTATTGAACCTATAGGAGTCTACCATACTGAGAAAGGTTCTACCACTGAAGTACCTCTCTAGCTATCTTGGCCGGTGATGTGGCTCAGCAGGTAAAGGCACTTGCCACCAAACCCAATGACCTGAGTTTGCACTCTGGGATCCACATGGTGGAAGGGAAGACTCAGCTCCCATAAGTTGTCCTTGGATGTTTACATGCAGCTATGGCCTGCATACACACACACACTTTAATAAAAATTTCTTGAAATTAAGATTTTTCACTTTGTCTCTCTCCTTCCCACTTTTTTTTCTGAGAGTTTGTTATATGTTAATACAGTATATGTTATTCAAATTACTGTATATGTTTATTTGAATATATTAGTAAAATAAAATTGATATGTATTTGAAATATTTGAAATAAATATTTCACATAAAATTGAAATAGATTTTTATTTGAATATACTATTCAAATAAAATTGAATGTATTTTTAATGTTTCCTATGTGGGAAATAGCATAATAATGTATACCATTCCACAGAATTGCTTTTTAAAAACCATTTTTTTTAAATTTAGCTTTCCCACATGTCTCTGCATGTTTTGCCTGCTTACATGTCTGTATGTTACTTGCATACCTAGTACACAGGAACGAACATTAGATTCCCCAGAACTGGAATTGCAAATGATTGTGAGCCTCCATGAGGTTGCTGGGAATTGAACCCAGGTCCTCTACAAGAGCAGTCAGTGCTTTTACCTTCTGAGCCATCTCTCCAGCCCCTGGAATTGCTTTTAATTTTAGACCTGGGTCTCACATTTATTCAACAAGCACTCAATCCCTGATCCCCACTCCAAGCCTCCCATATCATCTTTTGAGGGGGACACAGGGTCACCTTATATGGTGTAAGTGATGGTCAGACTCTGTCATGCTTCAGACTGTAAACTCTGAAATAGCATGCGTACACTGCCACACCCACCCAGTACCTTTGATTACTTTGATGGCAATCCCCATTTCCTCCTCTAGACTATTATCTATATCTTTTTAGAAAGTATTTATTTATTTAATGTGTATGGCTGTTTTACTTACATGTTTACATGTAGCCTATGCTATGGTATCCATGGAGGCCGGAAGAGGGCATCAGATCCCCCGGGACCGGTGTTAAGGATGGTTGTGAGCCACTATGTGAGTGCTGGAAACAGAACCTGGATCTATGGAAGAACAGCCATCTTAACCCTGGAGCCATCTCTCTAGCTCTTGCCTAGATCTTACGGAATTATTTATGTTAGAACTTTAAAACACAGACCCTTCATGAAATAAGGGTTTTCTTTAACTGGGACATGTCATGTGCATTAATTGAGATATTAAAATATTTCCTAGAATGCAACTGTCACAACAAAACCAAAGACTGTTACTATGACAACAACGTTGCAAAGGAGAGGAGAAGCCTTAACACTGCCGGGCAGTACAGCGGAGGAGGGGTTTGTATCAACTGCTCCCAGAATACCATGGGGATCAACTGTGAAACCTGTATCGACCAGTATTACAGACCTCACAAGGTAAGTGTCTGCTCCTTGCCACTGCCGAGCTCCTCTGCCTTCTGGATGGAAGACATGCCTCGTTAACTCTCAGCCTCTGTCTGAAGGATAGCTTCCTTTCTTTATATACCATGGGACTGGTGTTCTTCAGATTTTTATCTTCTACAGAGGCTCGCTTTCTTGCTTAAAGTGGGAATATGTGGCTATTGTTATTCAATTTGAATTGGGGGTCCTGCGGGGTATGTAATCGCAGATAATTCTAACTATAAACGTGCAGATTCGGCTAATAACTAAAGGGGCCATACCTTAGCCACTGGATGCAGTCATTCAGCCCCCAATCGACTTGATGAGCCCCTGGAGTTGGCTTGCTCATTGGCCATGTTCAACGATGACAGTAATAGGTGACAGAGAGAAAGGGGAACAGTGAAGAGAAGAAAGGATGACATGTAGCTGTGACCATCAAAAAGATGTTTAGAGTTTCTCGCCTGGGGCCGATTTATCTTCCTGGCGTCTACATCCCATTACACAAAGTCACTGTGATAGTCTCACCCTGAGCAGGATGCTGATACCTCTTGGTTGACACTGCGGTTATTGTTTCAAACAATGCTGTTATTTCTGGCGAGGTCATCCAGGACAACTTCTGTCTTGCAGGTATCTCCTTATGAGGACCACCCTTGCCGTCCCTGTGACTGTGACCCTGTGGGGTCTCTGAGTTCTGTCTGTATCAAGGATGACCGCCATGCTGATTTAGCCAATGGTAAGGACTTGGTCTGCTGTGAGTGCAGTTGATCAGGGTGTACTGTTTGTGCTGGGTAGACTCATCACCAGGATGTAGAGATGTGAGGATTTGATCCTGTGTCCAGTCTCTTTATTATCTTCTACATACATTGAGCCCTGTAGTGTGTGGGGCTTCTGTGCATCCCTTCATTCTCTTACTCTGACTCTTGGAGGGTCATGTTGTTGTGTGGGTATCCCAGTTATTCCTATGGCTATGTAATATTTGTTTAGCTATATCACATTTTACATACCCAAGTGGGTATCAGTTGCTGCGTGGAAATATTTAAAACCTGATATTTCTATTCACCGAGGGATCTAAAACATTGACTGCAGCTGTAGTGTGCTCGCCCACACACATTTAGTGGATAAGCCTTCCAGCTGTTAAGAATAACACTGCTAAGCTGGGCATGGTGGCGCACGCCTTTAATCCCAGCACTTGGGAGGCAGAGGCAGGCGGATTTCTGAGTTTGAGGCCAGCCTGGTCTACAGAGTGAGTTCCAGGACAGCCAGGGATATACAGAGAAACCCTGTCTCGAAAAACAAATATATATATATATATATATATATATACATATATATATATTCAAAAAATAAACTTATAAGAATAACACTGCTATGAACATTCATATATATCTAATTTTGTGAGTGTATATTGTATTTTACTCTGGGATCAGGAGTGGAGTTGCAGTATCAAGGCACTGCCTGCGGGCTTTAATCTCATTGCCTCTCTTCATACCAGCGCTACAGTAAACTGTGGCCCATGGGCCAAATAGGCACGCTGTTGTGTTTAAACTGTGTATGTTTGCCTATGTACAGTCCGTGGCTGTGTGAGAGCAGTTAAGTGTGACTGTCTGCTTAGCTTTACCTGAAATCCTGCTCAAAGAGGTTACAGTTGTCACGCGTTGGCCCTCTACAGAAAGTTTGCAGGCCCCCTGCCTTAAACCGTAGAACTTCACATGTTACTCAGTACGATGTTTCTCCCCCAGGAAAGTGGCCCGGGCAGTGTCCGTGTAGGAAAGGTTACGCAGGAGATAAATGTGACCGCTGTCAGTTTGGCTACCGGGGTTTCCCAAATTGCATCCCCTGTGACTGCAGCACTGTCGGAAGCCTGAATGAGGACCCGTGCACAGAGCCGTGTCTTTGTAAGGTAAGTGTGGAAATTAAGGAAGCGTTGAGTCTCTTCTGGGGCTCTCTGCTCCCCTGGCACAGATGATCAAGTCCTGCAAAGAGCCGGAAGGCTTAAGTTAGAAGCAGCATGTGGCAGCAAGATGGCCCCATTCTGTGCCCTTGGATTGAGACGGACACCCGGCTTGCTCTTTTGCGGCACCTCTGGATAATGACCCTGGATTCCCGAGGTGTTTCTGTGGCTTCTTAGATGAAACCCAATACTGCGTGCCATTTTCTTGGCATTGCCTCCCAGCTCCGTGTTTGGAGGAGAACCAGGTACATACTGAGTTTCCCAGAACTCTAATGAAATGCAGATCTGTTATCTTGCACTTCTCTTGAAAGAGACTTGTATAATCCCAGGAATGCACACACGCAGTGCCCGAGAAGGGTCTTATTTGGCCATATGATATTAATAACCATTTTCCCCCGGAATTCTTGAGATTTCCTGTTTGTACCTCCTGCCTCATTCCCATAAAAGCAGAGTCTTCGGCCTATGTCACATGTGACCCAGAATAAGCCCGAGCATTTATAAGTAAAACAAATAGTTATACAGCCCTCTTTTTTATAGGGAAGTGTTAGCACCAGCAAGGCTTGTTGTGTATGCCTGTATTCCTAGTGCTGAGTGGGTCTTCTGGAAGGGTTTGAGAAGTGGAGATGAGCCAGTTAGCTTGGGCTGCACAGTAAGATCCTGTTTCAAAAGGAATAATAATAATAATAAAACAAAACAAGTTTATTTCAATGTATTAAGTCTAACGTCTTAGACTTGTTCTCGGTGACAGAATCAGGCAAGCTGTCACAGGCTCTCTTCTCATAAATACTCCTGGCCTGAGGTTTCCCACGTTCTTTGAATAATATTTATTTAACTGAGTATTTATTACCTGTTTCTGTGGACTCTCCTCACCAAGACCACGTGCATGTCTGTCTGTCTGTCTGTCTGGATACACCAGCCTCACCAGCTAATCTTTTTTTTTTTTTTCTTTTAACAGAAAAATGTTGAGGGTGAGAACTGTGATCGCTGCAAGCCAGGATTCTATAACTTGAAGGAACGAAACCCCGAGGGCTGCTCCGAGTGCTTCTGCTTCGGAGTCTCAGATGTCTGCGACAGCCTCACATGGTCTGTCAGTCAGGTGGGAGACACTGCCGCTTCCTTAACCAGCAGGTCGCGGTGGAGGGGGTGCATCTGCGGCCATGTTAGGAAGCCAGGAGGCCAGAGTCTTCCATTGGAGAGACTAAGGCACCCATGCAAGGCAGCCCACTCCTAAAGCATTGCTATGTGCTTGTACTAATTCACGTGCTTATTGCCATATATGTTTTCCAATTGAGACAATTGGCTGGAACAGTGGTGCTGCAGGATATAACCTGTTGCCCTGTCTTCTGTAGGACACACATTGGGGCATGGGAGTTTCTCATTTTGGAGTGGGAGGCATCCCAGGGGTAGAAGAAGAACAAGAGTAGAGGGTGTGGAATTCTAGAGCAGGCAGGCTCTCGGGTGTGGGGAGGGCTGGCACTGTGAGTCTGGAGGGTTCACAGGGTGACAGCTGGAAGTTAGGGAGGGGCTGCTGGGCTCCGGGTTGACCACTACTGACCTCTGGAGTCACCTCACTAGGGGGCTATCCTCACCCCCTGGGCAAGAGAGACATTGCAGTATAGAGTCTGAGGTTAAAAAAAATTTTTTTTTATCATTTGGCTATGAAGCAGAGTGAAGAAAGAAAAGATGGTCAGAAGCAGGAAGATATTTTAATTATGATACTTATAGTCTGAGCACCTTGTAGCTAAGATGCTGGGAGCAGAAGCATTTTGAATTTTCTTTTTGGGAATATATATATATATATATATAATGTAATATATTATATTTTATACATATTATAATATATTATATATTATATGGTATATATATGGTATATATATATTCCAATATAATATATTATACAAATTTTATAGATATTATATTTCTTTCTAATTTGTATATATAATATATAACATATAATATACAATTGATGATATATAGTATAATAGATAATAAATATATAACATTGGAATATATAATAACCCAATATAATATATATGGCTATATATTATATAACATTTATATATATAAACATTAATCTATATTATAAACATATAACAAATGTATATAAACATATATAAAACATATATATATATATATATATATATATATATATATATATATATATATATATATATATATATATATATATATATACATATTCATGCCTCTATACACCTTGCCCACATAGCCTGAATACAGTTTTTGTGTACTGTTTTGGGTGTACCTGTTTTATGACTCAAATGATGTCATGTGTGAGGATTCCCGTATATGACTCCAATAACTCTGGATTTGGGGACTTTTTAGATTTGGAATATTAATCCTATTAGTATCTTTGCTCTTATTAAAAATCTAAAATGTGAGGTTGAGTGGAGTGAGAATTTTGGTTTCTAAAAAAAACAACAGAATCAAGAATGTGCTTTCATTCTTTTAAAAAGATTTATTTATGTGAGTACATTGTAGCTGTCTTCAGACACATCAGAGGAGGGCAGAAGATACCATTAAGATGGTTGTGAGCCACCATGTGGTTGCTGGGAATTGAACTCAGGACCTCTGGAAGAAAAGTCAGTGCTCTTAACCACTGAGCCATCTCTCCAGCCCACGTGCTTTCATTTTAATCCCGGGTGTGGGGATGTGGGGCTGCTTCAGACTGTCTGCAGCAGCTGACTATGACTTGCCTCATGCTTTAGTAGAAGTGCTATTTTTCCAGCTGTGGATAGTGTCCGCAATTTCGTGATGTTTGGAATTCTGGGGACTTTATTTAGAATTTATATTAAATTCCAAGGCCTTGAGAGGTGAGGGGCTGTTGGTTGGTTGGTTGCTATTTAAGTAGTCCTGGGCAAAAAGGAAATAACGAGAAGAAATCAGACATCCTAATGGCAAAGATCAAAGTTGCCCCAAGGATCTGGCTGGCACCTTCCGTCAGCAGGAAGTAGTCTAAGGATAACGTCACCCCATTTACCTCTACCCTTTTCTTTCTCCTATCCAGTGTTAGGGTTGAAAGGGTAGAAGCAGAAGAAGGGTGGAGAAGGGTAAAGAAAGAAAAACTCACAAAGTAGAGAAGACCAGTTACAGCCAGGTGTGGTGGTGCATGCCTTTAATCCCAGCACTTGGACTTGGAGGCAGGAGGATCAGGCAGAGGAGGCCAGCCTGATCTACATAGTGAGTTCTAGGCTAGACAGAGCAGCTTAGTAAGGCCCTGTCTCAAAAAACAAAACCTAAACTATATAACCCTGATCTTCATGGCTGTGCTTCTTCGGTTGTGTGTAACTGTGTGGGTGGAGGTGTGTGACATGCGCTTAGCCTTCCTCGGTCCTAGCAGGAAGCCCTTCACTATGCTATGGTGGCCACAGCTCTGCTAGCTCTCTCTTGAGCGCAAACTCACTCCATCTGTCTCCTCAGAGCAAAGACATTTACGCAGGACTTGGTGCACTCTAAGGCGACCCTGATACCATGTTCTAAACAACAACGTCTTCCTCTTCTTCTTCTCCTCCTCCTCTTCCTTCTTCTCCTCCTCCTCCTCTTTTTTTTTTTTTTCTTTAGGTGGTCAACATGTCAGGGTGGCTGGTCACTGACTTGATCAGCACAAATAAGGTCCGGTCTCAGCAAGATGCCCTGGGTGGACACCGTCAGATCAGCATCAACAACACGGCGGTCATGAAGAGGTTGACTTCCACTTACTACTGGGCAGCTTCTGATGCTTACCTCGGAAACAAGGTGTGTGTGTGTGTGTGTGTGTGTGTGTGTGTGTGTGTGTGTGTGGTGGGGGATGCCAAGCTATAAATCTCAGGGAGTATTAAGACTTTAAAGCATACTTCCTGAGTTTGCTAGTGCTCGTGGCCAGCACCCTGCACACATATTCTGTACTAGATCTCTCTAATCCTCTTGGACTTCACATTACAACATCCCATCGTCCTCTGCTCAGCTGCATCTGGTTCCTAAACAGTGTCTTGTGACTCTTACTCCCTTCACCGTGAATGATTTACCCTTTGTTCCTCTGGGTCCCTGAGTAACTCAGACCTTCTTGCATAGTTCCCAGGAGACTCTGCGCTTGGCACAGCAGAGGATACACAGGGAGACTCTCCTTCAGTGGAGTGTCTGCCCAGCTCCCATTTCCACATCAATACAAACTGCTGCTCACGGGCGGGTCACAGGCACGCAGAGTAATACCCATTTCATTTAAGGAAAATGCAAGACAAGGATCTACATGGTTGACTGTCCAGAGAGCTGATCGAAACTTCTTGTAATTGGTGCTTGGTTTCCACTAGCCAGTTAATTAGGCCTGGTCTCTCCAGATTCTGACCGACTAGTAAATACAGCCAAGGGCATCCATTTAAAGGACTTTATAGTTTGGTTTAAGGTGATGCTGTACCTTTATAATAAACTAAACTTCTAGTTATTTTTATTGCTATGTTTTCTGATTTGTATATACGTAGGGTGTATGAATATATAGAGAACCATCTGTCTGTCTGGTTGGAGAACAGGCTCTTGATGTGTATCTGTGTCTGGCCTTGCATTTACACACCTGCCTCAGACTCCAGAGTATCAGAAGTATATGTGTGTGCTTCCACAGGATGCCGAACTTGTATACTATAATACATGACATGCTCTGTTTATAGGATATTATCACCAGAGAGCTTTAAAGAATATTTTTGAGATTTCATGATTGTCTCATTGCAGTTTGAATTTTGTGATGTATTCCTCATGGAAAAAAAAAACAAAACTCTCCAATATACATTAGTGACCCTCCAGTATATGTTAATGGGCATCCCATATATACATTAGTTATCCCAGTAACTAACCCCTTATATATGTTAATGGGCATCCCTCATATACATTTAAAGGAAAAAAATATTTTGAGAGCTTCCTTTAAATGACATGTCTAACAGGATTGGCAGTAGTGAAAAGGTTCATTTAAGTAAAATAGATATGGCTGCCAAGAGGGGTCAGCTGGAAAAGGTGCTTGATTCTGAGTCTGACCTGGGTTCACTGCCTAGGACCCACGTCATAAAAGGAGAGGGCCATCATCTTCCACAAGCTGCCCTCAGACCTCCACACCTATGTCACGGTGTGCATGCCTATACACAAATACATGCAATAAAATCCATTTCAATTAATTAATTAATTAATTAATTATACATTTGGATGTTTATCTTGGGGACTTGTAGAAGAATTATATATCTTCAAGTGTCAAAGATTTTTTTTTATTGTAATCATATCTATGAAATAGTATCTAGTAGTTCTCCTGCCTATATCTACTCAGGTGGATCTTAGCAATGGTTTCCCCTGACTTAAGGTTGTAACTGTTGTCTCCTGTCCCTCACCCTCACCTTACTCTTCCAGCTGACAGCGTTTGGTGGGTTCCTGAAATACACTGTGTCTTACGACATCCCAGTGGAGACGGTGGACAGTGACCTCATGTCTCATGCTGACGTCATCATCAAGGTGGCTGATTTGATTTGCTGTAGAGATTGGGGTCTGGTGGAGTGGCACACACATGAGCACATACTCCTCGTGTGTGTGTGTGTGTGTGTGTGTGTGTGTGTGTGTGTGTGTGTATTGTGTGTGTTTATCATATATATGCACAACTGCACATGCATGTAGGGAAATAATGAGTTCAATCAACTGCTCCCTCCTGATAACTCTGGATTGGGCCATATACTCCCTCGCATGTTTGCTCTAAGAGCTTGATTGCTGGGTACAGAACTTAATTTCGGGACATTAAATTGAATTACAAGTGTCTTTCCCCTCCATTTCAAATGATAGGGAAATGGGCTCACCATAAGCACAAGAGCTGAGGGCCTGTCCTTGCAACCCTATGAGGAATACTTCAATGTGGTTAGACTTGTGCCTGAGAACTTCCGGGACTTTAATACCGGAAGGGAGATTGACCGTGACCAGCTGATGACTGTCCTGGCCAATGTGACACATCTCTTGATCAGAGCCAACTATAATTCTGCTAAAATGGCGCTCTATAGGTATGTACTGGAAGGAATCTCTACACAGATAGTACAATTTTGTCTTTTAGTATTAGTTACTTCAAGGTTACTCGTAAAACGAGGGATACAGTTACTGGAGCTGGGCGTATTTGAATTGCTTTCACACATGCAATGTTGAAAACATGTGGCACAAGGGCAAGTACTTTGACTTTAGGTTCAGAAAGCTTCAAGTGCAGAAAGCTTCAAGCTTCCAAGCAATGCGTATAGTTAACAGCATCTGAATCTTACTGCCCCCTTGCTCTTCTTGTCTTCTTCTCTCCCATCATTCCTCTGATGCTAATGGCCTTAATTTTACACAGTTATTTGGGCTACTGAGTCCATCCTTGGTCATTTGACTGCCTTGAGGGGGTTAGTTATGGAAGCCAAGTGTAAAATTGGATGCTGCTAAAGTCAGCCTGGTCCAACCCAGGAGAGGACAGTCTCTCTATTCATGATGAGGCAACTGATCATGAAGAAGTGCTTTCATTTCACTCTGGGTAGACTCTGTCAGAGCTTTCCCTCAGCAGCCTATGGGCAGGAGCACTCCTTGTCAACAACTGTTGCAACATCCCCAGAGAATAATGATGGCTACCAGGGTGCTTGGTGAGGACTCTCTAGCTATACACAGGCATTACATGCCCATTTCCTTTAAATACACCATGTAGGAGACTATCTTCAGTGAACCAGGAGGTCTTTTGCAAGCATGAGAGCTATGTAATGACTCTTATCTGTTTGCAGGCTGGATTCTGTCTCTCTGGACATAGCAAGCCCTAATGCTATAGACCTGGCAGTAGCTGCTGATGTGGAACACTGCGAATGTCCCCAAGGCTACACAGGGACCTCCTGTGAGGTACTACTGGCCTCTGACAGTCTCTTCCTTTCTCTGACTTCCTAGGGGAGAAGTCTGCTGCAGTCAGTGTGATGAATGTCTGCATTAGTTATGAGAGTACTGGGCATCATGTTGTTTCATGCACCTTGCTCTTGCAAAGGACCTGAGTTCAATTCCAGCATCCACATCAGGCAGTTTATAACTACTTATAACTCTAGCTCCAGAGGCACCTGACACCTCTCACCTCTGTCAGCACCTGCACTCAGGAGCACATACACACCAAACATGCACACACCCCACACCCCATCACAACTTCACACAGACATCATACATACCAAACATACCACATATACCATGCACACACACACACACACACACACACACACACACACATTCACTCACATATATACCACAGACCACATACATCAACATCACACCACATATAACACACACACACACCACACACACACCACACACACACCAAGAACCACACATCCCATATACACACATTACACAACACACACAACACATATCACATACATGCAACATAGATACTGTCTCTCCCAAAGATTAGGGAATTTTAAATCAGTAAGATTCCATAATGTAACCTTACAGCTAGGATATGATCATATTGACAACTGGGTCTCACTAGCATAGTTAACCACTGTGTGTCCAGTCAGGCCTCTCACATGGTCATGGCTCATGGTCATTATGAACATTTATGATTGATTGTGATTTCTTTCCAAAATCATTTTACAAGGAGACAATCTAGCCATTTTTATCAGTCTTTAAAATCATAAATGGTGTAGTTAACAAAGAAGGCCTAAGAGCTTATGAAGTAGATATTTAAGTACTCATATTTTAAATATTTTTGCAAGGTTTTTGTTTCTTTTGTATTTGGAACAAATGAACATTTTTTTTTTTGTATAAAGCATGAAAATTTTAGTTCTACCGAACACATTCTGGTTCCAGGCACTCCATGTGTAATGCTTAGTGGATAAATGATGCTAGACCACAGAATAAAAGACTACGGATATGACACAGGGGAACCCTGCACTTAGAGGCCGAGCCAGCAATGCCAGGACAGATGACTGCTCCTAGACTCATTCCATGTTCACTGGGCTTTGCAGGCAGTAGTGGTAATATGCACAGGCTCATGCACACATGAGAGACTTAATCCAGCTGTGTCCCAGTAGCCCTGAGAAACTGATTCTAGGATCCACGGAGAGTATCCCAACCTGCCTATGGCATATAGGGTTTAAGGGGCAAATATTTCCATATAGCCCAGGGATGTCATCTTTGTATACTTTGTCTCTTCTCTAAATTACTAATAAGACCTCGACCAATGGGAATGCCCACAATGGAAATGCCAAGTAAAGGGTTCTTAAAGTATATTGTTCAAGGAATGGTGACCAGAAAGAAGTTATCTGAAGCATATTCCATAATAATATTCATTCATCGTTGTTTGAGTCTGTGACTATGATCCCTGAGGACATGAGTCAGCCAACCGCATGCTTTGTTCAGTTTTTCCTATTAAGAGGGGAGTTCAACTGACGTCAGACTGACGCTTGCGGGAATGGATTTCTTTGCAGCACTTTAAGCTGCTTGCCTGTGGGCTGACACTAAATATGAGGTAGTATCCAGTTGGATATAGGCATTAGGTGACTTCCATGAAGTCTATGTGAATGGCTGTATTTATTATTTGTATACTTTTAAAAACTCTTGCTTGGCCCTGGTTACACAGGCCTTTAATACGAGGTACTTAGGAGGCTGAAGCAGGAGTATTATAAATTCAGGACTTATATGGGAAAGTTATCAAGACTCTGTCTCAAAATAAGAACTAGAAAAGACATGGAATATAGCTCAGTGGTAGAGCACATGCATGTGCAGAACCCTACATTCAATCATGAGTATGTACTTACATATGTATATATGTACATACATACATACATACATACATGTGATACATATATGTGCATATATGATTTAAAACCTCCTGTCTAAGCATACCTATTTTGAAAGACATAAAATCCAAGCTTCTCTGCTTACACATTCCTGTGGGAGACTACTGCTGGCTTTGACAAGGTCAAGCCCTTGGCAGATCGATGAGATACGGTCTTGGAGCTGGGCACAGCTGCCTTTGAGTTACCCAGAAAACACACCAGGTACTTCTTCACTTCCTGCATTTGCTAGTTACAAAGCAGAAATGCTGTTCTCAGGGATGCCTTGAGAGCTAAATGCCTCACTGTGCAGAGAGGGGGCAGTTCTTTGCCCCTTGTAAGCAGGAGCAGAACGTGCCCTTGGCTGCCCACATAGCCTTTCAGGCATCAGCCAATAGAAGGTGCACCTGGATTTATATGGGATTCCCACATGGCCTCTCTGGCTTCATCCCACAGAAGGTACACCTGATCTCTTTGCTCGGATAAATTGACCCACTGTGACCCAGTCCTGTCCTTGAACACGTTCACTGTTTGAAGGCAACCTTTAATGACTTGCACGCAACGGGAGAAAATTAGGAGAAACAAAATCTGCTAATGCAGTGGTTCTCCACCCGTGAGGCAGGACCCCTTTCGGTGTGAGAACTGTCTCATCCACTGAATACATTAAACAGATACTAAAGAAACTCATACTAGATGAACTTGCCGCATGGAGGTAGGTTTACTGAAAAGCACCGGATTGCACACTTAAAGAGGGTGTGTTTTTAAGGCATGGAAATGCTATCAGGACTAAAATGTTTAAAAGTCAGAAAAGAGAAGCGCTTTCCTGCTTACGGAAAAATCTGCGGTTCCTGTTCAACTACGTGGGAAGGAAGATGGGTCCATAAACACCCAGAGTCGCACCTTGCCTGCCACATTCCCAAGGCCACATAGGAGAGCTTTGACTACACACCGGCCCTCTTTTCTTGCAGGCCTGCCTCCCTGGCTATTATCGAGTGGATGGGATACTCTTTGGAGGAATCTGTCAGCCCTGCGAGTGCCACGGGCACGCATCCGAGTGTGACATTCATGGAATTTGCTCTGTGAGTTTATTGCTTACCTTGTATGTCCCTAACCTGCTTCTTACCAGGTGGTGTGGGCAGTGGGTTCCTACCTCAGCTCTGACTCGGTGGAGTCACCAGTTCTTCTGTGTCTTCAGATGTCACCTGCTTTTTTAAAAAGACAAAACAAAACAATGCTTCATACATTGTTTTATGGGACGAGTTGAGCATCTTTAATCTGAAAACCCAAATTCTGGAACTGTTAACCTGTGAGTTTCCAAGACTTGCATTTTAAAGTTACTGTATGTCTTCCCTTTTGGGCTGTGTGTATAAGGCATACCCAAAACATAAATTATTGTCACTCTTAGAATTGGGTGTTATGCTTAAGATACCACTAATCTATATCATATATAAATGTATAAGTTAGATAGGAATTATAATATATGCAAATGTAAACATATCTACACAAGTAGTAAAACCTCTAAAATTTACAAATCTAAGTCCAAATAGAATAATAAAACATGGTAAAAATCACATGGTATTATATTTAAATTTATAGTTAGTCCAGCTAAACTGTACAAACAAGAGCCCTTCATGGGCCGTGCTAGTTGCAACAGGGCTTAGCAAAGGCACAATTCACCTTGGGCACAAGGTAACACTTACAGGGTTCAACCAGGCGTTCCTTCTGCCTTTAAGGAACATAAACCCTCTGGGTTCACATGGATTCACTGCTCAGAAACAGTGCGAATGTGAATACCAATATTACTATTATCTGGGCAAGTAAGCCCCAGCCCCGTGATTTTTTTTTTAAGATTTATTTATTTATTTATTTATTTATTTATTTATTTATTTATTATATGTAAGTACACTGTAGCTGTCTTCTGACACTCCAGAAGAGGGAGTCAGATCTTGTTAGGGATGGTTGTGAGCCACCATGTGGTTGCTGGGATTTGAACTCAGGACCTTCCGAAGAGCAGTCAGTGCTCTTACCCACTGAGCCATCTCTCCAGCCCAGCCCCATGATCTTTAATAAAGAGAATGATTGAGTCACACAACTAAGGGAGACTCATCAGGCCCCAGAGAAGCAGGAAGCCTGGCAACCTAGATGCGTACTTTCTGATTGTTCATTGAGGGAACCTTCATTTGTTCTGCTCTCCTCTCTGTTCTGGATGCTTTATGCTCACAGCAACTTAGGGAATTGACATCTGATAGCCACTCAGTCCCTCTGGGATGGCTTCCCTTCAGAGCCTGGGGGAGGCTGTTGCTCTATCTACCCCCATTCTGTCATGTGGTCTGCAAGCCCCAACTCCACCCTACCCTACCCTACCCCACCCCAGGCCTCCTGCCAACTTTTGAGGGTGACCAGCACATTGAAGATACACTTCTAGTGGATAGTATAGTTGCAAGAAGTATTAAATAGAGGATTCCTTGTGCTTCCATAAACATATAGTTGCAGAAGTATGTATGAAATAAGTTACGTGTGCATTGACTGTGCTCACCTACCAAGTGCAGAGGATACTGAAGGAACAGATGTTAAGTGTGCTGTATATATTTATAATATACAATGTTATATATTGTATATACTTTGTATATACTTTGTATATAAGTTGTAGACACTTTTTAGAAATTGTTTTAGAGTTAGAGGGAAATTACAGCATACTATAGAGACCCTTGGGGAACTTAGCCAGCATTCCACAGCTAAGATCTCATGTAACTGATCTCATGCTGGTGCCACGCCACTCACTAAGCCACGAGCTCTCATCCCGCTAGCTTCCAATCCAGTCCACTGTCTTTTTTACTATTAAAACCACGAGTCCTTTGGCTTAGCAAAACTCTGTGTCCCTTACTTCTTCTCCTCTATGGTAGCTCATGCTTTCTGGTACATACTCTCCAAGGATGCCAGGCCCTATGGCAAACACTCTCAGCTACAAATTACCTCCTACAATCCTTCCCTGTAATTTCACTGGGACCAGGCACTGGAACATGAGGCCATGGAAATGATACACCTTCCCAGAGCCTCCAGGGGACCATGACATCACTGCATCTGCTTCTGGGAATGCCACCCTGAGCTACCCAGATAAGATGGTGTCTGCTAGCCTTTTCTACCAAGTGACTATTTTCCCCCCTTTAAACAAATGTTTATTTTTAGGGGGAGGGGTAGAAATAAAGATAACATAGATGAGAGTTGAAAACGAAAAAGCACACAAAAACTTGCTTAAGATTAAGGTTGTGGCTCTGTGGTTGAGGTCTTGTCTTGGACCCTTCTGTCTTTTCTCTTCCAATATAAAGAAACTTCTCTTTTAAGAGTGATGAATGCCCTTGCCCTCTGGCATCCAGACCACTAGCAGTATCAGCATTTAGAGTGGCCCACTCCAGAGGAAACCCTGAGATACATGCTCCTTGGGCTTTTCAACACGATTGCTAAACAGTTTACACAAATAGAAATGTCAGTATGGCCCTTCAATCAGATTCCACATTCCACAGGCAAGCACCAACATAAAAACACACAAGACTTATTTCAAAGGAGATAAGAGTTTATTCTAGAGCCAAACACTGGTGTGTGGTGGCCCAGGAATTCAGATTTAGGTTACCCCGAACCCCTACTCCAATGTGGTAAGAGAAGTTTGTATAGTAACAGAACAAAGATTTATTTTAAGGCCCCCTTCAAATGCACTGGTGGAATCAACATGGGGCATTCTCTGCTATGGGTCCCAGATGCTTTCTGCTGACACTCTTAAGACTTTCAGCTGGCAGAAACCAGTCATCTCTTAAATGAATACATTCCAAAGGGTTTTATCTGCTAGTCATAAGGATGTCAGGTCATTTGAGAGGACTGAAGATATAGCACAAGATAAATTGTAATTGGGCTCTGGATCTGCAACATTCCAACCTTCCCATAGTCATTGGAGTTCTTATCAGTTACCCAGTCTTGCAGAAGGTTTTTTTGTCCATTTGTGTCTCAGGCCAGCATAACCCAGCATTTTAGAAATGTACAACAGGATTAGTTAAGGCATGTAATTTTCTGCCCAGTCTCTTTACATCCTTTAAATGCATCTGGGTTAACAGTCAAAGGTCATGGAGTAAGGGCTGGAAAGGAAAACCAGACTATGATTGCGTCTTCAAATGCCTGAGAACAACACAGGCTTTGCCTGGAAGCTTGCTAGAAATGCAGGCTCATCTCTGAAGCCTGGATCCAAATCTACAGCTCACTGTGGTTGGTGGTCAGCGTCCACGTCTGAAGTAAGGCTCTCAGGTCCCTGGTATAGAATGGATATGATACCAGGTGTTCATAGTGCTGAGTTTAGATTTGTATGCAGGAACATGTCAGCCTCAGGAATTACAGAAGTATACATAGTGTAGAAGAGAAAAATCCTAATCAAATTGATGCGTGAAAAATAACCAAGGAATAACACACATACACACACACACATAATTAAAAATTTGAAACCTGTCAATCTGGAAGCAGGTGGTTCTTTCTGTCTTTCGGGGTTCATATGTATTTTAGAACTTGGACTTTGCTCGTTTTCTGTTTTAACGTGAACAACAACTTGTTAGTGTATGACTCTGTACATCTCGTAAGGAAGCCTGAACTGACTGACGCATCTTTTCATGCATCTGCCCTAGGCATGTACACATAACACCACAGGGGACCACTGTGAGCAGTGCCTGCCTGGCTTCTATGGGACACCTTCACGTGGGACCCCAGGAGACTGCCAGCCTTGTGCCTGCCCTCTCTCCATTGACTCTAACAAGTAAGTGTCAGGTCCCATGGTCTGCTTCTGTCTGCTGTGGCCAGATCCCCACTGACGTGGGATGTGATGTTACCAAGCAAGGCTGTATCGTGAGTGTTACTTATCACGAGTGATCGTCGGTGAGAGAGGAAAAGAGAGAGTTCTTTTGTTATTAAAAATCTGGGGCATTTAATAATGTCAAGATGCACACACACTTTTCTCCTCTCGGACCCATGTCTGCTGTGTGTCTTCTCAAGAGTACATTCGGCTGTCAAGACAAGGTGCTGATGAATAAAACATTGTTCTGTGTTTGATGAGACTTGATCAGATGAGCAAATTGTGAAACTATGAAGCTAAATCTGTCCCACCGAGTCAACAAATATGCAGCACATGCCTGCAGTACACTGGGTATCAAAGCAGATGATCTGCCCAGCAAGCTCCCCACCCCTGGCTGCTGGCCCCCGGGGACTCGGTGAAATCAAGATTGCAATGGAGGCCATTCCACTGATGGTGGGAGTGGGTGGTCTCAGGGACTTCTCTGGACAAGCTCTGGTGTCAGATATGATGAAAGGGGGCTTAGCAGCCAGAGGCTACTGAGTGTGCAAGGTGAGACGCCATAAACACACACCCTGCTTGAGGAATTACAGTTAGTCCTGAAGCAGAAAGCAGGGTATGTGTTGATGGAGCTCTTTACCTTAAATCCTTTATTTCATGCCAGGGAATGTGAATTCTGTAGACCAGTAGTTTATCACATTGTGTCTCCTTTTCCTCTTTTCCCCCTCTCCCTCCCCTCCTCTCCTCTTTCCCCTCCCCCTTTCCTCCCCTTCCTCTGCCCCTCCCCCTTTGCTCCCCCCCTGCCCCTCTCCTTTACCTCTTTTATTCTCTCCCTCTCCTTCTCCACCCCTCCTTCCCCCTCCTCCATGTCATTGGTACTCTCCCTCTCCCCATTACCAGTGAATTCCCTCCACAAGGGCTGTTGCTTGAAACTCTGGTAGGTACAACTATGCTGTATTAGGCTCTGCCACTGCCACAGAATTGCTTGAAGCTGGGTACTTAGGAAGAAAACACATCTGTTAGTTCATTCTGGAGGTTCCAGAACATGGCGCTAGCCTCTTCTGATGGTCCCATGGTGACTGCACCACAGTGCTGGACTGTGTGTTAGAGACAGGTCACGTGACTCAAAAATAGGTTCAGGATTGGCTTCATGGTTTGTGACAGCTCACTCTCATGAGAGCTAACATAGTCGCATCATCATGACCTTGGTCCCAAAGGCAATGGCCCAGTGACCAAACCACCCCTTCTCAATAGTACCATCGTGTGACGCAACCTTTCTGTATGGAAAACTCTGAGGAACACAGCCAAGCCATCCCAAAGTGGTAGTAGAGCTAGCTAATGGTTGGTTGCTAATGAAATGGTAAGGTACTGTCTGTCTTTCCAATTCAGGATCGCCCCCCCCCCGCCCTATTTATGTGTTTTTGTGTGTGTGTGTGTGTGTGTGTGTGTTTATCTATCTGTCTGTGTATATATATCTATGTCTATGTGTGCGTATGTGTATATGTATCTATCTGTGTATCTCTCTCTCTCTCTCTCTCTCTCTCTCTCTCTCTCTCTCTCTCTCTCTCTGTGTGTGTGTGTGTGTGTGTGTGTGTGTCCGTGTCTGTCTGTCTGGAAGGGCTGTCTTCTGAGCTTGAAACATCAGAGCTAGTGAACCACAGCAAAGACCGTGAGCTAATGCTTCCAGAGCATCCAAATTGTCTTCTTGGGGAGACAGGGTAAGCCAGGCAGTGGGGAAGAAGCAGTTTGCAGTTAGCACAGGCAGAGGTTGGGAGCTGAGAGCCCACTGTGGGCTGAAGGGCAGAGCAGGAGGCAGTAGACACAGGACACTGACAGGCACGGCCAGGCTGTGCTGCGTGGCAGAGGCATTGGATTCTGGCCTAAAGTCTGGGAGAGAACCTGCTAACCATTTGTTAGGACAGATGTATGAGAAAACAATGTTTTAAATATTTAGAAACAAGCAGCATCCACTGTACAATCATTCTCCTTTCCAATGTTTTGACAGTTTCAGCCCTACCTGCCACCTCACCGATGGAGAGGAAGTGGTCTGTGACCAGTGTGCCCCAGGCTACTCAGGATCCTGGTGTGAGAGGTACTGGTGCCACCCCAACCCCCAGTTTCACAAAGCAGCAGTAACATTGTTTCAAAAACCCAGTACACATTTTATATTTTCTTCTTAAATATCTACAAATCTTCAATGTTAAATGATGCCTATCAGTTGTCCATACCCCTATAGATAGGATGTGATAATTCATTATATTTATACAATGTGTAGTGATGTGTGGTTAGAATATGTAGTTAAGTGTGGTCTTGGTGTCTTGGTACATTACTGTTATTTTATAAGATCATGAATAAAGCAGGATGCCTACTGAGAGAACAGTGCTCTATCTCCTGGAGCACATCAGTATTCACAGCAAGGACAATGGCAGAAGGCAAGGGAGGTCAGTAGTTACTGTTGTCACACGTCTGAGAATTCAGTTGTTCAGACAATAGTGAGGGCATTGGGTGGTCTGATTTAGGAGTCATTCTCTGGCATCCCAAAGCCAGTCTTGTCTTTTCCCATGTGTAAGCCTTGATGCTTGGCTCTGGTTCAGCCTGTCAAGAGCTGGGTGACATTCTCAGTGCCTAAGAGAAGGTCATGGTTGCACATCCTCTGGGTTTATGCTCATTTGGATCTGCTCCCATCTCACGAGAAGAAAGGAAGATTTGTGGCTCTCGGGATGGAAAGTCACCTCTTTTCCATGGCAAATCTTAAGGGAAAGAGCCAGTCTGATTTATTAGCCATCCAGGGAGCCCCTGGCTGGCTCCGTAATATCTTGAGCGGTCCTGTTGACTAGATCCTGCTTCCCACCTTTGGATATAGATGTGCAGATGGTTACTATGGAAACCCAACCACGCCAGGGGGAACCTGTGTACCATGCAACTGCAGTGGCAATGTTGATCCCTTGGAGGCTGGCCACTGTGACTCTGTCACGGGGGAATGCCTGAAGTGCTTGGGGAACACAGACGGTGCCCATTGTGAGAGGTGTGCAGATGGCTTCTATGGAGATGCCGTGATTGCCAAAAACTGCCGAGGTGAGTGCCTGAGCCAGGGGGGTCACAATAGTTATATATTGCCATGTGAATCGTAACATTGGTCAAAAGGACTCGACCTGGTGGAGAGTGTCTTAGGGTTTTGCTGCTGTGAGCAGACATCATGACCAAGGCAGCTCTTATAAGGGCAACATTTAATTGGGGCTGGCTTACAGGTTCAGAGGTTCATGAACGTTCATCATCATCAAGGGGAGAGCATGGCATCCCGAGGCAGGCATGGATGCCTTAATTTCAAACGCAGGGAGTGGGTGGTAGATGGGTCAAATTCTGAAGAAAGATCCCCCATGATGAACACTAAATCTCCTCACTGAGTTTAGCACTTGCAGTCCCCGGAGACTTTGAAAAGTGCTGCATCTGCACGTAAGAGACCAGGAGGACAGAAAATTTGAGTTGAGGTTGATAGACATACTAGGGAAAAAAGAGGGACATGGTAGAGGGGGTGCCACGGAGATAGACATCAGAACAATATGTCCAAAAGACAGGGAGAGAGAGAGGGAAGGAAGGAAAGAGAGAAAGAGAGGAGGCGGGAAGGGGAAGGAGAGAGGGCGAGCTGAGAGATCTCCGGCTAGAGAGCAGCTATCTGTGTGTTGATAGCCTGCAGGTCATGTGCTGGGGAGGTAGGAGTCACATTCAGAGTCAGGCTATGGGATGCAAGAATAAGTCCTTTCTAAAGAGTGGCAGGGTTGTGTCTCTCAGAATCTCAGGCAAAGCTAGGGAATATACCCCACATATATCAAGGGAAACCAAAAGCTGGAAGGAAACCAGGTTCTCAGGAAAGGGGGATTAGCCAGGAAGCTGAATGTAGGCCTTCTCTCAGGCTATCAAGTCTTCAGTTCCAGGGCCTACACCCATGCTTCTGAGGTTGCTTCCCATGCTGACAGGATTCTCATTGTCTGTGAAGTATGTTAGCACCATGAATGTGTAAGCCTTCTCCTTATGGGATCAAACGGCTTCTACTCAAATTATTTAAGTAAGTAAATGAAGCCCTTGTGTGTCTCGTGTGTCCTAGCCTGTGACTGCCATGAGAATGGCTCCCTTTCTGGCATCTGCCATCTGGAGACTGGACTGTGTGACTGCAAACCTCATGTGACAGGACAGCAGTGTGACCAGTGCCTGGTAAGACGCTTACTGGGCATTGCACGATATTCAGTGACTTGCCGGTGTTTAGAATTGATACCTAGCCAGTGTCCTCGGGCTCTAGAATTCCCATGGGAAGAGCTTACTCATAGGCTTGGTCACTGTGTGCTGTGCCTTCCCCATCAAGAGAACACGGATGTGGTGTGCTCAGAACATGCAGGCAGTGGGCCCGGGAACAGGAGTGTACTGTCATTCTGAGAAACACCTTGCCTGTGACTTGGAGAGCATCCCATTGTGTGCTGAGGCGAATACCCCGGGAGAGCATTCCACCAGCCCACTAAAGCCCAGGTTCTTCCTCTTTTGTGACACAGTCTGGCTACTACGGGTTGGACTCGGGGCTTGGCTGTGTGCCCTGTAACTGCAGCGTGGAAGGCTCCGTATCTGACGACTGCACGGGGGAAGGACAGTGTCACTGTGCACCAGGTGTCTCTGGGAGACGGTGTGACCGGTGTTCACATGGTTTCTATGCATTCCAAGATGGCGGCTGCACACGTAAGTGCTGGGGTGCCTTATGTGTCCCCTCAAACTTGCCCTGTCGCTTCTCTTGGTGTCAGAATAATGTCTGTGAATGTTACTTCTCTCCTGTCTTTATGGTGGGGGCTCTACCTGTTTTCTCTTTCTAACACTTTGCTTCTAGCTCCCGCCTGCTTGTTATGTAAATTTAGCTCTAGTTTTTGAAACCCTAACTTCAGTCCACATGTGGCAGCTTTTGTAAGGACTGGGGTGTCACATCTAACACAATTGACAGCTGATAAGAAGTCAGTGACCTTAAAGCAATGGTTCTCAACTTCCTTACTGCTGTGAGCCTTTAATACAGTTCCTCATATGATAGTGACCCCCAACCATAAACTTATTTTCCTTGCTATTTCATGATTGTAGTTTTGCTACTGGTATGAATTGCAGTGTAAATATCTGGTATGTAGGATGTGTCATATGTGACCCCTGTGACAAGATTGTTCAACCTCCATTGGGGTTGCAACCCACAGGTTGAGAACTGCTGCCTCTCGTTCTGTTGACCTCTCAGACCCAGGACGAGTCAGGATGTGCAGGTGCCTCCTGGATAGATGATGAAGTCTTGGGAATCATTGCATCTCTTTTAATAGTGGTTCCGACTATTAATAATAATTGTGCTATGAAACTGTCACGCTTGGGTCACAGCCGCCGTCTGAGTCTGTGATGTGTTTTTTGTTTCAGCCTGTGACTGTGCTCATACCCAGAATAACTGTGACCCCGACTCCGGAGAGTGTCTCTGCCCGCCTCACACTCGAGGTCTGAAGTGTGAGGAATGTGAAGAAGCGTACTGGGGTCTGGACCCGGAGCAGGGGTGCCAGGTGGGTGCTGCC